>VXAZ01000672.1:282893-443544 GCA_013399875.1 Gymnorhina tibicen
GCTCCCGGCCGCGCGGGCTGGCGGAGCACGTGGGTTTGACACACGCTCGCAGGCGGGCGGCGGCGGCGGGGGAAAGAGCGGCACCGAGCGGCTCCTCCCGACGCCGGAGCG
The DNA here is from genome assembly GCA_013399875.1 of Gymnorhina tibicen. Lineage (NCBI taxonomy): Eukaryota > Metazoa > Chordata > Aves > Passeriformes > Artamidae > Gymnorhina > Gymnorhina tibicen. Next base: position 283,005 of record VXAZ01000672.1, read on the forward strand.
GCCGCGCTGCGCCCTCCGCCCGTGGCCGTGGCGGGGCCGGGCCGGGCTCGGCACCTGTCCGCACCCCTTCACCCCGCCGGGGCCCGATGGGCGCTGTGGGCTTCCCCCCATCTGCGCGCCCCTCGCCCTCCTTGTGCAGCCGGGGGCAGGGGAAGGCATTCCCTGGCCGTGGGCTTCGGGCCTCGGGCAGGGGCACTCGTGGAGCTGCAGGAAAGGTGGGGGTCCTGAACGAGGCGTCGACCAATGTGTGTGACCCACAGCTCTTCTGAAACAAACACCTGAAATAAATAAATCTTGAACGTTTGGCAGTGCAACATCTTCATCTTTCATGATCTCTGCCTGAGCTTTGGGCAAAGGAATGCGCTTGTGGCCCAAGAGAGCTTGCAGGAGGGCCCTCGCTGGCTGGGGCACTGGCTGCCCTCTGAGCCGGGAGCTTGGCAAACCATGAGGTTTTGCCAGCCTAAGGGTGGGAGAAAGATGAGAAAGCAACCCCCTTCCAAATGGCTTGCAGAAGTTTTTCAGCATTTTCAGAATTGCAGGGTGGTTTCAAGGTTTCGTTGTAACTGAGTTTAACTGGGGCATTTAGGTTTATGGTGTTACCTTCACCTTGCCCCCTTCCAGGAGAGTTGGCAAATATTTTGTGAAGGTGGGAACCCTGTGAGGAATCAGATACCTGTATCTGATCCTCAGAGGAGCAGTGGCCAGCAGAGGAGTGCTGCAAAGCCTCCCTCTCCCAAAGACAACGACACTAAAACGTTCCCATGACCAAGCACCACTCCACATATTTGGAGAGTCAACAGGAGGGGAGCTCTGAAAATCCCGGGTAGGTGGATGATAGGCTGTGGGGTGGGGCTGGAGTGAAGGAACCCCTGGCTCCTGAGGTTTTGGCAAAGTCAGCCCCACTTGTGCTGGAGATTTTTTCCCTCCTACAACTGGAGTTTGTCTCACCTAGCAGTCCTTGAGCTGGAACAGCCATCGTTGTGAGCACGGAGGAGCAAACTCAAACGCTTACAAGAGAGCAAGCCTGCCTTCATCCTGTAGATCACTTACAATGCTACAGGCATCGTGTCCTGGAGCAAAGCAGAGAAAAACAGGAGAGGACCATAAACTGAGAAGAGGGAAGCAGAAGTTGGTTGTGATTGCCTAAGCGTGTCTTTGGATTAACAGCACCAAATCTTCATCATCCTAGGGGAGAGCTAATCATCTCCAGATGGACCAGTGGTTCATCCATCGGACAGCTTCAAACCATGTCCAGCGAGAGGGAACATTCAATCTCCAGCCAACCAAACTAAAGCTGGACTTGAAGTAGAAACTCTTAGAGATGCAGGGGCCTCATGCCAGCTCTCTTGTTTTACTTGTTTGCTTGCACTGAGCTGAATTCCCTGCCAATTTAGACATGGCTTGTATGTACACTTAGGTGTAAGTTGCAGGTCCTTTTCTTTGAAACAAGCCTTGTGCCTTTTGAACTCAAGGCTGGATATATATTGAAGCATTAATTCAATATTGCATTCTTTCTTCCTGAGAATGTGCATGGTTTTAGATAACTGTATTGCCAGTAACTAATTTCTTCCTGTCGGGACTAGTTTTTACTGGCACTGAGCTCATTCCTCCCTGCCATGGGTCTGAGAACAACTTGTAGATTCAATTATGGAAGAATATTGTTTAAAACTCCATATTTTAAAATGCTTTCTTTGTGAAGTGTTCCTCTTTTGTTTCAGTTTAGAGAGATTCTTTATTTAAGGGAAAGAAACCTTTAGTGCTGTTTTTTAGTCATAGAAAAGTAAAAGGGAATCCCCAAAGCCACTTGTAAATATATGATTTTAACTTGCCATTTGAAAATGCCAGATGAGCTGATGTTTGAGAACTACCTCCCCTAACTCCTGGCAAAAACAAGCCACTCCAAAATTAAAGCTTTCTTTAATTTCTCTTTCCAAATGTCCAAAACATTTGGACATTGTGTGTCTAATAGTACAAACTATAAAGAATACATAGTGATTATTTGTCCCAAAATCATGTTCAGTCCTGGAAATACTGAGAAACCCAAATAGTTTAATGTAGTATAAGAGAAGTGTACCCATTTGGGGTTTTTTAAAGTGTTCATAAGGTAGTTGATACCTTTTAACTCCACCAAATAATGAATCCTGCCCCTTACATCTTTAATTAACTTCTGATTGGTCACTTGGGGGCTCTGGTTAATTTTTTATCTTCCTGCTGCTCAAAGCAATGCAGTTTCATTTTAAGAGTAGTTTTACATTTTAGTTCCTCACCTGTACTGGAATGTCCTGGGCGAGTGTTAACCTAACGCATGCTTTCTTGAGTTCCATGTATTAAAATCATTAAACTTATTTAATAAACTGTTAAACAAGGTTTTAGGTTCGTGTCTCTGCTTCCCATTCATGTCTTCCTTTTCTGGGCTGACTGTAATATTTGTGTGCTTCTCTTTCAGCCCAGGTCATATTTACTTCTTGAATTCATTACAGAAACAAAATTGTGTTTGAAACCAAGGAACAAGGATGGTTTCTCACATCTTGAAGTCAGTAGTTTGCTCAGCTGATGAGCTGAGGAAATAGGTCGTTTTAGCTGTATTGGGCAGAAAGCAATGATTAGTAATCATTTCCTTTCTAACATATTTTCTGTTACACTACATTTCTTACTCATATACCAAACACTGTCTGTTTGTTTAATGAATAAAAAAGACACAGAGAGGACAGCAGGAAATAATTAGCCATAATCTCACTGCTTTTTTATATAAAAATCATCTGGTCTGGGAGTATCTCAAATGGAGCCATCTCACTGGAGAAGTCCATGTGAATGGAGTACAGTGCTGCAATGTGTTACAGTGTATAAATGATGAAAGGTATCACAAAACTCCCTTGTGCCTGGTAATGAAATGTGTTTGTAATTGCTGCTTAAGCAACGGGGCCAAAGTCTGAAGGTGTCCCCAGCAGCACACTGAATCAGGACAGTGCACATTACTTTTACTCTCGCAGTCAGAAATCCAACATGCCAATCAGCACATGAGCTCTCACCTGTTAGAGTCCCAGTCCTGTCCTGAGCTTAAAGGAGGCCTCTCACCACAAATACATGATGGGAATCTTGATAGGACCCTGCTCTGGTATTGCCTTGCTTCAGAACAGTGCCTCTTTTTACCTTGCTGAGGCTACTGCTAATAACCTGCTAGAGAAAAAAGGTCTTGGGTTTGTTTTTTCAATCACTATGCTTGGGCTTTCCATCTCTAGTTGGCTGTTTAGCTGTCACCCCTGATTTTTGGAGCTATTGGGTCTCTTTCAAACCTTTTCTTTTACACAGGATTTTTTTTCTTATGATCTGGCGATTTAAAATCATTCATCGTATAAGAAACTCAGACTAGCTGATAACAAAATTTGTCAGCCAGTCATCCCGTAAGAGGACAGATGAGCTGGATTTCCCATCCTAAAGAATGGCCAGTGATTCTGGTCTCTGAATGGCCTTAGGCTTGGAGAGAGCAAATAATGACTGTCTTTTCCTATCTGTTACCGGATAAAGTGGAAGGACATCTCCACAGTTGTATTCTGCTTCTGTCTTGAGTTATTCTTCCCCCAGCAACAGCTACCTCTTGCAAATTTAACTTTTAAGTTGGAACTGACTCTGATGCATATTTCCAGCTCTTTACATCACAGCAGTTAAAACGATAAGATAGTAATTTAAAAATGCTGTCAAACTGAATGTTACTGAAGGAATGTTCAGAATGCGGGTCTTGTGCACAAAGCAGAAAAATACTCTCTCCCATTTAGTGCTGAGGAATAAAAATAAAGAAATTCTTCTACACACTAATTTTTCTGGGGAACTGACCAGACACGCAGTTGTAAGGAATCTTCAGGACCCAACTCAAGATCCCCTTCTTTCCCTGGACCAAAGTTCTGCAGAAAGCATGTTTCTAGTGAAATAAATGCCCAGCCTCTTTTTCTGCAAAGAACAGGACAAAGGAGAGCTAGATGCACAACACTTCCTCTTACCAGGGGTAAAAAAAGCCTGAATCACTACAGTCACTGTGAATTGTGCAGAAGGCCTTTATCTGAAAGGGTTAGTGGAACTCTCCTTGTCTCACTCCTCATGCATCAGCCTTAGAATCAAGGGGCACTAGGTTCTTGGGTTGTGTGCCTGGCCGTGACTTCTAGGCTGTTGCAGTCCATGATTGAAAAGACCACAGAAATGCTGCAGGAAAAGTCTGAATATTTATGTAGCATTTTATTCTGTGAATTGGTAGAGCTGAATTGAAAGATCAGAAAACAGCCAAAGGAATCGGGTTGTCAGTCAGACAAGTGTCTGACTAATACAGGTCCAATTTAGCTGCACCTCTGTGTGAAGAATAAAAATAGTCTTTACAACCAACCTATGCCCCTTCCCTGAGACCAGTCTGCTCTGGACACAGCTGGCTTGTCAAGTTAGATGATAAGGATGGTGCCCCTGCAGGAAACCCATGTCTTTCTTTTTTGGCTGGCACAAATGCAGTGGTGGCACCTTCAGGCAAAATTGTTTCCCAGCTGATGAAGCAGAAGAAGCTTCCTATTAATGCTTGATAGACCAAGATAAAAATAATGCTGGATTTCAGTGGCACAATGAGACCCGGATTGCTCAGAAGTGCCTGCTTATTTTTCAGATGAGATTCAAAGTGCTGTCTCTGGTCGCCTGCAGCGGGGGACTTGTCCAGAACATGCCTTCTGCCACAGGGCACCTGGGAGTGTTGGCTCTGTATCCCCCATCTTCACAACAGTGTCTGTTCCATGGCTCACTCAGGCTCACGGCCTGGGGTAATCCCAGCTGTATGCCTCACTTGTGGCGCTGGCCTTAATAGTGTTCTTTGCTCTTTGGGCTTGTGTTCCGAGCCAAAAACTTATCTTCTTCTGAGACAACCTGGGGCACGTGGCTCTGCAGCAGCTCCGAAACAAGAGAGCTGGTGGGAGCAGCTGGGCTCGAGCTGCTGGTGGGGATACTCAGGGATGCCCAGCTGCAGCCCTGCTCACTAAGGCTGTGATCTGTGCCATTTCTTAGCAGATAATACAAACAGCTCCTTCCTCAGTGGTGGAGTGGTATTAATGTAAATATGGCACTGCAGAAGGATAACTGGACCAGGTGCTGCCCGAGTTAAAGGTTTCTGTCTCTCAAGGGCTTGCAGCATGGTATCTGGGATCCTGAGCGACTGGAATGCTTATAAACCTTGCATGTTACAGAGGGAATTGTGTTGTCCTCACATCAGGCCTGAGGCTCCAGAATTGTTTCATGATCAGAGGGAGAGAAACTTTCTCCTCATCAAAGCAAATATGTACAAATGTTGCATTTTCTCAGCATGGAAGAAATTAAATCCTTAAACACAGGGTTCTTTGTGTGTTTGTGTAGGTTTTTACCTTGCCTAATTTCTAAATTACAGTTTATTTAATGGTTATAACTTGGGTATTCAAACATTTTGAAAAAACTGCAAGTAATAATTTTAAATATTTTCTAGAACTTATTTCTAATTAATAAATTAAAATGTATTTATGTGGATTTGCCTGGAATTCAGAACCCATTCTTAAACTTACATCTGGCATCTTTGCTTCAAGCATTAGGATGTGCATTTTGCAGCCTGTTTGATTCTCACTAAAACATCGACATGTAATATCACTTGCCGTGCTCTGTATGAAATTTAATAATACACAATGCCACCAATAACATACTGTTGCAAAGGTCAACCTTTATGGCTTTTTGTATTATTAAAACAGTAATCAATTAAAACAGTGGACTTGAGATGTTTGGGGATCATTGGTGCAGTTGAATGCCATTTAACTAAAACTTGTGGGAGGAGGTGGTGAATTTGCCTTCTAGAGTCTTGTATTCAATGTTCTTTTGTGTAGTTAGATTAATTGTTGAGAATATGTTTAAACGTTTCAGAAATATGCACTTATGAGCTGGCAATATTTCACCCTGTCCAGTTTTGTTTAGAAGGGCCTCAGTCCATCCTAAATATGTGTCTTGCCAAATATGGCTTCTGTGTTACCACAGAGAACCATAAAATAACCTATACAGAGCCTGTAGTAAACTAATGAGTAATCAATATATCTGTGAGAATGCAGTAATATGCAAATGCATAAGCATTGTTCATTAGTGCTTGTAGGGCCGAAAATGCTTTAGTATCTGCATGCCTAAAGCCAGTATCTCCTGACTATAAATTTCAGCAGAAGTTCTCCAGTGATAAATTTTGTATTTATCAAATGCGATAGGACAAGGGGTAATAGGTTTAAACTACAAGAAGGTCAATTTAGATTAGATATAAGGAGTAATTTTTTTTACAATGAGGGTGATGAAATGCTGGAGATTGCCCAGAGAGGTGGCAGATGCCCCCCTCTTCCCCTGGTCATGGTTAGGCCAGAGGGGGTTCTGAGCAACCTGATCTACTTGGAGTTGTCCCTGTTTATTGCAGCGGGGCTGGACTAGGTGACCTTTAAAGGTCTCTTCCAACCCAAACTATTCTGTGATTCTTTGAATCTATGATATAAAAATGAGTTTAAGATTTATATAATGTTCAAGTGCTTTCTTGCACTTCCTTTCAAGTCTGCTATGAGAGCATCTGTAAACCTATTAAAGGAGTGTAGAAATAATTTATTTCATGAAGGATGATAAATGAAATAACTATTGGCATTTTCCCTTCTCCCAATATTTTTGATGTCAATTTTTTCTCTAGTTTCAAAATAATATTATGAAGAGACAAAAGAAACTAGGCATGGCACTAGCTGTCATTTGCATGTGGACATGAAATGTCTTAGGCAGGATTCTCCCAAAATCTCCCTGCCTTCCTTTCTGGAAATTTCATTAATAGGATTCACATTCTTCCTAGGACATGGAAAACTAAATATTTTGAGTTAACTTATTAAACTTTCCAATAATTTCCTTGCTTTTTTGGATGCAGTGCAATGAGTTTGTTAAGCCCTTCATACTCCAATTTATCGTCTAAACCAGGTGCATTTGTATGTGGATAAACTCAAAGAACTGTTTCTTGCATGTGGGTGGAACGAGACTCTTTATTAGCTGAACCACCTTGTGCTAAGATAAGCCTAATAAAAGAGCATTGTAGCACAGTCTTTCCTGCCTATGAGAACTCAGATTAACATGTTATTATCTTAAATTGTGAAAAAGATCTGTCATATTCAATGGAATAAAACAGAATTTATTTGCTCATTTACTTCTGAAAGTAAAAATTATACGCTGAATGGATTTCTTACTAAAACTAGCAAGTGTGCTGTCTCAGTTGGTCATGAACCACAAGGAATTTGGTGTAGACAAGCTCCAGACCCACCGATGTATTCAGCAGTTGATCACCACATTTTCCTTTTCTTTCTAGCAAAAATGCCTTTTCCACCCTCCATCCAGCAGCCGTGCTATGGACTGGAGGGAAGAGCAGGTGAATGGAGGTAATAGAGAAACCACACGTAACAGGCTGGGCTTGGCGTGTTTGGGAAACCTTTGTTGTTATGGAAAGAAGCTGGGAATGCTCCTCTCTTGAAGCTTGGCTGCTGGATCAAGCTGGCCAGATGCATCCCAGCCAGAGATTCCAGAGAGCTGCACAGAGAGCCACCGCTGTGCTCTGTGTGCAAGGGAATGAGGATCTGCTGGAGGTGGTGGTGAGGGAGAATGGGGAAATCCAAGTGAGCCTCGCACTTGGAGCAGGGCTTGTTTGGTCAGTGGCAATGACAACAATAACCTCATTTCTGCCTGCATGGGTGGAGCTCAGTGGTAAAAGCAGTGATGCTGTGTGCTTTGTTGCTTCTGCTGTGAATTGATGGCATTGCCTCTCAGGGTCTGGGAGCTGAACCTGAGTAGGTGATGAGGTTAAAGGCCTGAAACCTGGCAGGACAGGCAAGCAGCAGCATCTCATGGGGACTTAGGGGAAGACAGTAATTTGTGGGCCAAGAATATGTGTCCAATAATAACTCCAAGAATATGTGAAAGCCTCTGCAGGGGGCCAGGATTGCTTTGATGGTGGGCAATGCCTCCGTACCTTTTTGTTTAGGATCAGCCCTGCCAAGAAGAATAGATGTAAATTTACTGAAGGATGCTGTGGTGCTTGCTGTAGTCTGCAGTTTAAAATGTTATTTTTGTTGGTGGTGTGATGGCTTTTTTCCTTGTTTGTTAAAGGACAGGAAGAGGCACCATGCAAAAGGTTACCTGTTTTGAAATACAGATTCTGTGAGGATGGTATCTGCCCTCAAGCTCTTGATGAGAGAGCTGTCTGGCACTGAAGCCATTGCTGCAACAAACAGCCAGCAGTGAATGCAGTTAGCAAGGACAGATGTTGATCCATGCAGGTAGCAGATGTCACAGACACCATGGTCTAGTGCCTGAATCATATGGAGGTCTCTCTTCCCAGATGGATTAGAAAGTGCAATCCTCAAAACCAAATATCCCTCAAAGGCAAAAGATTTACTTCCCATTTACCTGAACATCCGCTGAGTCTGGTCTTCCTCAGGATGAAGAAGGAATCTCTTTCTACCTACTCACTGTGGACAGTAGCAGACTGGGTCAGGACTTTTACCAGTGTACTCTGAAGGGTGTCAGTCTCATCTGCTGTTATTTTTTCAGGTTTTTCCAAGTTTGTGTTTTCCCAGTAAAGTCTGGTTTTCTTTCAAGCAGGAAGCTCTTTGTCATTTTTGAATGCCCAGAAAATTTGATTTATCAGGTGCTCTTACAATTCCCAAATGCTTAACTACTAATCTCTGGAGAACTCAGGAAATTTTCCAAGACTTTTTCTCCTCTAGAAAAAATTGGTTGAAGGTGGTCAGATAGCTTAAAGAATGTCAGGCAAGGACAAATGGATGGACTGACAAACAGCAGAGTATCAGACTGCCTCATGTGCTTAGGAAACACTTAATCGGCTAAATATGACCTGTAACAACTGAGCCTGAGAAATTTTTAGGTCAATAAACTGAAAAAAAGGTTTAAAAGTGTCTTTTTTCCCCCATTTTTATCAGATATTTTCTGTCTGCTTACTAACTTATGTGAAAGCCATAGAAAAATTCAAATTAGCTTTTTATAAAGGTGTAATGGATCCCTATGAGCTTTTAGTGCAGATAAAAGGCATATAGAAAAAAAACAAACCCATGAACATTGTTCGACTGACATGAAGCCCTGGGAATACAAAGTTAGAATTGATGCTATTTGCCTAAAGATGAATCTCCCTGTAAAGTTTAAGCATTCTTTGATTCACAGCATGTCAACTGCCTAAACAATTTCTTTTAACTCAGAGCTTTGATAGTGGAAGATGTTACAAGTACCATGAGGTAATTTTTCAGCCCCAGGTTCCTGCCATTTGATCTTCCAGCTCTGAGTTGAGCTCCTCAGGGTTCAGAAATCCTTTGGACAAAATGATGAGGTTTCAATACGTGCACTGAGCTGAAACTTCTTGCATAGTGCAGTCTTTAATTTTGTAGAGTGTTGTGCTTATATATTTTGACAAATTTCCTTGAACCTTAATTATTTGTATAGCTCCAGAATGTAAAGTGATTCATTTTTGCAAAAATAATTGGTTTTGTAGCACGAGAGCAAACACATCATTGTGCTGCCTGCAAGTCTCTGTGACAAATTAAGACCTGTCAGCAGCAAGCCAGCAATTGCTGCTTGTTCCCGCTGGGGGGTACCTCACTTTTTATTCTTACAAGTTTTAGTATAGAAAAATAACTCTTTTTATCTTATTTCATGGTGTAATGCATGCAACATTTCAGTTATTCACTTAATAGTTACCATGCTACTGTCGCCTCTCTGTGTGAGAATTCGCGGGAGTGACAGAAAGGAATGCAGTCTGGGGAATTTCTCCGCCACTGTGTGTCCATGTTCCACTGCTGGTGGCTTCTGTGGAAGGATTAGCAGAGCGAGTGTTCCTTCTGATGCTTTTTTGCATGGCTTTGCTGGGCTTTGAGTCTTTCTGCTCAGCATGAAAATAAGGACTGAACTGGGCAAGGGAGTTCAGCACTATGGAACAGCAGTTCCTTACTATGCCTGGTAACTCTAATGTGACAGAAAAATCCCTCTGGAAGCTTTGTGCTGAACTTTTAGGTTGACGAGAAGTAGTTATGTGCAACATTAAATTTGGGGCTGATCACTTGCCTTATAGTGGTCAGATTCCCAAAATGTGCTTTCAGATTCTGGCTGATGATACTGATCTGTGCAGGCTAGATTAGCTATTGAGAGGGAAAGCCGTAATTATGAGACTTTGCTATTTGTATGTGTTTATGTGATCCTCAAACAGACTTGCTGCTTGATAGCAGAGTTTGACATTAACTTTTATTATTTTATTTACTTTTTAAATGATAGACCCTGAGGCCTCTATGTACAGAAGATGTTGTCACTGGGGTAACTGGAGATACAGGTGTACAGCTGCCCCAAGGAGATGGAGTTGAGATTTATTTCCCGGTATTTTGTTTCTTACAGTCCCCCTTACCACACTAATCAGATCATTCTTCTGAAATGGATCTCTCAATTATTACTCTATCAAGCAGTACTTTAGCAAAAACAAAAGGTGTTTAACATTTCCTTTTCAAAAGTGAATCAGCTGAAGCTGATAACTAGTTCTGTATTAACTGACCACAAATTTTTGGGTTTATTTTGACTACAGAAATATTTACTAACATATACCAAACTCCTCCATCTGATTCCCACTTTTTCCAGATGTGGATGGAGAACTGGTCAGGTCATTCAGGGGTGCCAGATTTCATTAATAAAGTCTTTATTAATGCTCATTAATAAACTAATGCTCATTAATTTCATTAATAAAGTCTTTATTAATGCTCCATATGAAACGTAACTGAGTTTTTGTATATTTTTCAATAGGCCTGACACTTCCAGTCCTATCAAAATTCACTGGACAAATCTTGATACTTCTTCCTAGCATTTCATTATCCCTCATGCACATCTGAATGTCTCTGGAATGAAGGTATAACCAGAAAAACCCCAGAATATTTTGGGTTAATTTTTACATATGTATTGAATTTAATTCCTTTGGGTACTTCTCGTATATAAGCAATACTACAGATAAACTGTGTTTTCTATTTGATAGTTAAATATAAAAAATAAAATTAAAAATATTATTTCATATTGATTAAATTATATTGGCCATTAATTTATAATAATCAATTATTAATATTGATTAAATATTGGTTGAAAAACATATAAATGAAGATGTTTGCAAGTTTTCCCCTGAGAAATGCTTTTGCTTTGTTAACATTAAGGTTTTGTTCTGCTCTGATCAGCTGTTACCTCGATTGTTTTGTCAATGTTTTTACCGCGTAACCAGGAACAAAGTATCTTAAAATTAACTTCTCTTTTCAGCATCGAGTTTGTCTCATGTCTATGACAAACTTCCTCTGTTGAAGGATAAATAGATTCTTAGCTCAGTTTGCTAATGCAGCATATGGGAAAATCTGTGATAGCTGTTCTTGGTAGTAATCTTCCAATTTTGGTTGCAGTCCTGGGTATGACTGGAGGCTTGACCTCTTGTGGCTGTCTGGACCAGAGACGGTAAATCTTCCCAGGATATGGGTGAACACGAGAAGTGTGGTCTTTCTAGTCCATGAAATTGTTCATTCATGCAGGAAACACTGTGGACTGTTAAAACTGCCATGGGGACATTTGACCTGGAGTTGTCCTTCAAGTGTGAAGCTGTTCCAAATTTTTCTTCCATTTAGTTGTTGCTAGCAAAATGTCAAAAAACACTGCATTTTTTGGGCACTTTTGCAGCAAAGCAAGCAAAACCTTTTGTTTAAAGGTAGTGGAGTCCAGGGCATAGGACACACAGGCACTCCACCAAGGGAAGGTTCTCTCTAATTTCTGAAAATGGAAGTTCTTCTTCACAGTCACAAAAGTGGTCCCCAGAATTTATGAGTTAGTGGAACTTGTTCCAAGTGAGGTCTGTAAATGTTTTGTACTGTACAAAGAGGGTCCATTGGTTCAGTTACCTATCATTCCCCAGGGCAGGCCTGTCTTCTTTCCAAAGCAAACAGACATGGGATTTGGGAAAGAGTATACAATACCTATCTGGGGCTTAATGCAGATAGGAGCACTACAACCTCAGATACACAGCAAAGGCATGGAAGCAGCTAAATTCAGGGTAGGTGAGTAAGTGCAGCTGTGTACTGAATTGCTGGTTTTAGTTCAGCCCAAGGCCATCCTGCATGCATGGAGCTTCAACCAGTCAGTCATAGTGTTTGTCCACTGTCTGCACTTTGTGCAGCAGCATTTCAGGTTTATTAGTTGACATGGGAGGATTTTAGTCTGCCTGTGCCCTCTTTCAGTACCTGATTCCAGTTTGGCAGATCCCTTGCTGCCAGGGAGCATCTGCTGATAGTAATTTATTTATTTCACATCTTGGGAGAAGTGAAAATAATAATTCATCCAGGTGCAGTGTTAAATGTAAATGCATTCATTAGTAATAGACAGTCCATATTAGCCCTCAGCCTGAGGGAGCCAAACCTCCAGAAGGGGCCCCAGCATTGGGCTCTCCCCTTGATGCCGCTTTATCAAAGGTAAATAATCCGAGATTTGCTAGTTACTGAACATGCTTTGTAAATATTAATTAATTGAATAGAGATTTAAATGTGATCCTGATTTTTAATCTTTTGCAAATCATTATTAATCCATTCTGTTTACACTTCCATGCTCTAAGCAGGAACATTTCTTCTTAATCAATACACCCATTTGCTGTTTTACCATGGAAGGAAGCAAGGTTTTGCTGCTTGCATGCTTTAGGCGTAGGGATACCACTGCTGGGATCCCATGAGTCCGCATCAGAAGGACTCTGGAAGCTAAAGGAGCCTCACAGTTAAGCAGATTAACAGTGATTTCTTCAGTCTGGCAGCAGGTGCTTGTAACTGACTCTGTTCTGTGCAAGATGATACTTCATCAAATAAATGCGCTGTCAAAGTTAATTAGTTACATTTTTATTTTGCAATTTACCTCTATGATGACATCCTGCTGGTATTGAAAAGTGCTCCAAAAAATGATCGTTTGTGCTCTAGCTGGTGGATTTTATGAAAACGTGAAAATGAACTCTTGGAAAGCGAACATGAAGACTAAATATTTGATTTTACTTTATTGGTTGGTGCTGACAATATAAATGCTATTTAAAGCTTCTGGAGATTTTGACCAAGCTGGCAAGTTTTAGGAGTCTGTCAGCTGTCTTCACTTAATAATGTCTCCTGCTCTTGTAGTGAAGACATGAATGCATGGAAACCTCTGAACTGTGGTCATTAGAAGAATAACCATTGTTTCATGTATTTCTTGTGACGTTCTGTTATGTTCTGTTCTTCAGAGTGCTTCTCTCTTATTCTGAGAAACTATATTGAAATATTTGGGCTAAAGCAGTGTCAGTGAATGAAGTTAAGATGCTCATCCATCTGTCAGATACGGTTTCCATCAAAAACAACACACTGCACGTTTATTTCACAGCTGCCAAAATGCTTGGCAAGGATTTAAACAGAAACATCTACATATTCACAACATTTTAGGCCATCTTTCTAGAGATGGGGACCCTGTCAGCTCAGGGAATGAGATAGATAGGTAATGTCTATCTATGCAAAAATCCTCGCCAATGAAACAGGGTGAGCTTTAACTTTCTGTCCCAAATATTAAGATAGCATTCACTGAAACACTTTACAACAATGAAAATATATGTTGCTTGTCTCTCAGCAACAACATAAAATATTTTTTACAAAAATAAAAAAATATGTAGAAATGTCTTCTTTTTAGATGGAGGAGGTAGTACAAATCTACAGAGACAGGATAATAGGTCCATTTTCTTTGGAAGTCTGAAAGCTTATACTAATAAAAGCTTATACTAATAATCAGCAGCTGCTGAATTGTTGAAGAATTGTGTTGCGCTTTTATCTGCAGCTAAAATCAGGTGTGCCCTTTTACCATTATGAGATCTGAATTTTAGGTGTGCTGCCAAGAAAGGCTCCAATGCTGCAAGGCCAAGAGGTTATTCCTTGACAATATAGCATAATTTTGATGCAGGTAATGTCAAATGCTAATAGATTTTAGGGTCTCTTGCATGCTTTACTTTTTTTTCCCTTTGTTCCGGAGACAGGAAACAGCTAGGCTAATAAATGTGTTACTAACAGAATAAGAGGACTCATTGAAAGCTGGGTCTCGAGCTCTCTCAGGATTATTCAAATATTTTGGGCAGGAAACTTCAGCATTATTGAGGTGGGTTTATTTTAGACAGTACTGTTCTGGAAGGTATCTGTGCCAAAATATCTCCTGTGTCACTGGCATTCTCATTCGAAAGCAATAATTGGGACGAGACCTAGAGAGGGCCTGGCTGTGGCATCGTCAGTGTGGTAGATCAGTTTCTGCCCTCCAAAATGGGAGGCACGTCTTCAGATGAAAATTGTTCTACCCCTCTCCTCAGATAGTGGAAGGAGATAGGTAGGCAGTTCCAAAATGTGGCTGAAAGTGGCTGAATCACCTTTTTGAAGTTGGTGCTTCACCCTGACGGTTTATCTAGAGATAAGGGAATTATCTCTAGTCATGTTAATCACCAAGGATGCAGTCACACTTTTCTGTTTGCAGTGGGGCATTACATTCACATTTAAAATCTGGACTTTCTTTTTGTTTCTATTCTTGATCAGCAAGTTCTTGCTGTACATGGGGGAAAAAATGGTTGGGGAGAGGGTGAGGATGGCTCTGAGTATCTACCAGTTCCGTGAGAGTAATAAACTGGGCTCGATGGTGAATCTCAGCAGCTTGTCACTTCTGAGAATCATCCTCCGTCAGGTGGACAGCTTCCCACTGCTTTGTTTTTTAATGGGGTGGCCACATCCTCCCCATTTTACCCCCCACCGCCTTCATCCCTTGCAAAACTACTGTGACAGGGTAACCCACAATTACCAGGAGCACAGACCCATCATTACATTTCCATCGGACTGTGCAAATAGTAATTTTAAAACAGGAAGTCCTTGTGTTGTTGCCTAAGTGCATGCTTTAGGAAGGACGCAAACAGGCAGGGGTTAAAATCTAGGTAACTGATGGAACCAACTTGACAAGCTTTGTTTCTATGCCAGTAAAATTCAAAACACTTTGTGACGGTGTGCTCCTGCCTTTCCCAAGACAGTGAGGTAACTGTCATGAAGGTAAACAATCAGTAAGAAATAATGGGGCTTTTCCAAAACAAGCTGCAAATTTTGTTTTGTAGTTTCAGTATTTAAGAGAAAAAAAAGCATTTTTAAGTCAATTTCTTTGGTTATGATTGTTAATCTCCACATGCCATCACAGTTCAGTACTAAAATACTGATTCAACAGCTTGCAATTAAAGTGAATGCTTTCTCAGTGAAATTGGGCGTTTATTTATCCACTGATTTTTTTTTTCAAAAGTCTTCCTTTACAGGTTTGTCACTCATCAACATATGGCTATAATTAGCTGTTTATTTACTTGGAATTGAGGGATGGCTTCAGCCAAGCTTCAGGAAGCTTCAACCTTGTAACTAGGGACAAAATCTGGACTGATACGTGGCTATTACAAGATGCATTTGTAGAAATCTTATGGTGGATTAAACACGCAAGCACAAGACACGCATGCTTCACTTTCTGTCCCACAGTGGCTACAAACAGAAATTCCCAAAGACACTGACCTTCAAGTATTGGAGTATTCAAGCTGAAAAAGCAAAATATATGTTTTAAATTCATTATTTTCTACCAGAAGAAGTGATATTTTTTTCCTTTTTGTGCATTTAATTAAAAGAATTTAGGAAGGCCATACATCCTATCAAGTCTGTGTGATACTCAGCTACTCTTGTGCCTGTGGATGCATGCTCCATACCAAATTGCTCCTTAATTTGCAATAGTAATGAAAGTAAAATTATATAAGGGGACCAATGAGGGGACCAGGTGGGACAGATTAGTCTTTTGTGAGCTTGCCATCTGAGAAGGTGGTTTTTTTAAACTATAATCATGGGTCTAAATTTCCTATTGGCCTAAGCATATATGTTCTTGGAACATCAGTGAAAGAGAATTGTTTTAATGGTTTTTTTTCGGTGATGAATTTTCTCCAAGACTAAAACCCAGCAAGGAAAGCAATCCAGACTAGAACAATAGAATGGCTTGACCAGCTGGCAGAGCTCTGTGATCAGTAGGTAGAATATTATTTTCCCTTGGAGTGTGGGTGTGGAAAAGGGTAAACTACTTTGTTTTTCCATTGTGATAAATTTTCGGGAAGACCTGAGCTCCTGGAACTTCTGTTTTTCACAGTCACTTTTTGGTATTTATGGTAAATTTGGCAATCGGGAAGTGGAGTCATCCTTCCTGACTTATGATGATGAAGTGCAAATATCAGCTCTTTATTCTCCTGAAGGTCGTATGACTTAAGAATTGCTGTGAATGCTGGCTTCTCAGACCAAAAAGAATAAACAGTGTTTTCAACCAAAAGGCCACTAGGTTCACAGGATATTTAAGCTGAATACAGAGTAAAAACTGCTGCAGTCATATCATGTCTCTTCCACAACTGTATGCCTCACATGGTCTCTTAATACTTTGAACACAAACAGATTTTATCAGCTCTGAAAGGCATGATGGTATTTTTTTATAGACATCATAATTCCTTAGTCCTACTTATGTTCTGGTTGATTTCTTAGGTTCAAACAAAGTTTCTAACTTGAAGAAAAATGGAGGACGCCTGAAATGATGTTTTGGTATCCATGTGGGGCATGAGAGAGTCACAGTCAACACTGGTACACCAGTATAAAACAGCCATCAAGAAGTCCTCATATATGACTCCTTCAGTTGCTTCCGATGTTTGGAATGAGAAATAAATTATATCAGATAAGATCTGCAAGATAAATGTGGAGTTCTTAATGGTTACTAGCACAAAGCTCAAAACCTGGGATCTCTTTGACAACCAAACCTCTTCTACCAGTCTCAAATATACAGCTCTCTTCAGTGGAGGCAGAGAGGTTCAGTGGTAGCTTGATCACTGTGTAAGTGTCTGGCATTTCCTTCTATTCAAGGAAAATTGCATGGTACACATTTACTCTCAAGAATCCATCAAGAGGCTTGCGTAAGCCAAGAGTGTGTGTTCATGTCAAATATTTCACCCATAATTCTTATTTTTTCATTCCAGAGCTTGCTTAAGAGTAGCATAAAGTGGACATGTGTGGGTGTGTAGGGGAGAGGAAGGTTTTCCTAGCTGAGACCCACACATCTGGAATTCTCTCTCCATAGTCATCATCTGGCCAAGTAAATATCCTGTGTGGGATCCTTCAGAGAAAGACTCAAAGATCTCTTCCTTTTCTCTTTGTCATGGTTTCCCTATAATTGCTGTTTTGTGTGGTTCTCATGTAAGGGAAAAAGGGGCAGCATTTTGTTTTTTTAGAGTGCCTTTCAGGTGCCACTCTGAAGTCTCCTGACATAATTACTTTTGTGCTACACAGTTTGATTAGTTGTTGATGAAGTTCTGACTAATAGTTACTGAAGAAAGAGGAGAAGAAACAAGAAAAGTTGCTGTTAACAATTTGAATGAAACTACAATAGTTTGAACCTTCACTAAGTCTTGCATGGCCATCTCAGCAATGTCTCTCACATCTGGCTCCCTGAAAATGTCTGGAGAGTGTCAGCTGGTCATGGGTCGAACCCCGCTTCTGCTGGCATAAACCTGGAGTCCTGTGGCTGAAGTCACTGCATGTTTGTGCAGTCTGTGCTGTTTAGATTCTTTTCCTAAACCCTGCCTTCCATGTATGTTTGTTTCTAATAAGAATACAATAAAATAATAAAACCTTGTTCTCCCAATGTTTTCCAGACTGCTAGGTGAATGACTTGGGGTACAGCTACTGACCTGGGGGCGTCTAGGTTGTTTTTCCTCTTGTGATTAAGTGACAAGGTGAGTTCATATTGCCGGAAGCATAGCTGCAGCACAGGGAATAAATTGAGACAGACTAAGAGTTTTGTTTTGCAGACAGGCCAGACTTATTTTTGGTGGCTTTGGCTTGGTCACGTTTCAGAAACCTCATTCCATAAGGGTTTTTCCTGCCTTCAAAACCTCAGTTGTTTTAACAATAACAATAACAAATTATAAATGTCTCCATCTGTAAGAGAAGTAACTCGATCAAATTGAAAGGCTCATGTTACCCAAGACATAGAGAACAGTGTGCTTGAGTGCTCTGCAAACATTATCCAGAAACGTTGCCCTTAGGCCCTGTGGAGATTTCTGGACAGCAGAGCACCTGTGGGTACAGAATTTCACAAAACAGCTGTCTTTACAAGTAATGTTAGAAGTAGGATTGATTCTAGGCTGGTTTTTAAGCTGCTGTTCTTGGTTTCCTTGCAGGTGGATAGGTAGCTTAAACATAAACCTGACATGTCACCTGGCACGGCAGAAAGGCTGAACAGTTGACAGTGCCACCATTCAGAGTTTGCTTCCAAAACCAGTCCACAACTAATTCTATAGTTCTATAGTTTCTTTCTTTCATATTATTTACTGTTGCTATCTGAACCCGAGTTATATGGTATGGAGTGACTTAAGCCCTCAACAGCTTATTCTCTCTGCTTTACATTAGCCTGCACTGAAACCCCATTTGTATATGGGGCAGGAAGAGAGTTACAGACACCCTCCCCACTACTGATTTGCAGCATGGGACTCATGAAAAGACCCCTTCCAGCAGCTTTAAAAACAAAGGCATTCAGGCTTAAAACCCGTCAGTCTGATATTCCTTTATAATGAAAAAAAAAATATTTGATTTTGCCTATGATTGTTGTAGAAATGATAAATATAACAAAGTAGTTGGTAGGGAAGGAAGAGAGACAAAGTATATTTCATAATAGAATACTTTTAAAAATACTTTTAAAAATACAGCAAAAGCTACTTAAATCTGGAGCTCTGTTTTCATTGTATTTTACTGTCTAATGAATCAGAAATAAAATGTGTAATTCTATTGAAAATATAAAGTAAATCCAGATGTTTACCACCACCATTCAGTGGTGTCACCAGTGTCTACAAGGAGCATGTTATCCTATTAGGTTTATTCCTCTGAACAAAACCAAACAGCTCATGCTGAGTAAGACTGGGGCTTCTGTTCAAACAGCAGTGGTAAGACTGTGGGACTGGAATCTCCTGTATGAAGGGAAAATTTTAACACCAATACACATAAAGTCTGTGAAAACATAATACACTGGGCTCTTTGTGCTCTAGAAACATGCAATGATTCTTTTTATATATATTTTTTTTTTACTTTGAGGATTTTAGTATGTTGCATTTGCAACTGCACTAAAAAATTTATACTAACTATCTAAAAAGGCATAAAAACATTCGCTAGAGAAAGTTGTTCACTGTCTGGGAAAAGTTTTTACTTGTGATTCTACTTGGATGGGATTTATTTTTGGCTTTTAACTCGATGAGAGTCCTCAAAGCTGGAGACATCTGTCAAAAGGGAGTGGATTCCTTACTTGTAGGGGAGACTGAGGTGACTGAATCTGGAGCTTCACTACATAAATTCCCCCGCTATCTTTTATGGGCCAGACTTTCATTCTGTCAGAAGATATTCACCCAGAGCGTGTTTGCAGTGACTGAGTTCTTTCTGTGACGTACCCTGGCCATGGGCCTGACACTGAGGAGTGGCTCTCTGGCTAGTCTAACGGCATGCCAGCTCTGAAGAGGAGAAATGAGGGTTCTGCTTCTTTGAGAGTCCTCATCTGGGGAAAGCACTGGCATGAGTTTAAGTCTTATTGAAAATGTAGTGCTTTATGCTTAAACAAATTGCACACCATGTATTAAAGGAGGAATTTATCAGTAAAAGAAGCTTCATACTCCTGAACCTCTGTGATGGCCAAGTGAAGACATCCAGTATAATCCATTACTTGTAACTCTTG
The DNA here is from genome assembly GCA_013399875.1 of Gymnorhina tibicen. Classification (NCBI taxonomy): domain Eukaryota; kingdom Metazoa; phylum Chordata; class Aves; order Passeriformes; family Artamidae; genus Gymnorhina; species Gymnorhina tibicen. The sequence continues at coordinate 302,862 of VXAZ01000672.1, forward strand.
CTTCCCCTGACTCCTGTGATTATTTTTTTGGCATGTGTGTGTGTGAAAGTCTGTGGCAGTTAAACTGTTTGAAACATTACAGTAAGTGAGGTCATCGGGGCAGGAATAGAGGTGTGGGGATTGTTCAGACAGTCTTTTTCCATTCCTGTCAACAATTTTAGTTTGGTTCCTTGATTGTGGGCATTGATGCAATCTTTATTTAGATCATCATATCCTATTTTTCATTCTGAGGCAAAATTGAGAATCAGCCCTCCCAAGACTGCTGTGATCCCAGAGTGGCTAAATACTGCTGTGTCTGATACAGTAATGAAAATTGCATGTATTTATCCTGTATTATCGACCAAATGAGTATTTTGTTTATATACGTTGATACATAATGTCCACAGTAAAACACTTTTCACACAGAAGAATGCCAGTAAGTCCCCCCCAAAATCATAAATTCCCTCATTGAGGCAGGAAGTTCTTCAGTCGCCAGACAAATTACGGGAAGTAACCCTGTAAGGTATCTGAGTATCTTGACAGACTTTGCAAGCTCTTCTACTTATGCTCCTTTGGGGCCTGAGTGAGGAGCTGGCATGGTGGGGCAAGAGGAGACACTTGTGTCCCCCAGTGGCCATGACCAGACAGAAGGGTCTTGGGCATACAGTGAGATGTTGAGTTGTGTCTGGGGGACTCAGGACTCATGGGAAGTTGATGCAAAGCTGCCAGAGGTTCTCTTATTCCCATTCCCTTCATACGGCTAGACCCCATTTACAGCAGAGTGTGCCACATCTGCTGGCAGGATTTTTGTGAACATTTCTTTTGTGTACTTTGTACAGTGTTCCATGAAAATTAACTCTCATAGATACTTGCATTAATTGTGTAAAGGGCATTGCTCTAACTTCAAAGGTGATAATCAAAACACAGAGAAATTAAAGTCAAAGCTCTTGGGTAACTTGAAATATCTGATCTGAGAAGCCTTTAAAATCTGAATGTTAAAAGCCCACATATACTATATGACATGTTCAAAGCATGCCTCTCTCTCCACAACTTCATTTGTAGCTCTGTATGTTGAGAATTTTTAAGCCAGACTGATGGGTGTCCTGTGAGTGTCTGGAACTGGCACTTTTGAAATTTCTATCTTGCATGAATGTCCCACATCGCATGGGGGCTGTGTCAGAGATGGGCACATAATTTCCTTTTCCAGCACCAGTATTCAGTTATCCTAAGGAAGATCACTCAACCTCAGCGTGATTTTCCCTGAAACTTCATCTTCTGACTCCTCATCATTCTTATTTCCAGGGAACAAGTAGAATCACTAGGTATGTCTGTGAAAGGTTCACTGTACTCAGTACTGATAAAATCTTTGGGGAGATATGAGCTTTGCAGTGAAGTGGTCTGCTCTGAATGCATAGATTATGACTAGTACAAAGCCTTGTATTCTGCCCAGATTTCACAGAGATTGTGCATTCCTTTTACCCCTGTGACTGTAATCCCATTGCAGCAGACCTCATATCTTGCTGGAAAGCACTGAGTATGATTTTAAAAAAGGAGTAGCTTTCTTTTTCTTGTTAAATCAGGAAGAAAGACTCCTCCTTCTTCTTAGGAATGACAGAATTGATTTTGAGTCAATCTAAACTGCAAAAATATGCAGGTCAAGGAAGAACTCAGTAATGAAGATGTAGCTTGTCTTTGGGTAGCCAAGGAAAGAGTGTCATAGAGAGATGCTGGCTAACTTACTAGCTATGTAGCATGGCTGTTTGCCTTACAGTACCACACGAAACTTGTCCCTGTTTAGAATCTAGAAAATGCTGTAGTCAAAGGGTATTTCTCACATTGCACCAGCAGTAGCATGAAAAAATAGAATTAAGTGATAGCAGAAGGAGACAGAAAACTTACAGGGATCCAAAGAAAGTCTGAACAAGAGCTCCAGGTTTATTGTAGAGATAAGGTGGATTAAGAAGTGTGTCCTAAAGATGTGCTTCATGCAGTTTAATTACTTTAAGTTATTTTAGTCATCTTTGTATGATGAACGAAACATTGGTGTTTTGATGTTTAGAGACATATGGTCATTTGTTTTCAGGTATTTTTGTACAAAAAGTCTCATTCTAAGTTTGGTCTAGGTCTACATGTAAGGTGATTTGACACTGATCGGTAACACTCTTTTTTCTTCTACTCCTGATTTTTGCCCAAATCAAACATTTCTTACTTGACAGATTACACAAGAAAAAGAAGATGACTCTGTCCTTCATCAGTAAACAGCAGCCTTGTTTCTTTCACTCAGTGTGCACGTCACTACCCTTGTTTTTCTTGCAGTATTTAAGTGATTGGTAATTTTGTTTCCCCTGTGCCCCTACATCCCGACATTCTTTCTGCTGTGGTCAGATCTTTCCTGCCTTTTTTTGGAAAACAGGACTGTGACTTCATCATATTGTGTAATGAAGTTTAAACTAGTGGTGGAAGAGATTGTACAAAATAACATTTTTTTATTTCTGTAATAAGCTTCATAATCTGAGGGTAAAAAGAAATAGAGGTTATTGATCTAAAAATCTGCTAAACAATCTACATATTTTTTTTTTTAAATTAAGTATCTTTACCCTAAAATTAATAGTTTGGTATGTAGATTTGCTGCATATAGCTTTTTTTTTCAAATGGATTTTTGTTTGCATGCTTCATCTGGGTGGATGTTTTTGTTTTGTTTTGTTTGTTTTTTTTGGTTTTGTTTGTTTCCCATAAAAGGAAGACCTTTGTATTGTAGTGAACTATAAATTGTATTTGTCCAACTCTCATGCAAGTATTGGTCTACACTTTTTAAAGCTGTCTAACAAGGGCCACTATAATGTCCAACAATCTGCTCTTAGGAAAAGGTAAACAATTAAAAAAATTCTGAATTACTTTTATGTCAGTGCACCCCAAGTCAGCCTGCTCTTTAAATGCAACTTGAAATATACTTCCAAAAAATCAAAATTATTTTCTTTTCCAGGAATCCATTATAGCTCTAAATGTACGAATAATTTTTCCTTATTTTAGGGAATTATTATAGTTTGCAGATTTATGTCCCTTATTTAAAACTCTGATATGGTCATTTGTACAAGTCAAGGTCTCTTGGTAGTTTTACTAGTAAGACAGTGACTGATGACCTGACATATGGAAGTCTTATTTCTGGTTGTGACAAATGATCCCTGAAGTCTGTAAAATAAACTTTCCCTTTGGTTTTTTGGAATAAATTGTTAATTATTTCTCATTTAAAGTGATAAAACTGTTAATTGCATATGAATTCTATTTATGTCCATTCTCATGCTGTCATCCTCTTCCCTTGCGGGGGAGATGTCTCTCCCTAATTTGTTATGCACCTTTACAACAAGAGAAGCGAAAAGCAGCTAGTACCTTCATCTAAAACCAACTGCATACCTATTACTTTTCTTCAGCTTCTCCAAATTAAGTTAAATTCTAGGTGATTCTCATCCATTGACTTCCTTTCCCTGTGGAGTGGTTAGTAGGAATTTGTTTTAATCCTGGTGCGGGACAGAAAGGTCTAATTCCAGGAATGGGTCAGTCAAAGGCATGCCAGGTAAGCTACAGCAAGTTGTCTTTATTGCACTCTAGGTAATACGGTCTGTGACTAAATCAAACTTTGGGCATTGGACTCAATGTGAATGAGTGTGACTTTTGGTGTAATGAGCTTCTAAAGTTCATTTTACTTAGTATTTTGGAAGGTTGTTGTCTTCAAATAATTAAGCCAAGCATGTCTAATACACACAAAGATTAGACACGTGATGAACCAAGGAAATGCTGTACTTAAAGAAACAACCCAGGCAAAGGACTCTCAGCCCCTGTGTTTTCTCTCCCAAAAAAGAGTATTCTGGCAGCAAATCATCTTTTGATTGCCTTTCTAAAAGCAGGTTTTCCACCTATTGATCATACCGTGTTGTGCACACAGACTGTGTCGAGATCACGGCTGCTCCCTAAGGGATGGGGAGACGGAAGTCGAGGGTGATCCCTGGAGCAGCAGGACAAGGGCCTCACTAGTCCCTGCCCACGCTCCAGTACCCACAATACCCAAGCAGGACAGATCTGTAGGTGGTGACCAAGTACTACCAAGAGTTCGGATCATGATACAGTATCATGGCCATAGGCAGATTGAAGGTCAAGCCAGGAAGTCAATCCATAAGTGAGGGTTAGGATTAGGTCCAGTGATCACCCAGCAGGACTGTAGCAGTAAGGCTAGGCTTAGGTTGAGCCAGGAAACCAGTCTGTGGGTCAGAGCCTACATTAAGGGTCTTCAAAGGCCAGGCATGGCCGTGGAGAGCAGCACTCCTCTGTCATGGCCCAGGCAAGGAGTGAAGGCCCAGCGCTGAGCTTGAATAGACCTCCTGGGTTCAAGGGTGTGGAGCAGCCTCAGGTGAGGCTGGTCACAGCTGTTCATGGGGTGTTAGTGCACTCAGGGCCCTGGTAGACCAGGGCTATCCTGCAATGAATCCCAAAATGTTTAAAGGAAATGGATCCATATTTTTCCTTTGTTACCCCTCATGCCCCTTCCTCCATAATGGAGACACCAGTATATGAAAACAGCACAGGTAAGACATTCTTTTAATGAACTGAATTCTTAACGAAGGCCCTCCTTCCCACAGGCAAGGAACTGATACATTTCAGAGATCTTTGTGGTGTGTTTTCATTAAAGTCTCCTTTCTGCATGCTGCATACTCCTTGAACATCACAAGTATGAAAAAACAGATGTAGATAAGGTATTTAATTATGAGTTGAAGATGACTTGTGAAAGCAAATTTCTACAGTCTGCAGAGCACCAGCTGAACAAAGGCCAAACTTTTTGTTTAGTTTGAATATTTCTTGTTGCTTAAGAACCTCTTAAAGTTCATGAGGGAGGTGTGTGTGCAGAGGAAAAAGTAGGATTGCTGTCATCTTAGAGTGCGCTGGTGGAAGGAAAGAGGAAGAGCCTGGATTCCTGTATCTGAAGATATCCTGGCAAGAATGAAGGGGAGAGCGTTCTATGCTGTAAGACACTAAATATGATCCTGAGCTGCTGCTGCTGCAGTGGGTCACAGAGGGGATGGGTGAAACTCGTGTTTCTCTTGGTAAGATGCTGCAAGCTGAGTTGTGAGCAGCTGAAGTGGAAGAACCTGGGCTCACAAATGGATAAGTTCTCTCTATGAGTCAGGTCAGTCTTCTGTAAACAGGTTCATGTTTCTGCAGATGTGAGCTATGCAATTTTATGGATTTTTTTGTTCTTAAAATTTCAACTTTGTAAGAAACCCTATGTGACATATTCTTATCTTTTTACTGGCTGACCAGCTTATCACTGTGTAGTAACAGCTGTACAATGAGTTTAAAATAACCTTCGTGTTTAACTGATACACGCATACTTCAGCTTACATCTGCATTCAGGATCCTGTAAAGTCATGAGCCTGATAGAAACCTGTGAGTAAGCACTCAGAATAGAACTGGTATAAAAAAAGCAGTGTGGAGTTGGAAAAAGGTGGCATGAAGAAGTACTGAGCAGCTCTTGGGAGAGAGAAAAAAATCTTACCAATTTGTCAGGAGTCAGGTTTCCAATTCAATGAGTTATTGCTATGCGTATCTTGTATGGTAGTTTATGTTCTTGAAATTAATGGAGAACCTACACAAATGTTTGGATTCTTCACCTGAATGAAAGTCAGAATGGTCTCTTTTCCATGCTGATAAGTGTTAAAACACAATGATTCATTTTTTCACCTGTGAAGTTTTGCTAGTTTATTACTTCAAGTGGGTTGACTCTACAGTTGGATCCGTATCTGATTGGCAATGAGTTGTGTAACATATCGTGTTCATTTTTTTCCAACTTCTCATTTTTTTTTCTCCCTTGTATTGTGAAATTCTCAAAGTGTAATTGTCAAAAGCAGATAGTCATGGTGAGAACATGGATTGCCAATCAAGAAACTCTCTTTAAAATATTGTAAGATTGCCATTATTTGTCTGAACAGGAAACCTTATGGAAATTTACTCTGTTCCTGTCTTAGCTGTGGTTTCCAAGGCCCCTGTGATATTTGTTGTGCTCGTAGGGGTAGCACATAACAGCTGTCTTCTCTCACCTTGGCTACCTTAAAAATGGTGCCAGCTGTCTCATTACAGGGTTCTGCAAGGAGACAGAAAGTTGCTGTGCAGAAATAGTGCTGTAATTAGCCTGCTATCCTGCACTATCACCAATGACTAACTGTCTGAAACTCCCTCACTGGGAGGGAGAAATACTGTTCTGCTGACATCAAAAGACCCACACTGTATGGGTAGTATTCATGGTGACTTCAGTCCTCCTGATTTGACTCTAGTAGCTTCCAGACCTCCCTCAACTTAAAGGAAAAGTAGTGGAAAAAGCCTGTGGTGTAAACACTTTGTGTGAAGGACAACCTCCCTGATTCTGTGAGTCCAGTGTAACGTGAGGAGTGTGCAGTGGCACTGACAGTGCATGGTTTAATGGTTGCTGTTGGTTGTTTTACTGGCCTTTATCTTGAGATGATCTGATGTTTCTTCTCCAGAAACAAGCCCTGCTACCAGTGATGTCCTGTTTCTCATCCTACCCTCTTTCTCTGTTTTGTGTTTTAAGCTGTGCAACATCCTTTTTTCCTGATGGCTCTGGGCATCTGGCCCTGCATGTCAGGTGGCCTTAACAGAGTTAAAGTAACCTGTGTGTTGTTCAGAGCAAACAGCTTCAAAGAGTGAAGTTTCAGTTTGGTGAATAATTTCTGTAAAGGAAAGTCAAGTACTTAATGCTCTCACATTTGTTCTCCTGGAGAGCAAAAGGTTGTGCTTGAAGTGTTACAAGAAAACTCTTGAAATTAGAGTTTCTTCATTCTGAAAAACACATATAAAGGATGACTTTCAAAAAAATTGGTAATCTTTAGACTGGCCTGCTTTTAATCTCTATTTCTCCTGTTAAAGATGCTGCCTAAAATAACTCTGATGGGTATTCTGAAAACATAGTCATATTTCCCAATCTTTCCATCTTCTTATGTACTACAGATAATTCTAATTCATTGCAAATAGCATAATTGTAGCAGGGAAGAGCAGAGGATCTCTCTTCAAATGGCCTTTGGTTTTTCTTCCTTATTCAACATTTAGAGTTGAGTGACTCTGCTATTTTTGTAAGCTGCTTGAACAGATTTGCATTTTTTTTAAAAAGTTATTTGTAGGTAAATGCTGTTTTCTGTTTAATAAGTTCTTTCTCCTCCCCTCCTAACTATTGTTTCAATTTCATTTAAAATAAGCTGTGTTCCAGTCACACTGCTGGACTGGGAAGTGGATACATGTAGAAATATTCTAGCCAGAAGCCACAGAATACACAAATATGTTTTGTTTTACACAGGTTCAGGTACACATTGTTTGCATTTGAATGAGGGCCTAGAACCTCATAAATGTACTAGTTAAAACCTTCATTTTGACTCCATATCGATAGTTTGAAAGTATTGGTCAAGTGTTGCTTACTATTGCAGAGTTAAGTAACTCACTTTGGGATTTTCTGTTTGCAAAAACTCTTTCCAGGACATGAAACAATCCATTTTGTAGCTCTCTAGCTCTCTCATCGTAGTGTTTTTTTATGTGACTGCAGCCTTTTAAACTGTCATTCACTGAAGTTGAATGGGAGTAATGAAATATAGTAAATCCCAGATGTACACATTGCTGACTGCTTTGTGCTGAAGCATTGCTCTCCAGATTTGCACTAGCGGTGTTACGTGCAAGAATGAAAACTCTGAAGAGCCCAGTTCTTGATGCATGTGATTGATAGGCACAATAGAGTTAGATAGCACATAACCCCTATGCGTGTGCCAACACATGGTCTTACATGAGCTCCTCAGGGAGTCAAGAATATCAGTTTTGGATCTTTTTTTTTTACTGCAGTCTCATGGGATTAGCTGACATTTGGAACTGACAATGTTGTTTTCTTTTGTATGGTTTCTGTGTAACTATATCTAACAATGTCTGTGAAAAGGTACATCGCCGTGCCTTATGAAACCATGCAGGTTTTTAAAAGATTTTATTTTCCTTGAAATCTAAAGGATGACTTCTTGGTGTGGCACTTATGATAAGTGAATAAGTGATGTTCCCTTCAGTTGTTTCAGTTTGTGAAGAAATTGGAATCTGCAGAAACAGTACTTAGCACATTCACAAATTATATTTATCAATGGCGTAGCTTAAAGGAAAGCCAATTTAATTGTAAAAGATGTCTAGTTCAGAATGATGAACTGCAAAACTTTGGCTTAAAATGGTAGATAGCTGCTTACAGAATAAAATCTCTCTCTGATTTATTTTAGACACTTCATTTTTTTACCTTTAGGCATAGAGAAACAGGTTTTTGCTGTACCAAACAGTACGGTGTTCACACTGAACAAGACTTGGGTTTCTATGGTATCTGACTCACAGATGATGATGTGTGGGACTGTGTATTCAAGTGTGGTCACCTGAGTTTTTCTTCTCTTGGCACTTGAATCCAGCTGATCATCCCTTAAATGATGATCAGCTGGATTATCAATACTATCTGCTTGATAGTATAAATGGCATATTTTGCTTTCTTATCAATCTCTTTACATTAAAAAAAGTAACTTCAATTTTGAGGTTGCTTTAACCACATAGGCTGATACTCCTCATTAGGCTGAAAACCAGTACCAGCCGCTTTGAAAAGGAAACCACACCTTTGATAAATTGATTTCAGTAGAAGTGTAGGAACCATGAAGCTGTGTTCTGCCGTCTCAGCAGAGGGTGAGCAGCACTTAACTGCTTGAATAGCTGCTTTGTAATTGCAGCTGTTAAATCTGTGTAACCTTTACCTGAGCTATGCATCAATGCCTTGCCCACACATCTGTGCTCTGCATGCTGCTTGCAAATACTTAAGTGTGTGTCCTCTCAGCACAAGCACAGGTGAACAGTAATTCAATTCTGTTTTGAAATTTCTCTGATTGAGCATTCATGGGGCAAATTGATACAACTCAAATCCCCCTCCATCTGTTAACTTGGTGCTTCTGTCCTGACAGGTTTGATTGATTGCAGGACTGTGCTCTGGTCAGGTGAGTGGCAATTGAGCTGACAAAGCAGCAGTTTACCCCTGCTGACAGGGAGGTTTATTAGTCAGAATCATAATGAGCTCCACTGATGAAAAAGGATGGCAGTAAACAGCAATTTTTTGTGCTGTACCTTTCTGTTTAGAGTTATCACAATACTCAGTCTACATGTAAAAGAAAATAGGTTCTTTGTTTGTCTTAAAATCACATTTCAGATTACCTTTATTGTTAGGGTGCTTTTCAGCTTCACTATGGGCATGCTGATGTTGATCACCTTTGCTTTTTCCCTGGGGCAATGCAAACTACTTGCATAAAGGCATTTTATTTTTGTGCAAGTAATGCATGCAAGGGCCCTATTTTTTCAATGTGGTGGCATTAGTTTTTGTTTATGACAGTAATGTGTGTTCTGTCAGTTTGGAGTCACGTTGGAAGCTGGTGTAGCAATTAGCACTTGAAAGACAAAAAAGGGAAATATCAGTATTTGTGACTGCAAACAGGAGTCTCTGAGTTTAACTACTTCAGCATCTCTTCCAGTTATCTTTACTTATTTCCAGACTAAAAATGAAGGGCAGGGGCTAATGGAATCCCTGTAAATTAACTTTTGTAAGATCTGAACCTGTACAGGTACTCCATTTGCCTGGGAAGGCCAGCCAAGGCAAAATATGAGTTTTATAGTGCAAGCGTTCTTATTTCCCTACCATGCTAACTGCGACAGAACTGAGGAGAATCCCTAGGCAAGCTAAGTGTTGGGTATTTTCATGGAGTGTTCCCTCTATGCAAAAGAAAATCAGAAAGGATCAAAATGTTCAGACTGAACCTGCACATTTTTCAGAGCTTTTTCTGGTAGCTGGAATGAAGCAGTAATATTCAATTCAATTTGCCTCGGTTTCATTCCAATTTGTGAGGATGTAGGAAAAATAAGGAGTCAAATGTAATTGTGTTACAGTTCCTGAAGTTAAGTATGCAGGAGATCAGTTTCCTTTCAGACAGGTAGGAACTGACCCATTCTCCCTGAGAGCTCTAATTAGAGCAGGCAGTAATAGAATCTGTGCTGGTTCTTCACTGAGACAGTCAAGTTGGTCAGGGCAGCAGGGTAACTTTGTCAGCTCACAGAGTGTGCCAGCTCGCACGTGCCATTCAGAGAGGGTTTTCTCACCTGCCTAGCAGGTTTAAGGAGGTGTGTTGAGAGATGAGGTTGCTGGTGTTTTAAGCCTAGTGATTTACAGGCTGGTAAGGAGTTGTACTTTGAAATACGACTGAACATCATCTTGCTTTTCACTTCTTCAGGAGCCAGTCATGAATCTAATATCCTTTGGATTAAAAGTGGGGGGGAAAACAACCTGAAAAACCCAGAAAAGCAGCCTTGTAAATGCCATTTCTGAAGAGGGAAGGAGAGAAAACAGACAGATGCACTTTGTTGACCCTTCATTCTCTTCCCCCACGCTCTCCTCCCACAACAGCTTAGATCATTAAGCTCCTGTATAATTAAAACTTGGTCCAAGTCACGCTAATTCTGTTTACTGGCCACAGTGAAGGATATAAATACCTAATCACTTCCTTACACAGAGGCTGCTTCCTGCTGGTGGTTTGCAGTTCTGAAGGATTCGGTCCCTCAGCGAGCTCCTTGTACAGCTGCTCACCCTGTGTGAAGGAGCCTTACTCCAAAGTGGTCCCCTGCCACAGCACATTTATTTCCACAGATTCCTCCTCCTGTTTTTTCAAAGGGACCAATGTCACTTTTTATAAACAAACAGCATAGAAAGGCTATTGTCAATGCACATAATAACTGGAATTAAATTTACGGAATGAAATTTAAAAGGGAAAAAGAGACTGTCTTTTGAGGTTTTCTGAAGGAACTGCTGTTCTAATCAGCAGCTGAAACCACAGCACCAAAGTCCTTGCAGATGAGTAGGTCCTGAGCATGTATACACTTGAAGTCATAGCAATGGTTAATTGACAGCATCATAATTAATACGAAGTGTTCTCAACATGGAATTCAAAATGTCCATCGATCACCCTCAGAGCATGCAGAAGTTAAACAAAGCGCTGCCTGCAGTAGTATTTCGTGGGCACGTTAGGTCCATCCAACACCCTTCTCTCTCTGTAGGAAGGAATTACTGCCTGAGGGGAAAGCAGGGAAGAGGGAGAACCTTCCTAATTCACGTCACCATGTACTTGTGAAGTTGTCATAAGTGGCAGCTTGAAATAAGTAGCTACTCTCGAGCTCCAGTAGGGTAGACATGGCTCTGACTCACTGGGGAGGGAGAGATGTACAAGCAGTCATACACCACCTGTGGAAGAAGTCTCAAAATTAGATGGAGGTTTTTCTTGAGACATTGAGAACCTAGACCTGTTATTCTTGATGGCCTTGGGCTCAGCAGCTCCAAGAAGTTACTGCATGAGCTTCTGCTTCCTCTGTAAAGGGAGAAAAGGCAGAATCACAAATCAAGTGAAACTAAATGAATGCACTGCAGTCACAGCCCTTTGCCTTCACTGGCAGTTTCAGAAATACCCCCTGTTCTACTAAGGGATTAGAGTGAATTATTTCTTTTTTCTCTCTCCTTACTTATGAAAGCTGAGTGCTGCTCTAATCAAATAAGGTTGGACTATATTTTGCTTATGTTTTATCTATGCAACTGCATAAAGTACCTCATGGTGAAAGATACTAGATGAAGACCTTTAAAACTCTTTAATAAAATAATTTCCAAGTGGTAGTGACTAATCTAGTGTTTAAGCTGTAATAAAAGAGTGACACAAAATACATCAGTCCTGTCAGGATGGACAGGGCTTGTTGTGCTTTGGTGTTTGAAGTGAGTCTATTTTAATACTTTTTCAAGCCATGTGGGGGAGAGGCTAATAGTTACACTTAGTTTGTGGCCTTTAATACCTACTGATGTTCCAACTGAATCTTTTGTAAAGCAGTTTTATTTACATGGGTTATTAACATAAAAGTAACTTTAAAGTAGTAGCCATATTAACAACACCTTGAAATTATAAAAAATTTATCTGGGATACAAGCTAAAGGCAAATCTATTTGAACCAAACCTGTATGAAGTACAAGCAATTTAACAGATATGAATTTAAAACATATATCTATTTTGGCTTTACTTATTTTCTGCAGCAGATTGATACTTACCTAAAAGTCCTTATGCATTTAATGTTTGGCTAATGTTGCTTTGTAGTAGAATTAATGGTTCAAGTAATTTTATTTGAATGTGGACCACTTAGTGAGCATTTTAATTCATTTGTCTTGTTCTTCTGTATTCTGTGTATGTTGCCCTGCACATTTATTACCTTCTCCCAGGGCACCTAATATCTATCATGATTTTTCTTCCCACCTTGTTGAGGCGGAAATGCAGTGGATTGCCTTATGTGTGGCTTTTTCCATTTCTTTTCAATTACTACATGCAGTTTTATAGAAGAAACAAAGCAAAGGATTGCGGATGAGGGTTGTGTCGGATATTTATTTAACACACTGAATGTGAGACTTTGTCTTCCACACAAGCAGCACTTCTTCCTCCCTGGCCCCCTCCTTCCTCTCCTCGGGAGATGCTCATGGCAGTCAGAAAGGAAGGGTGATCTATTCCAGCTGTCAGCTAGAAGCTGTGGATGTTTTTCTTAGAATAAGGCTGCTGATGGTGTGACTATCATTTCACCTACCTCAGCTTCAGTTTCAACCAACCTTCTCTCATATTGTAATTGGTCTTCTCCAAATACTGAATCACTGGGTGCAGTGGTAATACTCTGTCAACAAAAAGCTGTGTGTCATCTGAGTGTTGATATGTGTTACCCGGCCAATCTATCTCAGGGTTTAGCATTGGAAAATGCATGTTTGCAGGGTGCAGTGGACCTAAGGCAGAGATACAATTCATTAGCGTAAGGCAGAGTTTAAGCTCTTCTAGTATGTTTCCACAGGACCCTATTTGATGGGATAACAACTTCTGCTTAGTAGAGTATGATGATGCAGAGTAGACCAGAAGACAGAAATTTTGCCTTGTTTGCTATCCAGCATGGTAAGAAATTACTACTAAAGAAAACCTCTAAGACAATGAGACTTCCAGACAGGTTCCATGTAAGAAGGACTGCCTATATATTGCATATTAAAATTTCTGGAACTTCATGTAAGAAAATCCACACTTCTGAAGCCAGATACTTGATTCAGTCTTAGGCATGGTGTCACCACTGTTATCTCCATAATTAACCATTGCACGGCAGCTGTCTTTGTAATGACAGTCACTAGCTTTCTTGGTGCTTTTCCCTCTTGTTTCAAAACTTTCACATTCTACATTTAGTTGTCGTAATGTCTTGTTTAGTGGAAATAGGAGACAAAAGGGTTGTATATGAATAACAAGATTTTTCAAGCTGCATGCAAAGAATGGGAAAAGAGTGAGAAATTATTTCCTGACTGTTTTAAAAGAATATTATGCTTTCATTATATTAAAGATAGCATGCAAAACCTCAAAAAAGATGGATAAATGATGTTTCTGAGGTGTTACCAGCACAACAGGTTTGGTATAAAATTCAGAGACTCAAAGAGAGATTTCCAGAGAAGAGGTGGAGACTTCATGGGCTTAAAATGAAACTAAAATCCTTCTCTCTCATTTTCTTTAGCTTCTGTGGTGATTTAGATTACCCTGCATATTTAATACAGATTGGAAATGAGGACATGCTTGTAGAGTTAGTTTTAAAAAAGCTAATTTAGTTTTAATTATATTTCTTAGCAAAAAAAGAAATTTCTTCTGAAGATGAAAGAGTGAACTCTAGCCTGGAGTCTTAGCACTGGGAGATGACTGGCACGTTTCTTTGGGTATTTTACTTGTTGCTTGTGTGATTATCTGGGATTTATATGGTGCAACAGATGTACAGAGGTCACTGTAACTTCTCAATCTGCAAACTGCACAGGTACTTCAGTTGTGCTAGTTATCCAGTTGTTATGGGTGCCACTATCCAAATGGATTAGGCTAGCATGGTTATGACATGATGCATAACCATGTGGCAGGTATTGCAATGTTCCTTGCTCATCCTCCTTGCCAAGTCTGGGTGATTTACTTTGCAGGTCAACGTATTGCTCTTGGCTAACTTTCAAACTCAGTATTATCTAATCTAAAAATCACTGCTGTTCCAGCAGTTTGAGTCAAACAAACAAACAAAAAAAAGAATTTAAATGAGCAAGAGAAAAAAAAATTGACCAATTGAATGAATAATTGAAGATGGAGTTTGGTCCAGAGAGAGAGGTATTTCAATCTGGGGAATAAAGAGCAGAAGAAGTAATGGCAGCGGCATAAATAATTGATGAAGTCTCGGTACCCGTTCTTTTGTTGCTGAGACTGAGGGAAATAAGGATGCAGTGCTTTCCCTCTCATTCCTCATATGGACTGCAGTGATTTATCCTTTAGGCAGCTACGTGCATAACTGTGACATGAGAGGAGAAATCCCTGAAGGTGACTGCAATGGAAAGACAGTGCTGGGCTTATCTGTCTTTGATTTGGAAGACAAGTGATGTGCACTGGTTCTGTTGCAGAGAGGAGAGTGCATATTTTCACCGTATTTCTTCAGGGAAGTTGATCTCTGACATTCATATTAGAAGTAATGTGCACTGTTCAATCAAATTCTAAGTGTTGTCTCTGCTGCTCTTTCTTGGGAAGACAGAAGTGATTGATCTTGTGAGGTCAGTAGTCACCACTATACAGCAGTTACTACCATCCATATTTCTTCTGCAAGAGTTTCCTTAAGATGACCAAGAGAGTAATGCTAAGAAATTGTTTCTGCTCAATGTATCTGAGACTGACAGTGCAGGTATCATCTAATAAGCAGGGGTTTTGAGCTCCACTTAAATCATGCAGTTACACATTCAAAAGCTATTGCTGTCAATTTGATTATGGGTTATTCTCTTACATCTGAAAATGGAAGTAACTTTGACTCCCTTATGTCTGGTCTCTTAAAGAAGAGGTATGAAGAAGAGGTAAATCTTGGTATTTCCTAATGGTGTCCACACGCATTAAGATAGTCCTTTGTTTTGTTTCCTTAGGCTGGAAAATTTGCTGTTCAAACCCTCCAAGAGACAATGTTAATTTATTTAATGGTCATTTGTAGCCATCTCTAGTGTGTGCCACATGGCAATAAAGTCACCTAAGTCACCTATGGCTACAGTTGTCTTGATTCAGGTAGGTAGCACCATTTCCTCCCATCTTCTACGTACAAGAAACAGTTTTATTTGTTCAGCAAAATCTTCTCCATGAAATTCTGATGGACCCTTGTTTTTGCAGTGGTGCAGGTAAATAAGACCAAACCTAACAGCTGACTGGAAAAAACGGGAGTAAGAACTGCAGCATACTGGCTAATAAGTGATGCAACAACAATGTAATTGTTGACTTTCCCAACTGATTATACCCCATTTTTACCAACACCTTTTAATATGGAACACGCTAGAGCATTAATTTTGAGCTCACTTCACTTTTAATAGTAAACTTGTGAATGTCAACTTCAAAGGTCAAAAGTAGAGTCAGAGTATGCAGAAAGATGCCTTTGATACTATACAATACCATGCTTTTCAGAAAATATGTAGGAAGACAGTATGATTGTTATAATAACTATTGTTTTTTAGCTGTAACAGATTAGGGAGAGGAGAGATCCTCTGGGGTATATATAGCGATGTTCATATACCTCTGTCTTGCACATGAAGAAGTGTCTGTGAGACTATTGCCATCAAGTTGCTTAAGAAAACCTTTTCAAATCAGTCAGTGTGGGAAAATTAAAACATTTGTCATTGGGCACAGACAGCACTGTCTGTTTTTTCTGGTCAAAAAACTGCCTGCAGACTTAAGGCTTACCACAAGACAGGGAAGGCTATCTATGCTGGAACTGAGGTACAAGAACGGAATGTTTCCTGTGTGAGGATTGGATGTCTTAAATCAGTTCATTAACTCACGGTGAAGGTCTACTATTTAAAATTTCTCTGTGATGGAATGACAAATGTTTTGAGTTATCGCAGCACATGTTTCCAGGGCTGGTTCTGTCCCAGCAGGACTCCACTGTGTAGGATGTTAGCTTTGCATTTGCAGGGGCTCATACCTTCACTAGAATCTTGAGCTAATCATCTTCTTTATTACTGGTTGAAAATGCATATTTAAAAACCTGGTTTCCTTGGCTCTGTGGCTTTCTAAGGCAAGTCAGTGTGCAGTGATAACTGTAAACCAGCCATCTTGCAAATTCATCTTGGAGAAGTTAATGTAGTAACAATCACTGTTTGTATGGCTCTATTCATACCTCAGTGAGGCATACAATAGCGGGTGTTTAGACTGGAAAAAAAAATAGTCAGCATCTAAAGTGCTGTCTATGTTTTATGGAAAGAAAGGGGAATAAAATCCTTGAGTCAAAGCCTCTTTGTTTATGTAGAAACACTCAACTTCCAGTATGAAAACAAGTTGGCACAGCATTTCTTACCCTTCAATACTCTTAAAAATTTAGAAGTGTTTAATTAGGCTACTTGTATATATCTGGCGTTGAGGATACTTGAGAGTAAGTAGTTTGACACCCAGATACTGACCAGTACCAGTACTGTAAAAAAGCTACCCTTTTAATTGTTTTGCTGCTGATACCTTGGTGTTCAGGGTGCAATAACCAAAGCAGAGTGTAAAGAGTTGCAGAAGGACCTCAGTTCTGAACAGTTACTGAAATTCTGTGCAGATAGATATGAAGTGATGCTCAAGGGGTAGGTGGAGGGAACAACTCCCATCTTGCCCACAAGGCATTTTTTGTCCTCCTACATTTCTGAGGAATGACACATAGACAAGGCCAGGCTGGATGGAGCCCTGAGCAACCTGGTCTAGGGAAACGTGTCCCTACCCACAGCAGGGGGCTTGGAACTAGATAATAAGGTCCCTTCCAACTCAAACCATCCTGTGATTCTATGATTTTGTTGTAGTCGCTTGTATTATTGTCAGCTCAATGCACAGTAATGGTAGAGTCCAGAACAGACAGCCCTGGACCACTGCATAAATTCAGATTATACCGATACCTGGCACATTGTGTACTCTTATGATATCGCTTCTCATCCTGTATTTCTCTTTTCCACTTAATCCTCCACCAAACCTACCTCCATAAGAGATAATAAAACTGAAGGAGAAAAGATCAGAGGTATGCAATGACTTCTGAATGAAGTCATCTTCATTCAGATGATGAAGAATCATCTCAACAGACTTCAACTCCTTAGGCTGGAAGGGAGAGAAGCAGATCCCACATGTAATATTTGAAATGTCACAGGTAATGTGAGTGAGGTTAGATTGCTTAGTGACCCTTCTGATGCAGGAATAGGGAATTTGAAACTGGCAGTGCTCAGGTTCTAAACTTCTCGTCAAGCAATAGAAAAGCCTATCACAGGATGTTATTGATGCTATGTTTTATGTATATTCAAGGGTAACTGGAAAAATTTGTGGAAGAGAATGATATCCTCTATTATTAAATACTAATTATCAGTTATTCAGGAGGTTTGTCTGAGCTGAGTCATTGGAGAGTGCACGCATGCTACAGGGAAAGATTGCTCCCCGCTCATTCTGGTTGTACCCTTTCCCCTAGCAGTGTGCCTTTTGTCACTGCCAATGGCAAGTACTGGGACAGGTCCAGGCTTACCAGCGTGACTGTCCCTGTCTTCTGAGAGGCCTCTGCACCTCAGCCTTGTCTTATCAGGTGCTCTTTCCAAAAGCAGGTGACTCTATTAGAGAAGCCATGTAAGAGGAATCACCAGTGAACCTAAGCGATGATTTGGCACATCTGCTATTGAGTTAGCAGATGTACGTGGTATTTTGATTTGGCTTCCTGCTGGAGAAGTAACAAGTGACATAATCCACTGTTCTCTGTCCCTCACAGTCCCTTTTTATCTAGACTTCAGCCTTCAAAGCAAATCATTACGGCAGATGTATGGATGATTGTTTTATTCTTTCAGTAATCCAAGTAATACCCACTGCTTTGCAATAGGCAAGGTATGCAAGTGTGCCCCTAGGACAGACTGTTTCTGCTCTTTCTGTGCACACCCTGATGTATGTCAATGTGTTTGTACACACACAAAATTTATGTACCAGAAGGCCATAGAACCACCAGTTGAGTCAAAGAGTCTCAGTTAAGAACTCTTCTAAAACATCACGTTTTCTCATACGCCAAGAAAATACCTTCAAGTGTTTTAATTTAGCCTGTTTGTCTTGCAGGCATGGCCAGGCTCACTAAGACATAAAAGCTTTTGGTGAGGCTCTAAGTTAAATTTATGCAACCTGCTGTACAGGGACATGAATATGTGAAGATTGGTCCTCTCCTCAGCACCTTCAGTATACTCAGTAGTGGTTTTGAAATGTCAGACTTTTCCTTGCCTGTGTAGGGGGTATTTAAGCTCAAAGCTGAGCACACTGCTGCAAACACTTCCCCAGAGGCTGCAGCAGTAGATGCAGTCTACAGTCCACTGGGCTCAGTAACACAGGGGCAAACTAATCTTTTCAGCTTGGCATTTAAATGTGCCTCGGGATTCATCAGATGGTCAAGGAATTTGACAGATTGTTTTTGTTTCCAGAGAAATATGTTATATCTGTAAAGGAGATATTTCACAAATGCACTCTGTAAAGAGTGTCACATTTCCAGTAGGGAATGAGATATTAGATATTTCAGTCCCATCATATAGGGGACACAGTGCTTTATGTAGCATGTGGGATGCATGGGTTCAAATTAAATTAATTGCCATTGAAATTAATTTGAAATTAATTATTTATACCTAAATACATAGCTAGTATTTAATTATTTTTCCCTTTAATAATGATTTACTCATTTTCCATTGAAATTTTGAGCAAGTAGAGAAACCTTGTGTCATAAAAACAAATGCTATTTTTCATGAGCTCTGAGTATGAAAAAGGTCATTTAATTAACAAAACCAAGTTTTGCATTATTATGCAGAAGTACCTAAATTCCAGCACAGGTAAAACAAAGTAATGAGCCATTTTCCTTAGGTTTATATTGCTTGTTGAATTTTCATTTTCAAATCCAGTAATTAATGTTTTTGTGCCCTCATGTGATCAACGAATGAAGCAATTGGTGTAGAGTTTGCATTTTTGTGCTAATCATCTGTCACAAAAAATGTCAAAGCCTTGAAGGGCAAACTTTTCATTGTCAGTAAAATGTCTCAGTAAAAGGTACCAGAGAGCAAAGAGAAGGTTAAAGAATCATTGAGCTAATTCCACTAGGGTGATGGCACCATCCTTCAAGAAGAGAGGTATGTGGTGGGAATTACCTTCTAGTCAACCTGACAGGTTTCTCTCCCATCCTTGCTTCCCCTCTTTCTAGGCAGTTTAAATATGCAGACATTGCTTCCTTTCTTCCAATTTCCTCCCCCAATTTTTCTGCTCCAAATAAAGCATTGAAACCCCCTATCCTACCAAATACCTAGATTTTTAATGAGACAGTCAGTTTCAAGTTTTCTCAAGTTATCTCCATACCTTTGTTTTCTGCATAACACAATAACATAATAGTCTTTTATAACCCAGGGGAGATTTCTTTACTGCCCTTCCCATCCTCTCTAGCAGTCAGGAAAAGAAAAATAAAGCTTCTAAACGTTTTTCCTTTACCCTTCTACCACGTGGCTGCAGCTTTTTTTAGCCTCAGCCATCATGCCACCTGGGCCTTTTAGAGCATTGTGTTTAGGCTGGGTCAGTGCTCTTTAACCCTTTCTTACAGAAAATCTGCCCCACCACTTTCTGTTTAAAATGCTGGACTCTGTAAGAAGTACCTTCCAGTTTCTGATGTACAAACCTAGAGTCCTTTGAAGTTTAGAGGAAACAGTATCTTTCTGCAGAAATGTCACAGCTAACTTTCCAGATGCTTCTGTGTTAGTGTTTCTCACTGAGAAGAGAAAGAAAATGCTTTCCTGGGGATCCTTTTTTTGCAGCTGGTTCCTGGGGCTGGTAAGGCCAGCATCTGCAGTCCTGAAATAGCCATGTGGTAGCAAGTGCTGTGGCTGCTGCCTTTGCAGCTGGTCTGTATAAAATAGCCATAATGATTCTCTCTTCCTTACAGCTAATGTGGCATAATACTTAGAAGCTATGATTTCTGTCTTCCTCTGGCATATCGTAAACTTCCAGATTTTGAGCTGGCTGGAGGAGGTTTTTCTTTGGAAAGATAAGTATAGGCTAGTCAGCTTCACAGAGCTTGAAAAAAATAGTTCTAAATATATATTTGATAGACAAAAAGGAGAACCGGTAATTTGGTTTGGTATCTTGATGAAAGGGAACCACTACGTGTGCTTCAACTGCTGAAATTGGGGGTGAGGTTTCTGTAACCTCCATGGTAAAGCCCCAAAATTCAGCATGAAGGTATTAATTCTAAGGGACAGACAGGTTGCTAATGAGCACTGCAAGCAGAGCAGATGCCTGTCTGGTGTTCATGCCATCCAGTGGAAAACCAGGTGTTTGAAACTGACCCATCCAGAGTCATATTTAATTACATCCTTCTACAGTAATTTCCATGTAAGTTTGATGTTATCTGCTTGGCTTTTTCCTTGAGATATGAACAGACAAAGAGGGAGAAGAAAAGGTTTTTATTAACTTTTTTCCCCCAGAATCTCAAAAGGAGTTTCAAAAATGGCAATAATGTCAGATGCCTTTATGTACCTTTAACCTCAGGAGGAGGCTGCAGGATGATGGTTCCTTTATGCATGAGACTTGTTTTGACTCTACAAGCAGTTTTTACTGGGGGTCATAGTCCCCAGTGGCCTTAAGCAGCCTCACTGGGGTAGCCCATGACCTCAATTTCAGTTCAGCTTCAGGTCTTCACTCCTGCCTGAGCTGCTCCACAAGAGTCTGTTACTCTCCTGCCTGGTCACAGGCAGTGTTGTGCCTGACCTGTGCACTGATGTGCTAGCCTAGCCTTGACCCGACCCCAGGGAGGTGCCTGAAACCCAGAGCCAGGGCTGCCCACCAGCCTCCCCTGCTCCATGGCTGGGGCCGTGACGTGGCCCTGGTGCTCTGGTCCCAAGGCAGCAGCCAGTCCTCAATGTGCTCCAAAATGCTTTTTGGGTAAGCAACAAAAATGTTTGAGCTGATTAGCACTCTAAAAACAGGGATATTTGTTGGTAGCAAATCACAACCCACTTCCTCTTGTACAGGTCAAGTTGTTGCTTCCTTAGTATTGATGCGTGCATGGTGAATAATGAGCAGTGAAATTAAAATAAAAGCTTCACAGAACACAAGTTAATTACACAGTTCAGATTTACTGTGTTTGCTTACGTATGTGTGCATGAAGATTAGAAAATCTGGAGAGAAGATCATCAGGCTCTAACAGGTACTGTAACAGCTACTTGGGGCTTAGGCTTCTTTAGATTGTAGGTTTGATAGCTGATCTGTAAAGATCACACAATATTCAGGGCGCAGAGGGCAGGAAACACAAAACTGAGGGTTATGCTTGCCTTTCTCTGGAATTTCAGCATGGTAAGTTAGAGCACCTGTCCTGGAGCTCAGGATTGCCTTCGACTTTCAGGGCCTGCCTTCAACTTTCAGGGCCTGCCTTCCAAAAGGATTTGAGAAGTTTGAGATCTAATTTTCTTATATTTTAGAAATCATCCCTGCAGGTCAGAATCCAGTGTTGCATTGACACAGCTTTGTTAGTGTTACGTTGGTGCCTGGGATCCTTCATTTCAAAGGAGAGCCTCCTGTTGCACTGCAGTCTAGTCTTCTTCTAAAAGACAGTCTTCAGCTTTACAGCCTCTGCTCCCAATACGGGATCATAAACAGAATAATCATCATAACAATAATAATAATAATCTGAAAGTCCACATGTTGGTTCATGACTGAAGGTACAGTTTGGGGCTGGATTTTAGCAGGATGATCTCAAGATGTGATGATAGCCCAAGGCTGCAGCTCTGTGTTCATAAACTCATGGTTCAAATCTGTGTGTGTATATGAATCTACAGCTCTTGCATTGAGAATGGTTCCCTTACAGCAACAGAGGTCAGTGTCTGGGTTGGCTTGCAAGGTAGCACAGGCTTGATTGGGCTTTGTAATTGACTTTTCTCTCGGTAGCATTTTGCCTTGCCATGAGCCTCCTGTAGATAAAGTTGGGGCTAATTCTCTTACTGCATACTTTATGTATTTCAGCCGTCTTGTCCAACTCAAGTGGCTTAGCATGACCTTCCCAAATAAAAATGAAACAAAACACTTCAGTGCCACTGAGTTTCATGTAAGGGGATGGTGGTGCCTGTCTGTTCACTGGAGGTGCTTGTGGCAGGGAGCCAGGCAGGGCACAGCCTGCTGTCTCTGGGCAGGGGCTGAGGCTCAGGCCCGCCTCCTTTGTCCTCTCCCCTGTTTGCACTCACTGGAACCAGCACAGGAGTGTCGCCAAGGCCCAGGGTTTGCTGGACGCTTGAGCAGCCAGTCCCGTGAAAAACAGTTGTTTCTATCTGGTGTTACTTCAACAATTGTTATTTTATTCTGTATCTCTGATACTGGTGTTTCTGTCAGTTATTATCTCTGGCAGTCACTGGAGTAGCTAAAATGTCTGATAGGCTGATATAAGTAGTTAATGTTACTGTAATTGTAGTACTCTCCTCCTCATTCTTGCTGTATATATTGGAAGATAATCAAGAGAAGCTTGTTGGTTTTGTTGTTTTGGTTTAAATTTTCAATCATTTATCATTGATACGACTTAAGAAACAACTTGCTCATGTCCGCTACTTTCCAGCAGTACTGACTTGTCCTAAAATAAGCTGTAACAGTAAAACATCATCTCTGAATGGGCTGCTTCCCTGGACTTGTTTTCCTCTTAAATACTGTTTTGCATTATTTTTTTTCCTCTCTGAGTAACCGACTTCCAGAAAAAAAGGTTGACGTTTACTTTTCTGCTCTTGTTACCACATTTTTTGGTGCTTTCTTTCTAAATCTTTTTTTTTTTTTTTTTAATGAACCTACATGAAGCACTAATTGAGTAAAAAACATTTTGGATCATAAACAGCCGGAGCGACCAGTGCTACTCATTTCTTGTTTTTTTCCAGAATTTTATTTGGCAAGCAGGATCAGTGTCTGTGGGAGGAAATAAGCTGACTTAAATTTGGGGAAATACAGGATGGGGCTTGAAAGGGTGTGTCCTCAAAGATGTGTGCACATGTGTCACACTTGCAAATTGGGTAATTGCATATTTAGTTTCCTGTCTGTATACATGTGTGGGAGCAAATGTACGGTTTGTCTGCCATAAGGGAGATCCATGCACTGAAGCCATCACCGTTTTCAGGCTGTTTTGAACTCAGTGCACTGGAAGAACTTACATGGTGGTGTGAGCCACGGCGGTGACTCAGAAATTCAGTCTCAGTTTTACGTCAGTCTACAAAATCCTGGTAATAATTGTGATGTTAAATATGTTTTGGCATGTACAATGTCAATTAAACAAGAATATGCTGGTGGCTCTTAAGAGCCTGTTATCCTCAGGCCTCAGGAGAGCTTGGCTAACAGCAGCCTTACTCCACTTGAGTTTTAAATACCAGTACATTCTTGGTGCTACCTGTGTCCTTCTTGTGGAAAAATACCCCTTACTTCTATATTTCAGTTGTTGATACTGCCACTTGGATAGCTTGATATAAAGCTCGAAGCGTAGGAGCTGAATGGAAAAAGAAAGAGAGGGCACATACAGGTCAACATTCAGTGACGGTGATGAAAGACACAAAGATGATGAGGTTTTCTTGTAAACAGTTTGTATTGGTAGCTAACGAAAGGAATAAATTTAATGCTGGTTTTCATGTTTCTATTCTGTATCCCCGGCTTCCCACATGGTGATGCTCATCTTCCATTTGGAGTCCTTCTGATTATAACTATGAAAAATAAGCTATTTCTGATACACCAATAAATATGCTTGCTCACTAGTCCTGGAAAACAACTCCTTGCAATTATGATTGTGGCGACTGCACATAATGAATGACAGAGTTAGTGGTAAAAAAGTTTTGCTGTCATAACTAACCTTTTAAAAATGTAAAATTTCAAAACAAGCACCACACTGTTGACAGTTTGCATTTTAGATACTTCAAAACACATAATACAAGTCAAAACTTATTTCTGCCATGAAAATGCATGATACAGCTGCCTAGGCATGTATTGTCCTTCAGTTTTCCTACTGTAATGAAAGTTCAGAAATGAGCATTTTTATTCTAAGGTACAAACATCTGTCCCTGTTAGTTATGGAATTAATTAAGCTATAAGGTAAAAACCCTGATACTCCTCTGAGAGCTGTGAAATCTGTGAAAAGCTGGAGACCACACAAAACCTCAGATGTGGAATGACTGACTTTCTGGAAGGGGTTTCCAAGCTTCTTGCAGAGGTTTTGGCAAGCCAATAGTCTGACTCTAATACAATTTTTAATAGAAGTTAAGGATTAATTTCTCTAAGGATTGGTGTGGGGCACTAGAATGGTGTACAATACCGTAATTGTCGCTAGTTCAGGTATGTCCGTTGTTTCCTGCTACATGCTTGCGAGGTTTGATATGGGCTCTGGAGGGTTTGGCACTGTGTTGGATCTCTGTTCAGACTCGGGATATCTGTCTAGGACTCTGCAATGCAAGGGTTTAGGCCTTGCTCTTCCAGACTTAAACACACACTGGGAGAGGTCTAGTCCTACAAACTGATGCTTTATTTCCCATAGGAAGTGATAGACAAGTGATAGCAAGTGGGATAGGAAATGGGGGGGTTTTATGTGTTTTGGGGTTTTTTTTTCTAAATAACTTTAAGCTGTTCAAGAAGGAGTTAAGAAGTTACCATTCCCAAGGCCTGGATCAGTTTTACCACTGTTATTCTTGAATATGCTCAATTCAGAGCTCTGCCCCTTAGGTCAACCAGAACAAGGACCATAGAGTCACAGAAAGATTTGAGTTGGAAGGGACCTTAAAGATGATCTAGTTCCAACACTCCTGCCACGGGCAGAAATATGTTCCACTGGACCATGCTGCTCGTGCATGAGCAGCCTCTGCTTCCTGGTAAGGTGACTTGTAGTTCTTGGAGTGCGCCAAACCTGAAGGAAGGTCACTGTAAGAAGTGTCTGCTAGTCCTTCCTCATTCCTCTTTACAAGTACTTTGCACTCTTTTTCTACTTCTATGAAAATGTTGTGACTTTGGTAGCAGTCTGGTGACTAAATTCAGCTGGTCTGATTCCTTTGAGCCTTAAAGTCACCTTATCAGCATGGATTGATCTCCCTCTTAACCAAAAGCTGCCTGTGATCTTGTCCCTGGTCCTGCTGAGGCACAATGATACTCTTATGAAGGATCATGAAATGAGGTAGGAGGGAAAAGTTACCTAAAATAATCAGCCTGCATACAATGTATGCTGTACTCAAATTATCTCTGTGCAGGTGTGAGTGTGTTGCTCTATAGTAAGGCACTGTTTGAAATTCTGGATGGGATCAAAGGAAATGGGTCTTTCTGGGTTCCAAAAATGTTCTTCTGGCTAGGTAACTGTGCTTTTCAAGCTGAGCAAGAGAATGGAGCTTTTCAAACTGAGCAAGAGAAAGGAGGTCAGAAGATGAAGCAATCATTCTGGGAATGAAACCCAAAGATCAGTTCCTGAGAAATGTGGACAGTCCTAGGCACACCCAGAGCTGAACTACTTTCTATGACACCTGAAACTCCCTTAGGATTTACCAATTTCAAAAGCAGGAGTTCTAAGCCTCATGTAGTCAGGAAAGATCCTGCAATGTCTGGAAATGAAACTGCTCAATCAGATGTGATGCTTCTTGCAATGTATGATGCCATATCTTCTCCTGGCTTGCTCCCTGGAGCTAAAGCCTCCTTTTCCAGTGGATCAAAACTTTAGTATAGCCAGTACTCCAGACTGGGTGTTAGTGGTCTCTGTTGCAAGTCCTCAATTTCCATTTTACGGCAAGGCTGCTTATTGTCTGCTTTTTCCTTAAATTCACTGTAGTGGGATGGTAACAAAACAGTAACGGTGAGTGAGTCTCCTCGTAGTTCTAAGCAAGCATATATATATGTGTATATACATAAACACACACAGACTTGCATATGTGTCTGTATATATATGCATGTATAAGTGTTTTGAAGTGTAGGTGTTGCAAGTGTAATTTGTGCACTGAAGGCATGAGTTCTGTAGCAAATTTAGCCCCTTACTACTGTCTTAACAGTTTTCATTCTAGGTAGTACTGGTGGTGTGAGATGGCAAAGTGAGAAGCCTGTCACTTGTCTGTGTGAGCTCAGCTCTGAGACACTCGGATCAGGGCTGAGATGAAGTTTCATCAGCCAAGTGAGGTTTTTCCTCTTGTCTCCCCCTTCCCTCCCTCTCCTTCGGTTGCGTTGGCCTGAGATGCAGCACTCTCTCTGCTGATTGGTGCCTTCCATGGTGCACCAGTCTTCTGCTTTTTCTGACTCAAAGCCAGACTTTTCTGATTTAAAACCAGACAGGCTTTAAATTTATTTTTGGGGAACTGGTAACAGGAGAACAGAGATGCAAAAGAATACAGTGGAACTCTAGTATTTAATAGATAAAAACATAGAATAACCTGATTTGGAAGGGACCCACAAGGATTATTGAGTCCAGCTCTTAGCCCTCCACAGGACAGCCCCAAGAGGTCACACCATGTGCCTCAGAATGTTCTTGAACTTTTCCGGGCTTGGTGCTGCGACCAAATCCCTGGAGAGCCTGTTCCAGTGCTCAACCACCCTCAAAAGGTGAAAAACCTTTTTCTGGTCTAACCTAAGCATCCCCTGACTCAGCTTCAGGCCATTTCCTTGAGTCCTGTCACTGGTCACCACAGAGAAGAGATCAGTACCTGCCCCTTTGCTTCCCCTCATGAGGAAGTTGTGACTGCAATGAGGTCTCCCCTCAGTCTCCTCCAGGCTGAACAGACCAAGTGACCTCAGCTGCTCCTCATACGCTTCCCCTCCAAGACCCTTCATCATCCTCATGGCTCTCCTTTGGACATGCTCTAACATCTCAGTGTCTTTTTAATATTGGGGCACCCAAAAGTGCACATAGTGCTCAAGATCAGGCTTCACCAGAGCAGAGCAGGACAATCCCCTCCCTTGCCTGGCTGGCGATGCTGTGCCTGATGCTCCCCAGGACGTGGTTGGCCCTCTTGGCTGCCAGGGCACAGCTGACTCACATTCACCTTGCCATCGACCAGGACCCCCAGGTGCCTTTCCACAGTGTTGCTCTCCAGCCTCTCATTCCCCAGTCTATACGCACAACCAGGGTTGCCCCATCCCAGGTGCAGAATCCAGCATCTGCCCTTTTTAAACTTCATACAGTTGGTGATTGCCCATCTCTCTAATTTGTTGATGTCTCTCTGCCCTCAGAACTTGACAGCTCCTCCCAATTTACTGTCATTAACAAACTTACTTAGTGTTCCTTCCAGTCCTTCATCCAAGTCATTAATGAAGATGTTGAAAAGCACAGGGCTGAGAATGGAGCCCTGCAGAACCCCACTAGTGACCAGATGCCAGCTGATGTCACCCCATTCACTATAAGCCTTTGTGCCCCATCCATGAGCTCAGTTGCTCACCCATTGAATGATGTGTTTCAGCCAGAGGGCTGAATGCTGGACACTTTGTCCAGAAGGATACCATGAGAGACAGTATCAAAAGCTTTGCTGAAGTCCAAAAAGATTACATCTACTGCTAAAATACACAGACCAAGACCAGCCCCTTAACACTGTTTTCTTGCAGCTCTGGAGAATCTGTTGTGCTGCGGCAGTATAACAGCATGCTTTTTGGGAATCTAACTTTAGCTCGTGTTGGCAGTGTCTGTAATGGAACCAAATCTCTTGGCTAGAAAAACAAAATGTCACCTAAAATGTGGGGTTTGTTTTTTTTTCTTTTTTTTTTCTGTGACAGAATTTTCCATTCTGTTGCTTCCCTTTAAGCCTTTCAATACTTACGGAAAGTTTTCCCTAATCTCTGTTTCTTGAGCCCGATGAAAGATAGGAGGAAATCTGATCAGTGGATGAAAGAGTCAGGAGAAAAAATACTTCTTACGAGAGAAGGCAAGTAATGAGACTTAACAAGTGCCTACTGTCTGGAGTTTGTAAGGGAGGAGTTTGTCTCAGGCGGTGACAGACTGTGTTCAGGCCAAAAGGTTTCTTGAAAGAGAGACCATTAAATGCAAATGACTGACTGGTATGCATCAGGTGGCTATACTGCACACACTCTCACCATATGTCCTTGAGTGGAAAATTGGCAATGGAACATCTTAATTTTGCTATTGGATATCTGGGAAGCTAGGAAGTATTTTAATCTGTCAGGACCATGATACGTGTATGGTGGTATGTGACTTGGAAAATATGCACCAGTTGCATCACTTGGAGAGGAGGTGACAAGAGAAAAGCATGAGCAGAGTGGCCACTGTTTAGTTTATTCCACATTATGTGAAGAAAGAAAACTGGGTTTGAGGTTCCTTAATATCATGCTGGTAGATTTTCTTACTTGCCATGATCATGATGTGCTACCTGGGAAGTCAGAATTTATCAGCAGGAATTATTTTCTTCCCTCTCCTGAATTCTGACTGAGAACACTTTAGTATTTAACTCTGTCCTTAGGTTAGCTGGTGGGTTTTTTTGTACTAGTGTGATTGTTGTTAAGGAACGGAAGAGTTTTATTAGTTTCCTGGCATACAAGTTGGAAATGCTTCTTCTGCACTGAAGTTGAAGAAAAATTAAAGTAGTATACTAAAATTGACTGAAAACCTTATAAGACATTGTTCTGGTTTTGGTTGAACAGTTTTGAGGTCTTTCTTCACTCTCTTGGCAAGGGTGAGGAAGAATTGTCTTGTACAGAACCTTATCCCTTCCCAGGAAGCCCAGGCACAGTGCTCCCAGGAGTGGCAGAAGGTCACTTGGCTTAGGGTATGTTTATCAATGCTTACAGTTGGCTTTCCTGATAAGGCTGTTGATAGTGGCCATCCAGGTGGGTTAGGCTCTCTGGGAACTGTTGTTGTGTTTCTCTAATAATCTGCCTCAGCTGACTGGTTTTCCTGAAACACAGTTAATCAAACCCAAACTTTTTTAGGTATAGTACTGTTCTGCTTCTACCTCTCCTATGTAAGAAAATGTAGGGCTTTATTTTTTTTCCAATTTTCAGTGCTTTGTGGTTGATACCTCAGCCTTTGCAGTAAACTATATGGTTAGTCGCCAGTTTAAAAGCTTAGGATATCAGTTTATTTTTTTAACAGGTACCAGTAACTTACGTTGTAGATCTTATCTTTCAGCAAACATCATGGGGCACATGAGCTACAGTGGGTGTTGGTGCAGAGAAGAGGCCAAAATTTATCTAAACAGTCAGTGACTTTGGGAATAGAAGCACTTTTTGAAGGTGATGTCATAGCTAGCTATTTTTAGAGTGGATGGTTATAAGAGCATCTAGAATATATGGAGAATACTAGATATAATCTGTGTGTTGCAGAGGGCAGCTGGGTCTGCCACACTTGGACACGAAAGAACGACACGGAGTCTCTAGGTTCGCGTTCAGGCCAAAATGGCTCGCCCCTTGGGGGCTCACGTTTTATTTATCTCTTTTTGAGAATACCCGTGGATTGGAAGATGAAGTTACCACCTTCAAATCACACTGGTCAAAGGAAAAGTCCATTAAATATCTCCGCCTTAGGAGAAAGAATTCAAACAATTTGGACCGGTTAGCAAAACATGGTTATGTTTACAGAACGTGCCTGAGAATTCTTATCTACAGCAGTAAAACATGGAGAAACTGAAAAACTCAGGGCGACACAGGGTCCAGTAGCCCAACAGAGAGGGGATGCTGCCACAGCTTTTACCCCTGGTTCCAACCAGTGCTGAGGCTGGGCGTGTACTGGCAGTAAGGGAGTGTGCATGCACATACACACACTGCACGCACCACCCTGCACGTGTACAGCAGGCGCGTACCTGCCTGACCCTGCAGATCAGCGCAGGCACACAGATGGCATCAGTGGCCTCACCCTGTTCCCCTCTTTGGCTCAACAAGATGAAGGTCTCAGTGTGAAACATTAATACATAATTATGTTTCTCTCTCCCTCTCCCTCCATATACATATCCCATGTATTATATATTATCAATATATTAATTATATGTTATGTCACTAATATATATTAACTACTAATAATTATAGGATTATGGCCAATAATTACCATTCATTATTACTAATTATAATTAAATATATCATTATATATGCACATATATAATGTACCACATGGATCTCTCCAGCAGCTGGACTTAGGCAGCAGACTACCAGGTAGCTGTCCCCAGCCCCTGGCCTCCCCAGTTTCTGCTACCTGGACAGAGAGGCCCACAGGACCCACAGCATCCCTTCGATTGCGGGTCCAGACCTCCACATGCAGCTTGCCAGGATCCCATGGGTCCTTCTGATAGTCAAGTCCCCATGGTCTTGTCATTGGAGAAACACAGCAACAAGATGGGGGTCTCTATTGACCTCCAAGCCCTAGAAGCTGGCTAGGATCCCACTGGTCCTTCCATAGCCAGCTCCTCCAGTGGCCTCACTCTTGGAGACAGGCAGTCTGTTGGCTCTCAGGGTGCTTCACCTACCTACCAGCAGGCCATCCTTGATATTTGCTGGAGATCGCATGCTGACTTGCAAACCTGTTCTCCAAATGCTTGTAGCTGGAGCCCTGCACACATGCACATGTACACACACGGAGGGAATAGAGAGGTTCCCTCCCCTCAGGAAAACAGAGTTTGAGAAGGCAGGACAGAAGGTGCAGGACAGGGCCAGACAAGTATCCTGAGAAGACACCTGCCACTATGTGATCAGCCCTTTTGATTCCCTTATCCATTCTTTCATGCTTGCCCCATCCCTCAAAAAAACCTACAGTAAGTCCCGTGCAATCACAAAACACTCTTCCCTTGCATCCCATAATGTGCCCGATAACCCTAGGCAGAGCCTGAAACATACTCTGGAGAGATGCTCCTGTTGTCCCTTCTTGATGGGTCAATGTCTGGGCAGTGAGGCTGAGGTTCTTCTGGGACATGTAGAGATGGGCCTTTGATGGGATGATCGTTCCTGGGATGAGCATGGGAGTAGCTGGGCAGGGGATTATTTGGGGTCCCCCATTGCCATTGTCCCTGTGTGTGTGTGTGTGTGTGTGTGTGTGTGTGTGTGTATGAATTAGCTTTTTCCAAAAGCCTAAGGCTGGTTGTAGAACATGCACAACTTCTGGTCTGTTGGGCCAGGGCAAGGCTTTGCATGAGAAGGTACATTTTCTTTGCTTCTGTCTTGATCAGGTTAATTAAGAACAACTTTTGTATTCAAGATCCTCAAGGGTTTAGAGGGCTTAGAGAAGCCTGAAAGGAGAAAGGAAAAAGAAAGAAAGAAAAGAGGTTGAAGTGGGGGAAGTGGAAGGATGAACACATGACTGTATTAATTATATTCTCTTTTTCTGGAAATACTGCTACAGCCTGAACACAAGAGATAGAACATAAAGCACCACATCCTGGGCTGATCTGCAGCTCCAGGAGACCTGTGAAAGGACTGAGCCTGTCCAGAGCTCTTATGCAAGGCAGCTGCTCCTACACAGTCCTCACAGTTCATACCTCTATTTTTCTTTGTGTAGGGACTGATTCCCATCAAGACTGTCATTGCTGTTGTATGAGCACGTCAAAACAGAGAAATACAGCTTCTCTTGTAAGCCTGCCTATGTCATGGAGCACATTTTATGTTAGAATTTTCAAGATCCTCGTTAACACTTCATTCCTATAATGTTTGGCAGCAAATACATATTGCACAACTATTCAATTAAAACCTTTAATGAATTTGTAAGGCAAAATAAGAAGACATTTCAGACAAATCAGATTTAAAATTTTGCTCATTGACACATGCAGTATTTGCAGATAAGATCACAGCATGGCTTCCCATCCTCTTTGGGATGCTTGCTTCCATCTATTCATTAAATGGGAAATGTTAAATGAACAGTCACTAATATTTTGTATTTTATTGAAAAGACACAGAACTTCACAGCAGTCTAGACCAAGCTAGAAGGCTTTTTAGAAGGCTAACAGATTTTTGCATGTTTCTTAAATAGTTTCTTTATATAGTACTTATGAGTTAGATAGGGTGGGTGGAAAATGGAGGTGGGCAGAGAAGCCAAGAAGATAGTGAGAACCCATTTTGCCTATTTACTATTTTTCTTAAATGCTGCTACCATACTTACTTAGGATTATGAACCCTGACAAATCCTTCTGCAACTCCTTCTGCCCCATCTGGGAACTGTTATGCTTCTTAGGCACTGAGAAAACATTTTAGATTATGAAACACCTGAGGAATGGTCTTCCCAGTAGAATGTGATTTATCCTGTTCAATTGGTATGAAAATTTTCAAGTGGCAAAACTATTCTCCCTAAAAACCTAGGACAAATTTAGGAAACAGTAAAAAGGAAGGCTTGCATACAACTTCTTTTTGTATTTTTCTTCTTTATCTAATTTCATATGCAAATTTATAGGTGAGTGACATGCCCAAGTGCTCTCTGGTTGGGATTTTTTTCACCCTTTTTGGAAAAACAGTGTCTTCATATATAAGTGAAAAGACTATTACATGTGTTCTGTTCATGATTATTTTTGGGAAGAAGAGAAAACGATTCATGGGAAGAACATATCAGAGCTAAGAATGGATTTGTCTATCAAAAATCATAAATCTTTAAGTTTATTCACTAGTGTTTGCACAATCCTGTAAGGAAATCAGCTGAACTCCCCTTTTCCTCCCTCTCCACTGTCAAGACTTAATCCTTTTTCCAGTTTTTTCCAGTTATGGGTAGATACTTTAGTACGGCAAAGCCAATAAACAAATGTACCACATGGAAAAGATTGTCATTGAAAGACTTGGGTAACTCTAAAGGGAAGAAGGAATGGTGGTGGGAGAAGGATAGATGGAAAGGAAAGCAGTTCAGTGAGCACACACGTGCTGCTGTAGCCTGGCCAGAGAGGTTCGATGTGCACATCCTTTGAGATCTGAACTAGAGTGTGCAACCGAGGAAGGATAGCGAGGAACCAAGTGTGAGATACACCTCAGGGCTCCCTTAAGCTTATTGAAGGGCATTTATTGCCCTCTAGTGTTTCTTGCTATACAGCTACTGTCACTTGTGAGTGCAGCGCGCTGCATTGGAGGAACAGGAGGGAGTGTATCCCAAGGAGGCTATAGCCGGAGCGTTTGGTGGCATCGGGCATACACGGGACCGAGAAAGTAACTTGTTTGCATTACTCTTCTTCACAAGTTATCATGGATGTGACTGTAAACAGAAACCTGAGCATGAAGACAAATCTGAGGTGTGTCAAGCTTGCTGTAAGAAAGAGCCCAAATTCTGGCTTACGTAATGGGCTTGCATAAATTCATAGCAGCTAAGTGAGTGCAAGATCTTAAATGTGATCAACCCTTCTTACAGCAACAGCTGAGTATGTACTGATACGCAGAACAAAACTACGTGGGGAAGTTTACTAAATAGAGGCCTGATTTAATTTGGCGTTTAGCTGGCATCAAAAGCCGAGTAAAGCAGGCAATGAGTTGATTTCACTGAAAATGCTATGTGACTGGAAAGTGGGGGGTGGTACAAGGCCTTTCATTCTGCAGGGCTGATTTAGTTCAAGACACTTGAAGTTTTTCAGTATCTGGGTGAATGATGTCTCCTGCATTTTCCTTGACTTCTGTATCCTCCCATCTATGCAAATAGACTTAAAAAAACTTCTTATGGGGCTGAAATACCAATACAAAAACTGAGATGTCCCCTATGCACAGAAATTGGAAGAGATCTGAGCTACTAAAGTGGATGATGAGGCTCGGCCCAGCTCAGTGCTGAGAACTGAAAATTTTTTTAGGGTGCTAGCAGGAACTGCATTGTAGCGTAGATCATGTGTTTTTCTTCCACCTCCAGTCAAGTATTCCTTTAACAAATGTTGCTCATTCATAATCTTGGAAAAAAAGCCACGTGTGTGTGTGTGTGAGTATGCATTAGGTGTTTTTTTGGTGACCTGCCACTTGAGATGCTGTACTGCACTAGGAGATATCTCGTTCAGGCAAGAAGCTATGTGTCCTGTTTCTTCTTTACCCCATTCATGCAATGGTAACCAGTTACAAGGGGACCTGGGGGCATACTGCTTTCCAAGCTGTATTTATCTGATGATGTGTGTTTTGACTCTAAACACTGTGTTGCAGATCAAATTTTGTATATGATCAGCGGAAGACTTCTTTTTTGTCTTGTGGTTAAGGACAGTGGGTGGGGATCACTAAGATATGTCCGAAATGCCAGTTTAACACAAGCTGGAAGCTTAAAATCCAACAAGTGCATCAAATTCAGATACTTACTGGGTTTTGATCAAACTTACTTAGAAAAAGAAAATAAAATTGGTCCCTTGCATATCACTTCCCTCATTTGCTTTTAAATTATGGTATTGATATATACCATTCTCCTGAGCTATTCTTTTTGTTGAACAGGAGAGTTAAAAATTAACAATAACAATTAACAATAAGTACAAATTCTACCTGTGAGACAGAGTTACT
This sequence comes from Gymnorhina tibicen, assembly GCA_013399875.1. Lineage (NCBI taxonomy): Eukaryota > Metazoa > Chordata > Aves > Passeriformes > Artamidae > Gymnorhina > Gymnorhina tibicen. Next base: position 337,387 of record VXAZ01000672.1, read on the forward strand.
ATTTATAGTGTTTAATATAAGTCTTTTGATTTCTCCAAATGGATGTTAATCTGGCTTCAAAGACATTCAGATGACAAAGATTCTTGTGCCTAAGAGAAAATGTGTTCATCAAAGAGATGTGATGGGAATCTGTGACAGTCAGTCTAGACAGTCCCTGAGCTATTGCTGTGTCAGTGACTGTGCTGATGAGGAAGCAGCAGCACTCATAGCAGTCACACTCAGTGGTGACCTCAAAGACATTTAGCAGTAGCTCCTGATGGGAGGTACGCCTTGGGCAGCTGGGTAGATTCTTAACTAAGTATACAATGATCTTTTTGAAATAGTGGAGAAAATGGTGTGAGGATGGTCTGCATTACCTGACCATGCAGGTTATTCTGTCTCAGAGACTGCTCAGCAGATTTTACCAGTGTTGCTTATAAGTCTGGTTTCCATTGAATATATAAGATTTAAAGTGATGATGCAGGGGTCTTATGTGCTATCAGATCTGGAATTCAGGATGCAAAGTGGGTTTATGACTTTAGGGCCACGGGCACATAACACTTTTGGTAAACTGGAAGTTAGAGATAAGTTAAACTGTGAGACTTGCAGATCCCAAAGTGAGCAGAACATCAAATCTGGAAGCTGAAATGGACCTTTCCTCAAACATAATGACCGTCCCTTCCTGAACACTTCATGCTGTGTTGGAGGACCTTTTTTTTGAGCACTTTGATTACTTTATCTACGTGGATCAGACGAGTAACTGAATCTGGACTGCATCCAGTGCATGATGTAGACTAAGGATACCAGATTAATTTGCTTTTGTAGTTGTCAATCAAGCTGTTAATATATAAAAGTTTGGATGAAAGGCTGGGGAAGATATTAGTGGCAGAAACATACAATTATTACTTATTTTTAGTGTATTTTTTGTGAGAAAAATCCTTGAAAGAAGTGAATTTTTGTCCTAGAGGCAGTATTGTCTCCCTTTGAGAGAGGTGTAAACACTGCATCCTTAACTCTAATGGCAAAACACGGATGGAATTATTCATTGACTGCAGGAGATTAATGTTCAGATGTTCAGTGTGTGCAAAATAGGCACTTAATAAAATAATGAAATATCAAGATCTAATTCTTCTTCGTGTTATGGGTTTTGTGGCTTTTTTAGGTTTCTTTTGGGTTTTGTATGGTTTGGGTTTTTTTGAAAATACCTGCTTTCACTGAAAGATAATTGCTATCTGCTTACCTATCTGGACACTGCTGAAATTTCAAACTGATCCTCTTACAGTAGTGAAAAAGAGAGGGTTGTGATGAAAGTATGTGATAAAAGTGCAGGGAATTGAGGGAATGGCAAATCCTGCCTCCATGTATTCCTTAGGCAGCAATCTGCAAAAGGCAAATAACTTCAAGGTGAGAGATTCTGTCACATTGACTTCAATTAATCTTATTAAGACTTTTCTACTAAGGTTTTAGCTTGTCTTCAAAAATCTTGTTGTTCCAGAGTTGTAAATAAATTTTTGTTACAGATGGGCTCCTTCTGCATAAACAATGGATAAATATTTCATACATGATTCTTTACAAATTTCTCTTCATACCTAATCCAGTACTGCAGTAGCCTCTCATATGTGGTTATGTTAAATGAAATGTTACATTTGACTTGCGGCTCAAGTTTCAAGTCTGACTAGCTTTTCTTTGTCTTAGAATGACAGTGTATTTTAATACATCTTTTATGTGCAATTCTGCAAATACTTAGAGCATCAATTAAATAAATAAAGAAAAAAGACTATAAATTCTTGCATCCCACTGGGGATGGAATTTTCTTCTAGGTGAAGAAAGACCTAAGAGTGAAAGCCAACACAGGAATTTTGCAAAGCTTGAATTTCTTTTATGGCGTTTTGTGGTTTTTTGTTGTTTTTTTTTCTTTTTTTGTCCTGCCCTGCCATCTGTAGAAGTAGTGAGTCAAGCAACAAGAAAATTCTTTAAGGTACAGCAGAAAATTTTTGGCCAGGAAACGATACTAATCAATAAATAGAGATACCAAATACTTTGTCCGTGCCATGTGTGTTTGCAATACCTGGTCCACCACAGTTCAGTAGGGCTGCTCTCATTGATAAAGGTCATTTATGAGCAAACACTGAGGGGCTAGTTATGCTTCAACTTTTCCTATTATGACATGTGGTTCAGTTCTAATTCCAGCATTTCAAAATCCTCTTCTTTGGTGTGGGCACCAAAATGCTTTTGGCTTATAGTCAAACATAAAAGGTAGCTCAGTCCACTGCAGGAGTAAGGATTGCACTGCATGTGCGAACACCAGCATATGTTTCATGTTAATGAAAAGTATCTGCCTGTTGGATCAAGATGATGTTTTGGTGGGGAGGAAGGGATATTTTCAAGGCAATTCATCTTCTCAAGAGGAACACTGTGATACAATACATGCTACCCTTCCCCCGTTAGGTGGCATTTTATTCTTGGCCCAGACATGGTGACTGAGCAAGTATTGCACAGAGGGGGAGTTAACCAGGTACCAATGATTACAAACCCCATCCGTTTGTTGTGCTTCTTTACCTTGCATTCTGCTCCCATTTGGCGGTGTGGAGACTTACAGACCTCTGAATTCTTGTGTGAAGTGTATTAAATCATTGTTCCTTTTCTCAAAGGTGCTATCCTTTCTAAGGGGGGTTTGGAAAGTTATTTTAGACTTTTTTGAGACATGCTGGCTGCTTGCCAGTTCACAGAAGAGCTAGAGCTGTCCAGTCAGTCTGCTGTTCCCAAAGTGCCCATAGAACAAGCTTTTCTTGGGTGGGAAAGCAGTGCTGATAACAGAAACAGTTTATGTACAGCCGTTCATATGTTGAAATTCAAGAGTGATTTGTAGAATATATTTTAAAGAAAAAGGCTGTCTAGCTATAAACTGTATAAATTTTTTTTTTACGTTGGCAATTTTGTCATTGGAGATTTTTCTTTCAGCAACGGTAGAGCTGCAGAGTCTTGCAAGAATGAGGAGATTGGATTAGTAGAATTTCTTAAAATAATTGTTTTGTATTAATGAAAAAAAATCTTTTTTCTTTGATAAGAACTTTGAATCCTGTGGTTGCATTTCCTTCTGCAGTGATGTAGTTGTAACAAAAATATTGTTGGTTTAAACATAAAAATCACAGGATTATTGTGCCAGCTGACATATTTATCTTCATTTATTCTGTAATTTTGCCTTTAGTTGCTTTGGAGCCACTTGTAAAATCTACAGAATTTATTTAGTGAGAGAATATCAGTAATTGCAATGCTACTTAATGTACTGATGTTGTTGCTCAGTAGTGCATTGTATTGAAATAATCAGGATTTATTTTAGGTAATATTTTGATGCCAGCCCCAGTAACATAAATGATGCTGCCAAATAAATTCAACTGAAGTAAATCCTTTGTTCTGATCTCATTATTTCAGTTTTTGCTTTTAAATGCATGGATATAATTGCTTTAGACTAGGGCCTTATTTTTTTTTAACATGAATTGATGGTTTTGTTTGGGGTACTTTTACAAGTGTAAAGCAAAGAAAAGTGGTGTGTGTGGTTTTTAAGAGGCAATAATGAGTTCTTCAGGACAGTATAGTTATAGCATCCTTTTTTAAAGTAAAAATCTGAAATGTACTTCAGTAGGCCCATTCAGAGTACTGAGCTGTCACAAGCATAAGGAATGTTTATAAAGATGTGTAAGTTTTCTCCCTCGACAGCTGTGCAAGTAGACAGGAGATGTGTGAAAGCACTTGAGAGGAAGTAGGAATGAAGCATGGGACAGAGTTACAGGTAGGAGGTAAAGATGATGTTCCCATGTAAATGAGGAAATTTGCCTGTCTCTTGTCAAAGTTCATCTTGTGACTCGCACAAAGAAGAGCTATTATCGGTGTGAATAAACTAAAGTGTCCTAGTAGATTCCCAGTCATTAGCAAAAATCTGACTTGTGGTTTCAGTGGAACAATTTTCACTGGAACACATTACAGTTGGGATATAAATCCAGTACTGGACAAGTTATCTTATGAGGGAAAATGGTATCTAGTAGGAGAGGTTTGGAATTGATGAATGACATCATGCTGAGCAATTAAGCTAGCTGCACAGCTGTGCTGATGTCACACAGCTGACTGCTTTTATATTTATGTCTGGGCTATTAAAGTGCAATAACAACAGAAACCACAGGACATGGCTGAAGGCTTTTCTGATAAAATGATAAGAAAAAACATAGCTGTTTATTGAAGTGCTTTCCAAGGAACAAAGCAACCATTTCCCTGTTTCACCATTTTAAAAGCATTGAAGTACCGAAGGTCTAGTTCCTGGCAACTGGCTTTGTCGTGCAGAGGTGACACAGGGCAAGTAATGTAATGAAAGGGTTCAGCTGGAGAGCTTGCAATATTGCCTGATTTATGAAACTGGCCCTCTTACATTAGAGAGAATGAGAGAAAAAAGGCTGGACTGTCACACACACAGCTGTGGGCTGGAGCAGCTGTTGAACTGAGGCTGAAGTGACATGAATGAGACCCACAAGGACTGTGGTTCACATACTTCACCAGAGCAGGCCCTGTTTTCATGAATTCAGGAAGAGCCATGCTGTAGGATATTACTTGGAATGTAATCTATTGCAGAAATGTGGAGGTTTTTTGCCTGTACTAGGCGTCACTTGAATGTTCATAAAACTGCTGTCCACATTCCTCATATCTGGTGTTTCCTGCAGCAGTCTTTCCCAGGCAGCTGAATTCTGCCTCTTGGCTCTTCAGTGAAGGTACTGATGTGGGAACCCCAGGAGAGTGAGGGAGAATTTATGTGTTCAGTTTTTATGAGAGGAGAACGTGTCCAGGGATCAGTCTGCAGCTGGTCTTTTTTAATATAAGGATTTCTTTTTCCTAAAAAGGGCTAATTAGTTAATTTTGTACTGGTGCTTTTGCAGTGCTGCATTCTTCTAGAGACAGTTCTAGAGAAATGACTGAATGCAGAAATATCAATGTTATTGATAATTTTCTCCTCAAACTGAGTCTTTCTGACATGTTAAAGATGCTACTTATCCTGTCTTTCCTCTCCAAAAGAAACAAAGTCTGTCAATAACCACGTATGAAACATATTTTGATAGGGCAAAGGAACCCCCTCTCCTGCTACAAGAGAGAACACAGCTTGTGCTCAGGACAGAGTGGGACTGTCCTGTGAGCTGTGTAGATTTCATGAACAATGATTACCAATGTTGTCTAAAGTACAGAAACTGCAGAGGGTGTTCTGGGAAAGCTGATTGCCTACAGCTCTGCTTACAGGGGAAATGCTGACAATTTTGGCAGGAGGGAAGGTGAAACTGATTTCCATGGGAAAATATAAACAAAGAAGCCTGTAACTTCCCTTCCCATACACTGGTCACAGTACAATGTAGGTTCCCCCAAGAAGGTAAAGCTGTCCTAAATCCAGTGTTGTTATGGGACTGTGAATGACATCTTGATTTACCTTGCACTTGTTTTGAGACTTTCCATGCCATGCTCTAGAGACCACGTTTGTTGGTAGAGCTTTTTGACTTAGTGTGGTGGTTGTTCCCACCCTCTCTGAGCCTCTGGGGGTTGGAAACCCTGAGGATAAGTGATACCCTCAGATATGGTTAAAGCTGCTCCAGAGGACTCTGCTGAGCAGAGCTTCCCCATGGAGAAGAGGAAGCCTTCCCTCAGCACCTGAACAGAAAGTGAAGCTGACTTTAAGGAGGCAATTGCTTTAAGTTGCTGGAGAACCATTTAAGCTGTGGTTGCATTTGCAGCCCAGAAAGCCAACTGTGCCCTGGGCTCATCAAAAACAGCGTGGCCAGCAGGTTGAGGGATGTGATTGTGCCCCTCTACTCTGCCTTGGTGAGACCCCACCTGGAGTCCTGTGTCCACTTCTGGAGTTCCCTGTTGAGGACTACCTTCAGTGCAGGTAGCTGGAGCATAGCTGTAGTTGGAGCTGCAGGATGAGCTCTGGGTGGGAGCCCTGGGCAAGAGGCTGTGAGGAGCTGACCCTTTGCATAAAAAAGGCCCCAGGGACCCATGGCCCATCCAGGTGATGGGATGCTCAGAGACAGGACAGCAGCCGGAAGACTCAGGAGGAAGAGCCAAGACTTTTGCACCCTTAGACAGCAAGGATACAAAAGATCAGGGGTCCTCTGTTCGGGATCCCTCCTTAGAGGCAACAGTTTGGACTTCTTCTGTGTTATTGGGCTGTGATTAAATCGCTCTATGGAATGAGACATCTGAGACCCTGCCATGGGAAATCTGGCATCAAACTGATAAGGAAGCCTGGTCTGACTGTGTGAATGGGGTGTGCAGGGAGTCATGCGGGCACGCTTCAGCTCACTGGAGCCACCTGCTGTGAAGGGGCTTTGGTCCCAGCAGTGAGAGTCCCTGGCCTTGGGTATGACTGCCAGGGAGTCTGGTGACTTCCTTTAACATCCCCAGCACAGGAAGGACATGGACCTGTTTGAGTGAGTCCAGAGAAAGACCATGAAGATGATTAGAGGGATGGAGCACCTCTCTGTGAGGAAAGGCTGAGAGAACTGGGATTGTTCAGCCTGGAGGAGAGAAGGCTCTGTCCAAGGGGAAGCTTATTGTGACCTTTCCATACTTGAAGGGGTTCTGAAAGAAAGATGGAAACACCCGTTTTAGCAGGCATCTGTTGTGACAAGAGGAGGCGTCTTGGGGTGACTTTATGATGTTGTATCCCCTATTGCTGCTCTATGCCCAGACATGAATCTTGTGCCTTTCTGTGCCTTTAAAACTGTGTGTGAGAGAAAGGAAAAAAAGCCAGGTGAACTTTTCAAAGCAGTTTTTGTGTTCAAGGACACAGATACACACTCCCCTGCGTTCTCCTGCTGCTGCAAGAGGAGCGGAGGAAGCACCCTTCCTGCTTTCCGGCCAGCTCTCAGCTCTGTTTTCTCCAGAGAGAGACAGAGAGTTGAACTTTATTTTCCCTGGGACTTTGGCTGCTTCTTCTTTTCTTCTGGAACTGTGCAACGACACCAAAACATCATCCAGGAGGCCCAGAGGGGCCTACGCTGAAAACCCAGCCCCAAGGAGAAGGAGAGAGACCACACCCACAGAAGGACTTCAAAATCTTCCCAGGTTTCTCTCCACAGAGAGAGGTTTTATTATTTAGCATTATTATTCTTTTCCTGTGTGTTTGTTAAATAAATAGTTTTTTCCTTTCCTCTGAGGAATATTTTGCTCCTGAACCTGGTGGGGGAGGGGTGGCTGTAAACTGCCTTCTAAGAGAGGATGTTCAAATTTGGACGTTCCTCTGAATTTTGTCTCAAACCTGGACAGAAGGGATAATGGTTTTAAAATGAAGGGGGTCAATTTAGATTAGATGTGAGAAATAAGTTTTATGCTATGAGTGTGGTGAGGCACTGAACAGGTTGCCGAGGGAGGTGGTGGGTGCCCCACCCTCTGCCTGACACTCAAGGTCAGGCTGGACAGGGCTCCAAGAAACCTGATCTAGTAGAAGATGTCCCTGTTCATTGCAGCAAGAGTTGAAATAGATAACCTTTTAAAGGTCCCTTCCAACTCAAACTGTTCTATGATTCTAAATTACAGTGAGGTTTGGAAGGGGAGATACAGGCTGCCTGCTCTGGTCATGGCTAGTATAAGGGAAAGCTGCAGCTGGAGGAGGGGGAAGGAAATCCTGGATAGAAATGAATGGCTGGCCAGGCTACCTCTTCTATATTGGTGGGTTTTTTAGAATCTTATGTGCTCTGACGCCATTTTAAAGAGCTTAGATTCTGCAAGATGCTGTTGTGTAAAACGTAGTCCAGCAAGGGAACAGTTCACTGGCTGACTGGTAGACGTGTGCTCATCCCAGCATGTAGGAGAAGCTATTACAAAGGTTAAAAATATTAACCCAAATAGAAACACAGTAAATACAAATTTGGGACCATGTGGTGTTCTTGGTGGTGCTGAGAAACTGGGCTGGTTTGAGGGAGCAGTCTGCTGCTAATGTGGAGTCCTGTATGTATTTCACAACCCTGCTTCAGGACATGAGGCATTGGTTCATAGTTAAGGTACAGAGGTAGACTGGAAAGAGGCTGAACCAAGATAAAACTTGCTAGCTTTAAATATGAAGGCTGGTTGCATATTTTTGCATCTGGATACATAATTCAAAGGTTAAAGGGTATTAATGCAATAATGACATGGTGTTACCAATTGCAGAAAGCCTCAATGGTGGATTATGCTGAAAGGAATTCCCTACATTCACTCACAAGAGGTGTCTGGGGCTTATCCTGACACCTTGAGTCTAGATGATTCCCATTAATTTATTTTCTGTGGGAAGCTTCAATTGTTTCAAATAACTAGGTTGTCAGGTGTCTATCCCCTTGGTTAGTCACCATGGTTGCAGGTGGCGAATCATTAATTTTCTTTCTCCTGCGGTGGTAACTGGCCTGTTTTTTTGGTTTGCTTTTCAAAGTCAGTGCCGTAGCACTTAGCCCATGGCTTTCTCCATATGATGGGTAGAAAACACTTCAAGCATAATCTGATATATTGTACATTACTTCACAGCCTTGGCAGACACTCACTAATCACTTTCCAAAATGTTTCTTGAACTTATCCAAATGTTACAAAAATAAAAATCTTGCTGAATATTGTTCTCTGGACCATTTGTTGTGGCCTTGGTTGACTTTCATCTGTACTTTTTTTAACGAGGGAAAAAGAGGAGTTCAGTGGTATGTGGAATGAAGCAGTAAATGTCATTCTCTTTTTTTTCCTCATGTTTATAGACATAGGAGTGTTCAAAGAACACAACCTGTTTCCAATCTTCTTGTTGCCCTATAACATTTTAGTCATCATTCGACTTTCTTTTGGCAAAAGTAATGGGTCTCTCCTTGGTCCTTCATCAAAACTTGTATTACAAACTCCATGAAGAATGAATTAAATATTGTTGATATTTTGATGTGGTAGAGATTACTTTCATTTTCAGTGAAACAAAAGAAATCACAAGGGAACCCCTTCTAGGGACAGAGCCCAACTTTTGCAGACATCCCAAATGTTGCAGATGGTATAAAATAATACCTAAGGTAACCTGTAGTGCTAGATAAACTACTGACAATAAAATTCTAATGCCAGGCTAAGCAGCAGTTAAGGATATGGGAGTGATTAGATAAACAGCAGGGATTTTTTTTTCTGTTATTATGGATGTGCCTGTTGTTTATTAGAACTGGCAGCTATGAGGCTATGAAGTACTTTGCTTAGGAATATCTCTTGGCTAAGATTTGACAGAATGGGGCAAGTAGAATCATACAATAATTCATTTCTATGAAATCAAGGGCAAAAGTTCATGATCTTAGCCTGCATGGTGACCCCATGTGTGAAACTTTTTCCATGTGTGTAGAACCCTCATCTGCCAGGCACAAGGCAGATGTTTGGAGAAGCAAAGTGCACAGATAGTTCCTGTGTGCTGTGATTAGGTGTTTAAGGTGCCTGGGGCTAGCCAACTGTTTGAATGGCTAATCTTAGAGAGGTAGAGTTAAAAACTAATTGCAGCTGAATTTGATGTCTTTCTGGTTTATATGATAAACTGATAATAGTTTTGGACACAAGTAATCCCTGTAGGCTTAAGAATTTAAAGGTGTGATGAAAATTTTTTCCATATATTTGTAACTATATATGTTTGCAATATCGAAAGGGGTTTTTGCCTGGCAATTTCTATGCCTGAAGAGGACAAAATTAACTTCAGGGTATTTTAGAATAAGAGAAGCCTCTGTCATTAAAAGATAGAAAAATATAAAACTTTTGAGAAAGACTGCTTATACTGTAGACAGTATTGTGCAAAACAGGGTTTTGAGGCTTGAATTCCACTTTTAGTTGTCAGCTGTTTAATTAAAAGAATGGTTTCTGAAGGAAGCTTGTACTTGCATTCTTACTATAATTATAGCCTTGTCTGCCTCGGCAGTGTGAAAATTTTTAGAAACAAAGCTACTGTAAATTAATTACTAGCTTAGACATCAATGTCCCACATAGCTTCACAGAATCAAGGAATAGTTGAGGTTGGAAGGGACCTCTGGAGATTGTCTAGTCCAACCTCCTTGCTTAAAGCTAGTCAATAGGATCAGGTTGATCAAGACGCTGTCCAACTGGATTTTAAATTTAACCAAGAATGGAGGCTCTACAACCTCTCTGGGCAGCCTCCTCCAGTGCTTGACCACCACCAAAGAAGTTCTTGTTTATTTTATTTTTAAGTGGATCTTCTGGTATTTCATTTTGTTCGCATTGTGTCTTCTCCACTTACTGCATGCCACTGAAGAGAGTCCAGCTTTATTTTCTTTTTCCCTTCTCTTCAGGTATTTATACACACTGATATGGTGGGCTGACCCGACCAGTCTCCAGGTGCTCACCAAGCCACTCCATCTTTCCCCTCCTCAGCTGGTGAGGGGAGAAAAAAATATAATGAAAGGCTCATAGGTTGAGATAAGGACAAGGAGAGATCACTCACCTGTTACCATCATGGGCAAAACAGACTTGACTTGAAGAAATGAACTTAATTTATTACCAATCAAGTCAGAATAAGATAATGAGAAATAAACCCAAATCTTAGAATACCTTCCCCCCACCCCTCCATTCTTTCTAGGCTTAACTTCACTCCGAATTTCTCTACATCCACCCCCACAGTGGTGCAGGGGAATAGGGAATGGGGGCTGCAGTCAGATCATCACATGTCTCTGCTGCTCCTTTCTCCTCAGGGAAGGAAGAGCACACCTCACATTCTTCCCCTGCTCCAGTGTATGGTTCCTTCTGTGTGGTGCAATCCTTCAGGAACAGGTTTCTCCAGTGTTGGTCCTCCATGGGGTCACATGTCCTGCTTGTGTCCAGCAAGGGCTTCTCACAGGGTCGTGGCCTCATTTGGCCATCTACCTGTTGCAGTGTATGGTCCCCCATGGGCTATGAGAGAAATACATTTTCTTAACCAAATTTGCTAAGAAAACTTAGTCTTATTTCCTGACCTACCTTTTGTAGTTAAGTATGAAGAAGGTAACTCTTACAACTCATTATCTGGCTGGTACTTGCAGCTTCTCTAATATGTTCAATTTTCTCATCAGTACAAGTTGCTTTAGTTTCCTGAATACTCTTTTTCTTACTATTTCTTTTTAAGCTGCAATACCCTACACATAAACCATCTAGATAAAAATCTGCATCTTGAATGCTGTTAATGTGGGAAGTTGTGCATTTTGCAGTGGTACTTGGTGGGAAAATTACAGGATGTGCAACCAGGCCAGTAAGTAAAATCAAAGTGTGTCAAGTATTTCCTTTAGGAAAGTTTATTTTAAAGCTCTTTTAACACATAATTAGACTATCTGAGCAATGCATGCATTTTCCTAATGCAGTTATGAGAAAGCTGTTTAGTTAATTGCTAGTAGTTGTCTAGACATCTGATTGGAATCTTCTGAGTTGAAATTTAATTAAATGGAAGGAATCTCTATGTTTCTAGACAGAAATATTTGACTTGAGTGTCTTCTTGAAGATGTAGTTTGCAGAAGAACTTACCTTCTCCTATCCCTACAGGAACTGTATCTTCTTTTTGAATTAGATACTGATTGGAGGAGATGTGGTCATATCACCAAGACTGTTTGAGTTCAAGAAGTGTTTGGACAACACTCTCAGGCATGTGGTGTGACTCTTGGGGTGTCCTGTGCAGGGCCAGGAGTTGGAGAGTTGGACTTGATCATTCTGATGGGTCCCTTTCAACTCACTACATTCCATGATTCTGTGATTCTATGACTTCGATGTCCCTGGCAAAAGAATCAAATACAAATTGTGTAAAATTGCTTTCCAGTACTCTCTAAGACCCTACTGAGATATTTGGTACCTCTTTCTAGAGAATCCATTTGGAAGAAAAAAATATCTATTGTCTCTCGTAGGTTTCTGCATTTAGCCAAAGAAGAGTGATAATATCGCTCACTTTGGCTAAAGTAACTCAGTCCATAGTATAGTACCTATAGTACTATATACCATATAGTATAGCATATTACCAGGGGATCAGATCCAGCCAGCACAGGTTTACGAAAGGCAGGTCCTGCTAGACCAGATGATCTCCTGTTATGACCAGGGACCCACTCAGTGGATGAGGAAAGGCTGTGGATGTTGCCTATCTGGACTTAAGCAAAGGCTTCAATACTGCTTCCCACAGCATTCTGCTGGAGAATCCATGGCTTGGAGAGGTGCACTCTTCTCTGGGGTAAAAACTGGTTTGGTGGCCGGGCCCAGATAGTGATGGTAAATAGAGTTACATTCAATTGGAGGCCAGTCACCTGTGGTGTTCGCCAGGGATCAGTATTTGGACCAGTCCTGCCCAATATATTTATCGATGATCCGGATGAGATGATAGAGTTGCACCCTCAGTAAATTTGCAGACAAACCAAGGTGGGTAGGAATGTTAATTTGCTAGAGGATAGGAAGGCTCTGCACAGGGATCTGGACAGGCTGGATTGATGTGCTGAGGCCAATTGTATGAGGTTCAACAAGGCCAACACCAGAGAGACAAGTTATTCCAATACCCTATGGTATTTAAATTATAACCCAACCCCAAACACCAGTAGGGAGTGACTCCATTTCATAAACCATATTTTCACCTCTGCTCTTATATCACAATCTGCGTGTTCTTTTGAGGTCTCCTTTCAAGTCTTTCAACATCTACCCTTCCATCCTGTCTGAAATACTTGAGCCTCTGTTGGTAGTTTTATACTGCAGATGAGCTCAAATTCAGCCCAGGGCCATTGTTTACAAATGTGAAATAGCTAAAACTTCTCCTTTGAAGAGCAGTAGGAGGAGACCTGTATTAGCTCTCAGCTCTTCTACACCACTTTCCATATTTGTGGGGTTTCACCTGGGCAGTTTCTCTTCTATAGGATCATCTTATTTCTTCCTGTAGTTACTCACCCCTGACCATGTTGGATTCCAGAAACAGGATGCCAGTTTCCAGGCCTGGGGCTGGAGGGTGTTCTGGGGCCACATCTGCTTGTGATAGTGGTTGACCTGTGGGGCATGTGCTGTGTTTGAAGCACTCAGTTTCTAGCTGAGGTAGGAGGTGAGCATGGGGGACACAGTGGCAGGGTCTCTACAGAGTGTTTGCAGAGGTGAGGCCCAAACCACACAATACAAAGAAGGTGACCCAGGTGGACACCAGACTTGAAGGAGGGGTGGGTAGTGACTCCCAAGAAGGGGGAGGCTGGAAGCTTCTAGCTCAGCAGCAGGAGAGGCTCTTTCTTTGATCTGCATTTAAAAAATGGGTACTGTGCCATGATAGCTAATGTATGAGAACGAACTGCATTGAGTCAGACATCAAAGCCAGCTGGACCTGAACAGAGCACTGGTACCAAGAGGAAGTGATGGACATTAGTGGTTGGAGATTCATTTTTACGTTGGATAGAAGCACCGAGCTCCCGGTCAGACTTGCTGTTACAAGAGGTTTTCAGCTTGCTGGAGCCCAGATCTAGTGTGTTTTATATGTCTGCTAAAATTCACTTGTCCTTCAGGGTGCTACCCTTCACTGACTGCCTGCAGGGCATTCATGACGCCACCAAGTGACACCTAGAACAAATTAAGAGAGACTGTGAAGCTCTGAAGGCAAAGGTGAAGGATGTGAGAGCTCAGGTTGTCTTAGCCTCAGGAGTGAAAGGGAAAACTTGTGTAGGAATGGATGCCTCTTGTAAATTAAGAAGTGGTGTTGTGGCTGGAGTTGCACAAGGTGCTTTGGCTTTTGTGACTATATTTCCCTTTTCAAGGAGTGGCAGATGGGGTCCCTGTGACAAAATGAGATGAAAGCCCCCTTAGCTATGGACTTGCCAACACAGTGTAAAGGGCTTTAAACCAGACATGGGGTGACAGCAGTTTAACAACAGAGAAAGAACAGGGGTGGCAAATACATGGAGCAAGGCGGTTGACGAGAGCCCCCAGGAAAAGTGAAAATGTTCAAGAGGCCAACCCCAAGCACTTGCACGAGTGCATGCGAAGTGCAGAATCAAAGGAGACGCAGGAGCTCGGTGTGTTGGTGCAGGGTTGTGATGACTCCGGAACAAGTGAGACACTGTGGAACAGACCGCGTGACTGCGCACAGGCTGTCTGGGAGGGATGGTTTGGAAGGGAAGCAGTGGCAGTTGCTTTCAGTGAAGGAGTGCTCCAAAAACCACATGTGAGATTTTGGAGTGGAAGATGTGGCAGTCTGGGACACAGACTTGTACCTGACTGCCGTTGGGTACTGACCCCTCAGGATGAAAACCAGACAAGTTTTTATCCTTTTTCTAGTAACCAGATGCTTTAACTGCCAAATGTAATAATGGCAGCAAGGCTTGTAGACCACAGCAATAACATAGTTGCTTATGAAAACATAGAACCTCATGTGCCTCAGGTGCCATATTCAGGTTCTTAACTGTGTTGTACTTTCCATTTACATCTTGCCCATGTCTGGCTCTCTGAAGTGTTGTGAGGAGAATCCAGCTGTAGGGTTGGGACCAAAGTGCTGTTGTCAGCAACACTTCTTGTGGGTTATCTAAAATAGATGCATTCTGATTTCACACCTTCTTGGTTATGTCTCTTTGTGAAGGAGAAAAGTGTTAATCCAGCAGAGCCCCATTGCCAAGTCAGTGTAGGAGTTGAAATGGGATCAGAAGTCTCTCGGTTACTTCCCCTCTTTTCATTCCTACGGAGTTAGTATAGGTGAATCTGCTTCGTGAGCTGGTGCTGGTAAAGTACAGCTGGCTCTTAATGAATAGAGGTCATAGTGCCAAAAAGCCATCCTGCTTCACATTAGGCTTTTTCCCCCACTCCTTCTGGAAAAAGGAGGAAATTTCCAAGCAGAGGGGATATTTGCAGAATGTTTTGTAGTTTATGCTATACCTTCCTTTCTGGAATATTATAACAAATGAGTCTAGCAGGTGCAGACATTAAATCAAAAGGTAAAAATTTAAAGAAAATCTCTAGTAACTAGTAAATATGTATTTCAGTTTACTTAACACCTGCTCAAATCTCTGACAGCTGAAATCAGAATGCCTATTAGGACAAGATGTAATTTTCATGTCTTTCTCAGCTGAGGTTTGTTGTAGAAGTGGGATCAACTATTCAGTCTTTCTTCAATCTCACTTGCTTTTAAAGGACCACAGCTTACTACTGTAGGTAGGAGAAATCAAGTACTGGGATATATTCTTCTGGGAAAAACCAGTAATAGATGATTATGCTACAGGATGCTGAAGGCTTTTCTAAGGAATTCTTTTTTAAGAACCCAACTTGCTACAGTCCTGCCACCAAAGTGAAGGTGAAAATATCTCTGAATAAGTTCAGTTATTTGCATGGTCTGCTAGACAGGAAAATTAGTAAGTTTTATAAACAGTAAAAACATGAGAAAAGCATCAGCTTTTACTATGCTATTTGCTAGCATGCTTTTCTGCTTTTATAGGTGGCTCTGTGTGTTGGTCTTGCCTTTGGAGTACTTTGCATTCAAAGAAACTTAATCTTGAATTACAAAAAAGCTTTAATATTGTATAACATAAACTGGCTTCTACAGCCACTGTGGCTAAGAGTCTTAAAGAGCTCTTTGCTTCCTGACTTGCTGATGTATAATTCCAACATGTTTATGCTTATTTAACTTTGGAATTGCACTCAAATTTCATGCCCTATTACAACGATTACGAAAATATGTTGGAAAAAAAATAATTCTGAATCGCTTTCTAAATGAACAGAATTGGCAGGAATTTTACAACTGAATGAGGGCTTGAAAGTCTAGTTGATTAGTAAGATCTTGCCCTGCTAATTAAGTCTATATTTTTCAAAGCATTCAAAAGAGTACTTTTTCTTCTGTGTCTTTAATATTGCTTCTTAAGGAGAAGAACTGCAGTCTTCTGAGACCTGAAAGGTGGAAGGATGGTTGACCTTGCAAATTTGTGCTGGAATCAAAACTGTTGAATTAGTATGTGTTACTATGTTGAAAAGGTTATCAGCAGAGGGAGTACTTTATTCCACAAAGCAGAGTAGAGGGTATTTAGACAAGACTTACAGCTGATTTTAGAAAACAAGCAAACTGTTTCTTGGTGTTTTTTTTGTTTTTCTTTTTTAATTCATGTCTTTCACAGAAATTTTTTTTACCAGTGAGAGATTTGCACGGAAACTTCTTCATTAACTTTCTTTTTTTTTCTGAAACATTTTGTATGAAGCAAAACACAAGAAGTTTACTTCTTCTCTAAGTCACAAGCCTTGTAAGTCTACTTCTTAAAAGGCACAAATATGATTCCAAGTATATCCTAAGACAATTCTCCCACAAAAGATGTGAGAAAAGACTGCTAAAAAATGATGCCAAAGTTTTACTGGTCTAATAGTAAAGAGCTAAAAGCATTGTAAAACTGAAGACTGTTTCCTTACGGTAATGATAAAGTAATTTAAAAATTGCAGACCACAATTGCTGCCATATGACTGCCATTCATTATTTGCCTTAAACAGAAATTTAGCAAACTATAAACAAATCTGTACTATTGATTTTATGCATACTTGGCAACTCTGTAATTTACATAAAATATTGCATATTTCTATAACTTCCATAATCACCACAACTGGAGCTTTCATTTTATTTTAGAGGGCATGAATATTGGTGGTAAATATGTAGAGTTGACTTTATATGCATAATTGTAATTTTAGGCATATATATTATTTTGTACATGACTGTAGTTGATAATCCAGACCACTCAGTAATGTGATTTACTGTTTAGTATATTTTCCTGATGCTTGTTCAGAAGTGGACCTGTAGGAAACTTGTTTACCAAGGCACTGAGGGGCTTAGGAACCCAAACATCCACTGTTTAATTTTGTCTCTTTGTAATTATGAAATCTGATAGGACCAACAGGTTCCTCCTGGGGGTGGCGAAGAGTCAGTGTAGGGAAGCCAATTTATTTTTGTCCTGTGGAGTCTGAAATGAGGCAACTGAAGCACCTCCTCTGAGAAGACTGACCAGTGCAGCCAATTATTATCTCAGGAAGGAACACTTAGAGGAAATTCAAGATGGTGCTTTTAAGGATGCAGACTTTAATAGTAAGCAGTTAAGGTGGATAACAGCAATGATTAAGGTGAAGTCTCCCCTGTCTTGGGGGGATGAGAGAGAGAGAAACCTCATGGGTGGAGAATTGAGATGCCTTTCAAATATCTTCTACTGTGTTCAAGAAATCTTTCTGGTATCTGAGAATAAGTGAAATCTGTTTCAGTGTCTCGCTGAAATAAGGCTGCTGTGCAATCTTCTTCTGGGTTTGGTTTGCGGTGTATTGTCGTGGTTATTGGTGAGGTTTTTGGGTTTGTGGTGGTTTTTTTTTTTTTTTTTTGGTCCTCACTGAAATGCTCCTTTTGAACTTTTAAATGGTGGAAAGCTGCCAAATTGTGTATTGCCCAGAGACTACCACCAGATAGCAGTGTTGTTTCTGTGCTTAATGAGACAGGACTTGATCTTTAGCAAAGTATCAGCCTTGGATTAAAGGAAAGGCTAATGGAATTGACTTCCTTCTTGGTAAAGGCTGGTATGTCTTTGGCTCACATATCTTATTGGAGCAATTAAGTTTAAATTAAAGAAAAAAAACCCTGGAATTTGTTTTAACTGATTTTGATGTTGAAATCAAATATATGGTGTCAGGTGATACCATGACAAGTTTGGATTCATTTGGTATGCTTTCTATAGTAAAGCTGTACCTTTATAATAGCATAATATGAGGCATGTGCCCAGTAAATGAAAAACCAAACCACTCTGCGCAGTTCAGTCCATATTTCACAAACGGAACTTCAGTTTTGAATTAAATATCCATTTCTTCTACCCTCAGTCTAAGTGAATGTCTGGTTGTCGGGGTTGGCACTCTACACTGGAGTGTGACTTCTAAGAATTTTTATGTCTGCAGGGTGCAAGAGTCATAACCTGTGAACTGTTCATAATTTTTTTAGTAGTGCAGTTTTTGACTGCATGTTGCAAACTTAGCTGTGATGTCACCTTGCCAAAGACTAATGCAGAAGTTCCAAGAGTGAATAAAGGAACTAAAATATTACTGGCTATGCAGTTATCTTTGGACAGTCTCCAGGCTGAAGATGTTTTTTCATTGTAAACTACTAGAGGTCTCAGTGTGAGACCATTTCTTTGGACCCACCACAGGGACCCCATGAGTGCCAAACCCAGAGGGGGAGGAAAATTATTGTCAAATACTCAAGGAAACCCAGCAAGTGTGGTCTCATCACCACATAAATCCCCACGTAAGTCAGTTTTGCTGCATGGTTTCTTTGTTAAGGCCTCTCTTTAAAGCTGCAGTGTCAAAAATTTGAAGTCCGAACAAAAATGTATGAAAGATTGCCTTGGGCAAGTGGATTTTCAACTCTGAGAGCAAGTGCAGTACATATTTGTTCAAATGGATGAACACTTTATAATTAATTATTTTCTCATTTCAGAATAGCTTGTTTACTCCCAGTTATTCAAAGTGTGATGAATTAGCATGTGTGTTGTTCGTCAGTAGCTACTGGCACTAAAATGTCATTGTTTAACAGAAGTAGAAAGAGGACCAAAAGATTGATGAAGTGTTTTGTTTTATATGTGCTACAGGGATCAGAACCTCTGAAACTCTGCCTGTATCTGCAATGTAAACAAAACATTCCTCCCAAGGAACTGACTTAAAGATGATGAGTGGGTATCTTACAATGGCCAGCAGGTGCTTACTATCTTCTCCTTGAGGGAACCAAGAAGTGCACACACCCCTCCTCCCCAGCCCAATTCCAGGCTGGCTTTTGGTGGTTCTGCCTCATCTCTTAATGTGCCGCCTATGACCTTTCCAAAGCACCAGTTTCTTTGACCAGACTGGGGAACCTCAAGCATATTTCTAGTCATCCCTGCACCTTCCTAGAGCATTCCCTGGAGTCATGCTCCACAAGGTATAGGATACAGGTTTGAATGTATTCTTTCAAATAAAATAGCATTTAAACTATTTTTTCCCCCTGCTCATATCTCTGCCCTTAGCAAGTGTAGTTTTCTCAGTATATCATTCTGAGGTAGTGTGTGTACACTCCGTGTTGAACTAAATGTGTCTATCTTTCAGTCAGAGCACTACTACTGAATCTTGGGATGGAAGTGTGCATACAGCAAACTCTTCACTTGGACTAGTACAATTCTCTCACTTCTTCCTGCTCTCTTCACGTCTTCCTCATTTATCGTGGAAAATAAGAAGAGAAAATCTCTTGTGACAGCAACAGTTAGGTTAAAATTTGCATTTGCAAGCAGGTTTGAGTGATGCCATGCTCATTTACTGTTTCCCACTCTACTTTCTCCAGTGTGGTGTGGGAGTGATTTTGCAGAAGCAGGGGAAAGAGGGATAATGAGTGCTATGCTGAAGTTCTTGCCAATTATGTGATGGCCTCTTCATTGGGAAGAGAGTTTTACTTGCCTAAAAATTGAGGCAAGTATGTTGCAGCAAAGGTAATCTGGTGTGGTATCTCCCAAAATATCTGCCAAGTCCCATTGTAGAAAAGCTGAGGAAAGAAAGCACTTGGTGAAAGGCGTTGTTAGTGCTCTGTGCAAAATCCTTTCTAACTGACATAAAAGGGAAGATACCAGCAGTGGTAAAAGCTGTAAGACTGCTAATACAGCAGGAACAACAGGAGCACTCAATGTGTTTGAAAAGGGGAGAACAGAGGGACATTCCGTCGTAGTTGGCAACCTCCTATTTTTCTCTTGAAATGCAAAAATGAGAAACTTGGTAGGTTGGTGCAGACAGCTGTTGGTGCAACTGGGATATGGCGTATTTTGCCCTAATATTTAAAAACATCTCAACTTCCTACCCTCAGTCCCATATAACCCAACCCACCCTGCTAAGAAAACCCCAAAAACCCAGCACCATAGTCTGATGAGACACTGCTGTGAGCATAACTGCGTAACTCCTTGCTTAGACACCTGCCTGCTGGTTTGGGACAGCAATGCTGTGGCCTTCTGGACTATGGATAACTTAATTATCCTGTTCAGGTCTGTGGAGGCTTTTTGGTGACTCTCAGATGTGGCTTGTATATTCCTAGCTTTTTGACTGTACCACAGGCTCCTTTGTCCCACTTTCTGCTTCTCTTCTCCTAAATACCCCCTTCCCTAGCAGTCTGGAAACTTCCCTTGTCCGGGAGAATTGGACATAAAATTCTCATGTACAGCTCCTAGATTTAGAAAAAAGCCTCTGAAGCTCCTGAATCTTCTAAAGTAGAGGACCCCAAGTAATTACCAGCTGGTAACCAGTCGTGTTTGAAGCAGCAAAGTGGCGGGCACAAGTGATCTTAAACAAGAGTTTGCTAGATCTTTAATGATGAGGGAATGAGTCTGATCCTGATAAGCATTAGCTGGTGAGGATCTGCTTAAAGGCCCTGAACAGAACAGAGAACAGATGTTCTTGTTGGCTTGTACAATGCCTGGTGGGATGCTGCATCCTACTGTGCTGGGAGTCAGTTGAAACACACATGGTGATTCAGTGGAGGAACTGAGGAGCTTCAGTTGCTTTTAGGCTCCCAAGATCAATTAAAGGTGACTTACTAGCCAAAAAGTAAGTACACGTACATAGTAGAAAAAGATATAGTAGGGTGCAGCAACTGGAAACTAAAGCCATACTACTGCAGACTGAAAAGGCTCTTTTAGCAGTGGAAGAAATTAACCTCTGGAAAAAGTGATGAAAGGGTACTGGAGACTTCTGTACCAACTGAGCAGCTCATTCAAGGCTGCTCCTCTTTCAGACAGGATTTTTCTGATTTTCAAGAATAAGCCTTATAACCCATACTTAGACATTTTGTTGGACTGGCCTTCTCTGGGCTTAATGCATGAACACTAATGTCTCAAGTCTCTGCTCTGTACATCAGCTTCAGTTCTGCTTTTGATTCTGTTAATGTTGCTCATGGCCCCTGAGCATGGTGCTGATGGAGAAAATTGGCCTACCATTTCTAAAATTTATGGTACTGGTTGAATTTTGAACTGACATTTGACATTCCAAAAGTGAAATTTGGAGAGGTGTACTTTTTTTCTACAACATAGATTCTATATTTGTTGGCTTCAAACATAACTGGAGGCAAACTGCTGAAGCCAATGCTTTCTTGTTGTATTTTTGATGAGGAAAATGATGACAGTCTTAGGGGCTGGGATCAGAATATTGTATGTTTTTTAAAGACCTCTAATTAGTAAAATGGTAAAAATAGTCTAAAAAGAGAGAGCTTGGACGGTGAAAGAGAATTTTTAGCAAGACCAGTGATTTAAAACAAACTATCTCTGGGAAAAAAAAACTTACACAAGGGATTAGCATAGGGTTTTTGCAGCTGACAGGACGGTTTCTTTGTCGCTGTTGGAGATCTCACCTTCTTTTCCATTTCCCTCCTGCTCTTCCAACGCACACACACCTTTGCTTGGTTTTACTGGCATTTATCCAGTGACCAGTTTGTGTAATACTGCACACAAGCACTTCACTTGCAGAAGGTAGCTGAGGGTATGGCTGCTGTCCTGTACATTATTGAAGTCTGTTTTCAGTCTTTCACTACTGCAACAGACATCCCTGTTACAATAATGATGGATGGGAATAGTTAAGAAATTACATTTTAAAAATGGGTATTTATTATGTACAAGTGACAATAATTGTCTTCTCTGGCGTCCGGTATTTCTCAAAAATTATGCAGTAGAAAAGTAGAAGCCGTTTTCTTGAAACTACTGGGTTGTGATACTTTTGGCTGAAAATCCAGAAGTGGTTTAGCCTTTAAAAATATTAAAAGTTGAAAGCAGAACTGATGGAAATCAAGATTAACCTTCCAGTTTGGCTAGCCTAAATTTGTAATACTAGTGAATTTTTAAATGATCATTCTTAAACTAAATGGAGCCCCTGCATTATCTGTGGGTAAGTGCTTTTCTTTCTTCTGAAACATAATTTTAGACTGAGTTGAAGTTGGCATCATTCCCTGTGCTCCCCGTGATATCAAAGTGCACCATATATTTTAACTTTTTAGTAGCTTCTGCCAATGAAAACATAAGTTATAATTAATAGTCTCAGCAGTTTTGCTGCCAAGGGTTCCTGGCCACAATTCTTAGCTTGTTTTATGCTGCAGATGCATACTTCTACATCTTGTTAACAATTATTTTTTGCCTTGCCAATGATTGAAGGCTACTGCTGGCCAAAGAACTAGTCCTACCAAAAAAAAAAAAAAGGCGACTGGCTATGAAAGAGTTAATTTGATTCTGAAAAAATATTTTTGAGACAAAACAGGAGCTAAGGACAAAAAAGAAGCCAAGATCCTTGTTGAGGTTAAAGCACCATCTCACATATCAGTCAATTTTTCTAAAATAATTTTGTCTGTAGAGTTATATTGCAGATGGAGTGTGTTCTGATGCTGAAAAATGACTACACAATAAACCTAGAGGTTAGCAAGTTGAGGTCTTATCTCTTTGCTCTCAGGAGCATCATGTAATTAATTGAGCTAATAATCTCAGCCCTATAAGACTCGTAAAATCTCTTCCACAGTGATATGATACTTTTAAATTATTCAAGTATATATGTGTTTCTAAATATATGATCTGATTTCTGACTTTAGAGGTAGTTTGAGAAGTACAACTCTAACACAGGACCTTCAGGAAAAGGTAATTTTTCTTGCCAAAAAAATAGGTCTGGTCTCCCTGGATTTTTTTCATTCTCTATTTGTGGGGTTAGACCACACAGAATGGTTTTATATTATTGACAACTGAAATTGGCCGATGAACTTGCTTTTGCTGAATTTGATGTTAGACAAGTGTTTTCATATCCTGTAGAAATGTTTAATTTTTTTCCCCTGCATCGCCTTCATGGTAGTCTTGCTAATGTAACATAAGCTGGATATTGGTGTGGCAAGACTCTGATGTCTCCTTCAGCTCCTTACTTTTCTTCCAAAGAGGCTTTTGTTCTGCTTATATCATTTTTTGTAACTGAGCCTCCTGTGGAAGGTGCAGTGTGTGGGTGGTTCAAACACTGTTATCTGATCAGATGCTGTTTACATAGGGCATCTGATTAATGAGCACATGTCTGAGTGGGATTAATTCTGTAATAAGCGCCTTGGACAAACACAAATCTAAGAAATGGATTCAGGACATCTTACTCTGTCATCATATTCTGTAGTGCTTAGTGACTGAGCTGAGTGAAATTTCAAATGGAAACCTCAGAGCTGAAAAACCTATCTGTAACTGATGTCTTTCTTAGTACTGTCATTTCTATACTTTCTCTACTTTTTCAGAACAATAATGATTTGAAGAGAGCAAATTAAATGTCTTAGTGCTATTTATTTAGTCCAGCATTCTGTGGGTACTTGAGATATCCCAGCAGGAAATGCCTAAATGTGTCTGAAATTTTGCTTTGTCTCATTTTTAAATGTGAGTCTCCTCCTTCCTTCCTGTCTTTCTTTGTTCACCAGGTAATACACTGCTTTTATAATATCTAAATGTTCCTCGTACATGTTTTGTATTTATTGTACTCCTTCATCCTAAGTCAGCCTTATCAAAAGAAGATCTGAAGTGCTCATGTAGTTCAGGACTCTTTGCTTTGGTTTTTTAATAAATTCTATAATAGGCTTAGGTCTTAGGAGGACGGTGTTTCCTATTTTTAGAAACACTGCTGTATTTGATGAGTCATAGGATTGTCATCTTAGCTATTTCTTCAAATCTTGCATTTAAAGGGAAAAAAACAATCTTCATAGACATAACAAACTCTAATCTGAGACATTTAAATGCTCTAAACTGAACTGCTGCTGCCAGGACAAGTTTGCATCTAACTTGAATCTCAAAAGTAATTTTTGCTGTATCAAAGGTGTTGGTTTGAGTGCTTGGCAAGATAGCCTGAGGGTCAATGACTTGTTCTGGTCACTACCATAAAGTTGAATTACAGGAGTCTCTTGTTTAGCAACCAAATGGAGTGTGAATTAAACAAACATTCCTAATTTGCTGACTTTGTGACACCAAGAGGACAAGCCATACTGCTACGACAATTCCATCAGCCAGGCATTCCATCTGTCTTGAGAGGTAAAAGATGAGCTGTGGAACAGCTGGCCAGCTGCAAAGATGTGGTTTGAAAAAGATTATTGATCTTAGTCTGTTATGATTTGTAAAGCTTGAAGATAGTGATTGCTTGCAACTTTGGCAACATTCGCTCCATGCTTGCACTCCCCGCTGGACTTGCACCAGTAGAGAACCAAGAACCAACGGGATCTGATTAGAGGGGCTGAAGCTGTCAGTGCAATGTTTGACCTCGTATCTTAGCATGGTTGTGCTGTCTCAGGTGCAATTGCAGTCAAACTGATAGTGTAAGGCAATGTAGGGAGCCTGCATTGAAACCTGAGCCTTCCAGGTGGAAGGTAAATCCATATATGCTGCAGTGTATTTCCAAGTGTGGGAACTCTGGTGGGGAATAGTTTTGTGTCGGTCCATTTTGGTCCATTTTATTATCATTGTCATTAAGAATATGTATCTTCCTTTAAGTAGGCATTAAAGTCAACGTTCCTGCAAATGGAGTTGTGTTTGTGCTATGAGATGAGTGTAAGCTGTGAGAGGACAGTAGGACGTAGGTTACCACCTAGGGTTAAATCAGGCTTAAAAACGTAGCTAGAGAAGAAATCTTGATAGAACAATGGAGAGGTTCCTGCTCTTAATTATCCTCAAATGGATCCTACCTCTAGGGGTCTTCTTGAAATGCTGCAGGAAGAGCTTCTGCTGATAAGATGCCTGGGAGGTCAGCCTTTCCTAGGGAAGGCTTTCAAGTGGTATTTCTTGGCCTCTGAGGCAGCTACAGAAGATGCTTCAAGACTGCTGAGCAGCAGAACAGAAAGTCCTCCTCTTGGTATCAGGAACAAGTGAACAAGAAACTGCTTATTTTGCCTATTATAGTTTGATTAATAAAAAGCAAATTTTTGAGATCTTGACAGCTTTTTGTTGCTAGAATATTATTTTGATCAAATAAAGAGTAAGAAATAAGGGGATCTTTTTGTCTTCCCTGTTCAGGAAATAGGAGGAAAAAAAAACTACTGAGAGAGAGCAAACATTGACTTGCATTGTAAAACACTGAAACCAGTTGAAACGATAAGCTTTCTGTCTTCCCACAACTTCTTGCTATAATTCTTTTCCAGTTTAGTGGTTTACCTACAAACATGCATCCAGCAGGACTGTGCAACTCTGTAGGCAGGAAAGCTCGCAACAACTATGTGTAGAGAAATCTGTGTTTGTGTGGAAAAACTGATGGGACATGCTATGCTGTGAAACGTTAAACTGGAAAATCAAAATCTGACTGTCTTTAAACAGAAATATAATCTGTTTTGCTCCCTGTGAGAGCTCACTAGATTTCACAGGTGGACAGTGGTATCTCCTTGCTTGTGTTCATTGCTGTAGTCTGTCATCCAACGAGAGCTGATGTAGTCCATACTGAACTCAGCACCACTGCAGCTTTCTAATAAACTACAGTGGAAGTAACTATTTAAAATCTCTCAAGTATCTCTTGCACTTGCTGCTGTGTATAGGCTTAAACTGGTGTTCTCGAAAGCTTCAGACTACAGCAGATACTATGCCAGAAAAGTTTAGAGGAAGACAATCATTTTCTCACCCACAGGTTAGTACCCATGATTATTTTTTGCTACAGAATTTATTATAAAACTAACATTTAACCAAATAATCAATACAATTTGGCTTTTACTTCCCCCGTAAAATAACAGAATTAGGTGCCTTAAAAAAATCACTGTAGGTCACCTGGTCCAATCTCCAGCCTAGAGCAGGGTGAACTCACAGAATCACACAATATTCTAAATTGGAAGGACCCAGAAGGATCACCACATCCAACTCTTAAGTGAATGGCCTGTACAGGGACTAAATCCACAGCCTTGCTGTTATTAGCAGCATGTCCTAGCCAGCTGAACTAGATCAGGCTACCAGCTTATCATGAAAAGGTATTATTTAGCTACCTCCCTGTGACCAGAAATGTTGAGTTGCCAGCTCTGAGCTGCTTTAGTGACAGCGTACTAAATTTGTCACTGAGTAGTAGCAGTAAGTAGCTGCTTTATTAGCTTTATAAAGTTGCAGCTAATAATCAAACAAAAGCCCTGAAAAATACCTTTGCTTTGGTTCTACGAGCATGTGCCCTCCCTGAGGTGACACAACATACAGGTACAAGTAGCGCTGTGTAAGCAGAGCACTGTGTGGCAGCACCTAAGTGGCAGAGCTCTCTTGGACAAAATCTACACCACCACTGAATGTGATGAACTATTTTCAAGCTCTTTCTGAAGCCAGTATATGGAAAAAATTGCAAGCCTTTTGTTGGAAAGCTTTTGTTTTTTCCTTCTTGAGTATGGGATCTTACTGTGAGTTTGGAAAGGCATGCCTCTGCCACTAACTCTGCTGGTCTGGAAGAGGGGAGACCCTGCCAGTGTCTTTAAAGCTGCTTTTCACAATGTCAGGTAGATGGCAGGGTGTGGTAAATTGAAAAAAAAAAAAGGGGGGGGCGGGCTTAGGAAATTGTTTAATTAAAGTAAGAGCTCTGCTAATTATGTCTGAGGCTATAGAGAGCGAGCCCAACACTGGATACATTTTTCAAACTGTTGGAAGGGAAAAAAATTAATTGCAGTCCCAGTCACCAGTTGAGGTCATTTATTTAAAGGGAAACTGCGCTATGGTACTTCATAGTTTATATGGCTGAGTATGCTTTACATAGCTGGACTTGTAATGTGATATTTATTATGTTCTTAAAAGGAGACCATACTCCAAAGAGGTAAAATTAAAATTCTCTTGTGGGAGGTGCTGGTACTCTTCAGTGAAAGCAAGTAGTCTGACTTCTTTTGCTGGTGTGCATCCTGGTGGCATTTTGAAAGCTGTTCAGTTCAATAATATGGGTATTGCATATGAGTTCCTCTTTTGGTCTAATAATGGGAAAGGCAGAACAAAATGTGGTTTGCTACAAGTGCTGCAACTTGTGGAACAGTACAAACAGAATGTTGAGCTGCTCTTATTTTTGTGCAACACTGGCAAATTCCTCTTGTAATGACAGCAAGCAGAGAGTGAACCTGCCTTTACACGTGGGCTAACGATCCTTGCTGTCTTTTCTTATTTAGGTCTCTCAGTCTTGGGATGAATTGCAACAGAGGTGAAGCAACCAGCCATAGTTACATTGATCTTTGGTGAAGGAAGCAGCTTGTTTGAGGCAAACCATTTACTTTTGCTTGTCATGTTCTACATCTATAAATCTTACACAGTAGTACCAGTTTAAGTAAAACGGTGCAAAGTTTTGGAATCTAATGAAAATTGATTTTTGGTGTGCTGGTGTGAGAAGTCTTAATGGAAGGGACTAATTCAAACTTACCACTTGTACTGGAATTGGAATGTGTCAGGATTGTAGATTATAAAAATTTGAACTGCAAATAGTAAATACAGACACTGTGTTTGTTACTGTGACCTCAACTTCTGGAGCCAGAGAACTGTCAGGACTCTTTAGGGAAAGCCCATGGAAAGACAAGAACAGGGCAGGAGTATCCTGTCTGCTGTCACAGCTTCCTTTCAGCAATGAGCTCACAGTCCAGAATAGATGTTTGTGGCTTTGTATAGGTCTAGTGGATATTGGCTGTTACAAAATCTTTGCTGAAGATGAGAAAGTAAAGAAGGATCCTGCATGCAAAGTAGGATATCACTTAAGTAGTAAGC
This sequence comes from Gymnorhina tibicen, assembly GCA_013399875.1. Lineage (NCBI taxonomy): Eukaryota > Metazoa > Chordata > Aves > Passeriformes > Artamidae > Gymnorhina > Gymnorhina tibicen. The sequence continues at coordinate 365,034 of VXAZ01000672.1, forward strand.
CTTAAATAAGCATTTGGAAATAAGATGTTGCTATGTATTTCAGACTTGGTTTTAAGTTTCTCATCTCTTATTCTGCGAAGTGAATTTTGAAATAGAGAAGTTGTTCACAGCAATAAAATTCAGCTTTTATCTATTGTGTCATTTTGGAGGATATATGAAGAGGTTCTGACTGCTCAGCAGCTCAAAGGTGTGTTTGTTTTGGCAGCAATTTGCTAACAGTGTTTTATGATGGTGCAATGACAGAAGTTGGTTGGTCTATCAGTACAAACCTTTTAGGACTGAGATCATATTCCATCGGCTGACTTGCATGAAATTCAGATGTTAATTTATGTTTTTTGGAAAAGCACATGAAGCCAAAATTGCTATTTACAACATCTGGAGAGAATACTACTGCACTTGGTTCAATCCATTCATCTGTTGGGATAGAGCTCATTGAGGGGAAAGAAGGAGAAGGTGGAGGGCAGCACAGGAATATTTCTTTTCCTCTCTGAACTTCCTCTTCTCTGTTAAAGAAGTTTGACATTTCAGTGTAGAGCTAATTAAATGACTCCTAGAATTTTAATATCTGTATCACTGAACCAACTCATCTGATTGGAGCAAAGAGGCTGAACAAAAAACCCAAATGTAACTTCATAGTGTTTATTTCACACAATCTGTTACTGGGAGACTGCGGAGAAAGTTATAGAAAGCTCTGTATTCACTGTATATCTTTATTGTGAATATTGGACAATGTTCTTGCATAGAGAAATAGACAGTAATATGAGAAATTAATTTAAAAGTTGTTTACTGGTTGTTGTCCAGTGCAGGTGCTTTAAAATTACTGTGGGAAGTGAGGGGGCGAAATTGAAATGTTCCTGTTTTGTTAAAAAAGGGTTCTTCAGTCCTTCATATTTTCATTTTTAAAGCACTGATTGCCATTCACTTTCACCATAAATAGTTCAACAAATGGCTTCTTTCTGCAAAAAGAAACTGAGATGAGCTGTTAACGATTGCTGAAAAATACATTTTAATAAAAGTAAAACATTAGGCTAATTAAAAGCAGGGACTTGAAGAAACAAGCTTTGAAGCTACCAATCCTTTTATAAAAGTTCAAACTATTTTATTTGAATGTTCCTGTATAATGAATGACTCTCCTGTTGTAAAATGCAACTGTAGAAGCATAGCTGGAAAACAGAGTGTAGTATATACAGACAGTTATCCAGATGGAATGGAAAGATTTGTTTTTTACTTCATAAATGTATCATATTTTAAACATATATTTTGTTATCTACACTTGTGATGGCTCTGTGCTGATGTATCTGAGGAATGGAAGCCCCTAATTTATCAGTTTTTTGACAGGTCCTCAACTACCATGGCAGGTATGAGACTCGAGGGAAAATGAAGATTTTTTTCTTTCGCATTTATTCTGTATACTTTACGGAGTAGAAAGGATTTCCCTTCCCTTTGATAAATCTCTTTGGGTATGACAAAGTAAGAAAATGAAATCTGAAAAGCAGAAATGAACAGAGTATCAGGATAAATTCTTTGTAGCTGGATATTCAAGTTCATAGTTTTTGTGGGGGGTTTTTTGTTTGTTTTGGTTTTGTGTTATTTGTTGGGTTTTTTGGTTTTGTTTTTTTGTTTGGATTTTTTGTTTGTTTGTTTGTTGGTTTTTGGGTTTGGTTTTTGGTTTGTTTGTTGTTTGTTTGGGTTTTCTTTGGTCTGTGGGGGTTTGTTTGTTTTCCTACTACAAAAATGGACACACTATTCTACAGCTGCTCTTACAAATAGAAGGGAATAAACAATTCCATTAGCCTGCTAGCATGCATTGTGGCATGTAGGTGATTTTCTTTGCTGCAAGAAAGGGCACACTGCTGACTGTTTTTAAGTTGCTGTCTATCAACACACCCAGATTTTCTCTGCATAGATACTCTCTAGCTTATCAGCCCTTGGCCTATACTGTCTTGTGGGGTTATTTTATCCCATGTGCAGGGCTTGATACTTGCATCTGTTGAACTTCTCAAGCTTCCATTCCAGCCCATTTTTCAAGCTTGTACAGGCTCCTGAGTAGCAACTTGCTCCAGTGTACTGAGTGATTGCAATCTGCTATCTTATTTGCTGAGAGTGAACTCTACCTCCATCCTGGTCATTAATAATGACAACAAGCACGGCTGACCATGTCATCATTCTCTGAGGGATGGCCCTGGATGTGGCTGCCGTGTGGACTTTGTTCAGTAGTCCTGTCAGGGACTGGAGTTTGATTGACTGGCCCATGGCTCTCAAGAGTCTTTTGATACCCTTCTTTAAGGTGAATACATAATTTGTCTTTTTATAGCAACAGGAATCTCCTCCAATCACCATGACCTCTCTTTGAGTCTCCATAAATACTGATTGCATCAATACAAGGGTTTTAGGGTCCTCCTTGTCTGCAGAAATATGTCAGCTTCTGCCACTGTTACACTGCTGAAGGGCAGCAACAGACAGAGCAATTATTACAGGGTTGCCACTTCCATCAGGAAGAGATGCCTGGCAGAAGTAGGAAAGGAGAATTCTGAAGGCCTTTCTGGGTGGAAGTACCAGAGCAGAAAAGACTAGCAGCCTAGCTCTGGCGTCATGGGTAGTTAAAACACTGTGTGTGTACACCTGTAAACAAAGATGAGGAAAACGTTGCATGCTGATGAGGTTCTTGGTTGGTTGTTTTTTGGGTGGTTTTTATTTTTTTTAATTATTATTTGTTTATAAGCCTCTCAGTAGTTGCACTGAGTGTTTAAATAACTGACCAAGCACTTAAAAGCTGTTTTGGTTCTTTGCAATTGCAAGTACAAAGAAGCCAAAAAATGTGTAAGGCACTTCTCTGTGTTCCTCTGCATGATATGGCTCGACTGTCAAAGGGGAGGGGTTCTGGGTGGTTTTTGGAGAATTTGCTTTGGGAAAATGTCATGCACTGTCCTGTCTGGAAAAAGAGCATATGGAGCTTTTCAACTGCAGTAGGAGCTGCACATTCCCAGTGCATGAGTGTGGCTTAGCTTGGTTTGGCTTAGAAGGGTGTCTGATGCAATTTGATATTCCATTAAGTTTCAGTAGCATATATTAGTTGTATTTCTCTCTGCCTTTGGATTCAGAACATGTACAAAGAGACTTAACTCTGTATGTGTCGTAATGTGAAGTTTTAAAGCAGTTATTTTGCAAATGATGCCTGAACCATGCTATAGAGAGGTTGTGAGGACAGAACAAGTAATTGTTAGTAACTAAGTGCATTTTACTCTAGTTGACTTTACAAGAGGCTGCCATATCATGTTTGCATTGAAGTTCAAGAACTGAAAAGACTTGCAGATAGACTTGGTTCTGCAAGATACTAGAAAAATGTGGGGGATCCAACACTTCAAGGAAAAACATGAGCAAGTTTTTATTGCAGGCTATGTCACTGTGGCTTACTAAAGTCCTTCCTCAGAAAGGAAGTGACTGAATTACACCAGCTGGCCATTGTGCTGGCATTTGTGAAGAAGATGCATTGAATTAGAACAAATAACAAATTCATAGGCACTTTACTGATCAGCTTAAAGTATTCTGTTTGGTTTGTTTGCTTGTTTTCTTAAAGGAACAACCAAAATAACCTGTCCTTGAATATGTGAATGTGGGGAATTATTCTGTCCTGAATTGCTACAAGTAATCCAGTGCACCTCTTCAATTCTTAACTTCTGTGAGAAAAGATAAGCTAAAAATGTGGCACGGAGCAGATTAAATCAACATACCGTGACATTATAATGAGTTGAAAATCTGATGTCAGTCTGCTTTTAAGTTCAGGCCAGCAGGAGCTGTGCATGGTTCACTGACAAATAATAAGATCATTTAGCCAAGGTGTATATCGTGTTACAGCATGGGATCTAGGTACCTTGTGCCAAAAGCAAAATTTACAGGGAAGCAAAGCTACAAAACTGCTGCTTCCAAAGCACATGCTGGGAAGGCTCTCTGTAAGGATTAGGTATGTAATGAGGTGCTTATTCTCTTCAAGGCTAGGGCAAAAAGGTAGGAGATGTACTTATCTTGAACAGAGCCAACTGGCTGCACATTTGTAGCGGGATCTGGTGTGGCCCTCGTCACTGCCACAGAAAAACTCACAGAGCCTGTGCCTCTGTTCCTCTCTAACTCAGGCCACAGCAGCAAATACAATCTCCTGCTTGTGTTTATTGTTCTTTTGGTGTTGTTTCCTTGGCTTAAGTACCAGCAGCGGCTGTGGGCCAGCCAATCAATACAAGTAACACAGAGCTGTACTAGGTTGCTAAGCAAGGACAAGAGGAGCTGACATAAGACTCTTAAGAGCCAGAAGCCATGAGTCTAATCATTAGGTATAGCGTACATTTCCAGTGTTTTTATTTGCTTTCCTAGGGAAGGCCTAAGGTATTTTGCTTTCAGATATGTCAGGAATACTTCAGTTACTGTGCTGTTTTACTCCTGCAATGCACAGGTACTGTGCTCTTTGAGAAACTGCTCAGCCCTGCTGGCTGAGCTCTCTCTCTTGTGTTTGAGAAGGCCTAACTTCTGCCGTGAAGTCTTCTTGACTTGCATAGATACCATCAAAGAAGATGAACAATGCTGTTACGCATATGGTTTAGTTTTAGGCAGTCATGGGAGGAGCAGGGAGTCGGACTATCATAATCCTTAGGGTGCCTTCCAACTTGCAATGCTCTGATTCTAAATTCTATTAAATTCACTAAGGATACTTAATTTTGCTGTTACCAGTGTTTTTGTGCTTGTGTCTTCTGTAGAGTTATACATAACTCTGACTGGTTCTGGGTCAGGAAAGTGGATAAATCCTTAAATCCACTGTGCTGTATATAGCAATTGTATGTGAAAAGACATTGCAAACCTTCTTGTATCAATTTTTCCTTAATACGTTTTGAAACTCCTTCTCTTTTGGGTGTCTGTCTTTAAATTTTGGTGGGGCATGGGGAAAAAGTGAAATTCTGAAAGCGTTAAAAACCAGAAAAATTAATATCATTCAGTTTTCGTAGGCTTTAGTTTCGTAAAAACTTTAGAGAGCTAACAGGTGAAGGCTGCCAAGGGAGCCTGTCCCTGTGATGGAGACGTGGCTTGCCAGTCCCTGTGTTTTGTGGGCATTACTGTCACCTTGGTTAAATCCAGAATTTTATGCTCACTGGGCATGCCCCAGCCTAGGCTTGTCAAGAGTTGTTCCTTCTGTTTTGCTCCTGATATAGCCCCATAACATGTGGCTTGTCCTGTGTTTACTTCTTAATTTGGTACTGCTTTCATATGGTCAAGGTTTTTTCTAAAATTATCGTTTACTCTGGTTGCCAAAGATTGTGTGATGCTGAAAAATCCCCCAGTGAGGAAAAGCCCAGGTGCTGCAGTACAGAAGTGTATGTGTTGTGGGTGGGCCTGGCTGCATCTGTTCTGAGATCTGCAGAACAAGCCAAAGGCAATGGCCTCTCAGTCCAGGGGATGCTGGGTTGTCTCACAGGTTGAATGCAAAATTAGCTAGAGGACCAGTGTGTGAATATGATCACATAATCACAGAATATGCTGAGCTGGAAGGGACCCACAAGGATCATTGAGTCCAACTCCTGGGCCCGCACAGAAGAGTCACACCATGTGCCTGAGAGCATTGTCCAAACACTTCTTGAGCTCTGTCAGGCTTGGTGCTGTGACCTCTTCCATGGGGAGCCTGTTCCAGGGCCCAACCACTCTCCTGGTGAAAAACCTTTTTCTGATATCCAACCTAAACCTCCCCTGACACAGCTTCAGACCACTCCCTCAGGTCCTGTCACTGGTCACCAGAGAGAAGAGATCAGTGTCAGCCCCTCTGCTTCCCCTCATGAGCAAGTTGTAGACTGCGATGAGGTCTCCACTCAGTCTCCTGCTTACAGAGCACTAGCATAATGTAATCCTCCTGGTTTTGGAGGGGCTGGGCCATCTGGGATCATCAGTTTTAGCTAAGGCACAAGCTTCACTTGGGTTATCCTTGTGTTGCACTCCTTCATGCTCCTGTGGCAGGGAAGATAAAGTTATCTCCCAAGAAAGCCACCTCAGGTCTAGTGGGACCTCAGCTACCAAAACCATTTGGATCGTTTCAGCTATAAAGATTAGTTATGAGCTGACCTTTGGATTTGGGTAGTTGCTCACATGTGAGCTGTTACTCAGCTGATGAGTCTGTAGGAACTCAAACTGGCTTCGCAGAGCACCAGTTTTGACTGGGCAGCTTCCAGGAAGAGTTGACAAGGAATGTCTGGTCACTGAACCTCTCTGTTTCCACAGTGTTGCCTCACGAAACAGTTTATGCTTGGCCAACTTGTGGTTTCTAAATTAAGAGTACCTAAATCACACAACTAGAACATTCTGTTGCATCTTTCAGTCTCATGGCTGCTAATGAAAGCTGAGGTGGTGTAGGTGCCACACCATACAATGCTGTTGGGATACATCTTAATTTCATTTCAGTTAGAGGGTGCAAAAAGTGTTGGAATTGTAATGCTAGCCATCACAGTTGTTGAAAGAGTCACTAGTTGGATGGAGTGACAAAGGTGAAGATGTAAAACCAGAAAGGCCTCAAAGCACAAAGTAACTCCTTTTGTGTTCGAAAGTCTGGAAATCTTCTCTTGTGATTGTACAACATGCAAAAAATGTATGGCTCACTATAATGGCTTTCTTTAAACTTGTTGAGAGCTTGCTTTGATCACCAAGGAATGGAGTTAATAGGCAGTTATGAAAAACTGAATGGTGCTTCTGTATTTGATTTGAGATGTAGGTGCATCTTCTCATGTCACTTATAAAGACAAGCTATCTCTGCAGAATGCAGATGCTAAAGATTTACTGAACTGGCCACTGGATGCCAATATTGCTCTGCAGAAACCAGTAGTGCAGAGTTGTTTGTTTTTTTATTATTAATATTGCAATGGCTGCTCCAATGCCAGAAGAGTTTTATTAGTTGTTTTCTAAACTGGGACAAAGTGATAAAGTACTAGGACAAAACATACATTTCATTTTACTTACTTGAGAGGCTGAATACAGAAGGGTTGTTGATTTATATTTGACCTGTATTAAAGTACATGAGATTTTAGAATCACCCATAGCAGCATACTTTGTAATGGAAATAACATCATCTTTCCAGTTGGCCCTTTTAAAATGTCATTAATCTGTTCTGCTGGTCTTTGTTACTTTGAAATATCTTGCAGAAGGGAATTTTCTTTGCTAACTCAATATAGTCAAAATCAGAAATGAAATCCTGATACTGACTGAACAAATCCATGACATCTGTGGCAATTTAAAAAATCCTTTAGCTGTGGGCAGAATTTCAGGAAGTGTAGGACTTCTGAATTTGAAGACAGTGGCTTACGTCCTCTGTCCTTATGTCTAGGAGTTCATACTTGATGATACAGTGGAGAGAGAACTTTATTCACTGTTAAAATATTTGTCAGTGAGATGCTTCTAATCTTCAAATGGCTGTCAGAGGCTTAATTGAGGTTTTGCATTCTTTGTTGTTTTGTTTGTTTGTTTGGTTTTTTTAAAGAGATATCTTGTTCTTTTGAAGGCTTAGAAATTATAAAGTTGCCAACTTGGTCACTATTGCCACAAAAATTAGTGTGCAGAATACTCAACACACTGCTGTTCAACCTCATGATTCATTCAACAGGGAAACATTGGATTTGGCAAACCTAACTGCCATATTGAAACACTTGAGTGGGAAAATATACTTTCTCTGTTTCATGTCAGTCCAACATGCCATCTCATGTGCTGGAGCTAGCATGAAAAATCATTACATCCCAGAGATGCAGCCTCTGGGTAAAAGTAATCAATGGATGAAATGGTAACGGTGCTGACTTCATTATTCAGCCTTAGCCTTTCCCTTTAAGTATGCCTTAGAGATAATACTAACCTGGAAGGAGCTTGCTTTAGTACTATGAGAGAAGAAAATGACTTCTTCAAAGTTTTATTAGCTGATACGGAAAAATGTAAAAGAGTTTCTCTAAGATTGTTCTGTAGCAGAAGTGAGAAGCTGTTTAATAGTAGGGTCCATTTGTTGTATTTTAAAGGAAGGGTTATAAAAATAAGCTTGTGAGGCACTAGTCTGACTTTATTAGGGTTACTGTGCTGCTTGTCTCCTGTCTGTGTATCACAGATGGCTTGCAGGGATTCGGAGGTTGAAGAAGCTGGATGTCTCAAAGATTGTCCTGTTCATCAGCCATGTACTCTGACTTCTGTTCCTGTTAGTCTTAATGTGTAGTGCTCACTGTAACTCACTCACTCTGATGGGTCTTGAGGACGTTCCCCTCTGGGATGTGTGGCGGCCGAGGTTCACAGCCAGCTCAGAGATGGCAAGACTCAGAGATAACTCCCTGGATGCGATCCGACCTTGTTCTTTAACTCTAGCCCTGGCAGTAGGAGCCACAAGTTCCCACCAGCTGGGCTGTGTTGACTGACTCCTGCTCACAACAGGCTGAGCCCAGAGTCTGCAGGAACTGGGAGTGGTGCGGGCAGAGTCCTGTGTGGGACAAAGCAGTAGGAGAGCTCTGGGGACATGATTTGAGGAGCAGTATTGCTTATCCTAAGACAAATTACTTGTCAGTAGAATACCCTTGTTAAAGTTTAGGGCTTGGCATGCTTCAAAGACATCAGACCCAAGGGGAGGTTAACAAAGCTTAGGAAGAAGAGTGGTACTGATAGTGAGCACAAAGAATGCAGAACTTAGAACTTGGCAAGAATACCCAAGATAAGAAGATACTAAGTAAACTAATTCAGCAATGGCATCAAACTCTGTTTCAACTGGGTAATGGGTAATTCTCATGGGGGGAGATCACAACCACCAAATGACCTCTGACTCAAACGAAAGACCCTGATCATGCACAGTAGCTAATAATGAATTAAATAATATCTTGCGCAATCAGCCTTTTTATGAGTAACCAATAATAGAGCAATAAACATTGAATATTTATTAGATAGGTGGAATATATTAGATTAACAGTATTGTCTTCTCTGCTCAGGGTGCCAGCTTTGTGGATTTACCACCTGGTACCCATCCATGTGCAAATATGAAATAAACCATAACCTGGTGTCTTACTGCACACTAGGTGATGAATCCTGATTTTGGGAGAACAGTTTTCTGGTGACCCAGATGGGACAAGCCTAAAAGGCCTTGCCCAGTTCAGCTGTGTACCTGAAGTGAAGGGGTGTGGTTGAATGGATTCCATCAACTTTTGGTTTGGGGACCCTGGATGACCTGTCCTGTGTACTGAGCATAACCTATCATCATGCTAGGACTGAACTAAAAAAATGAGGGTTGCTTTCCCCTGTGGAACACGGAACATGGGCCTGACATGTACAAGATAAATAGGAAACTGTTGGTGTCCAGAAACATAAATTCGGTAAAAGCAATGTAATGATTTTCTGAAACCATATAAAATTGAGATTGGTTCCTAACCTGCATGAATTTGGGCCAAGGAGAATACTCTAACCAATGGGCGTCTCAGAAATTTGTGGCATTTTTACACATTTGATTTAAAAACAAGTTTTATTTAAAAGTTTTGGAAGTTTTCCTTGCTGTGTGTGATTTATTTTTTATTTTTAGAGAACAGAGCTGTTAAAATCTATGAAGTAGAATAAAATGCACTGGAGAATACGGACATTCTTGTTTAATTTTTTTCTTACTGTCATTTAAGACTTAGACAAAACTAAATAACTGAAACAAATATTACTTTAAACAAAATGCAGCCTTTTAGTTCTTGGTATGTTTCTTTTTCAAACATTTTCTGTTCAAGTAATTCTGTTCTTGTCTGGCAATAGACAAAAATATACTCTTGTGAAAGAGCAATCAAGAGCTAATCCATCCATCCATCTCTGCTAAAACTCCCCAAAACCAGAAGCCCTTCAACTATGTCCCAGGTCCCTACAGTTAGCTCACAGAAACGAAAAGCTCTCCTTGACTGTGTACCAGACTTCTTTTTCTTTGCAAGCGTTTCCCCAGAGAACCGAGGCTCTGAGCAGACATTGCTGTTCAGCATCAGGATTTTTTGGCTGGGTTGACCACCACTCTAGCTAAAAACTTCTTCTGGCATCAGTCAAAACCCAGACAGTAACTAAACAAGCAATGAAAATTTTGCTTTGGATAGTAAAGGGTCATATTTATTATTCTGAAATGCAGGATGCAAAGAGTGCCATATATGATCCTCTAAGCATCAGAGAGATCAGGAAATTTTGCAATGCTTAAAGGACTTCGAGGTGGTGGACAAAATATCTTCAAGGACTAGCATTCACACGTATGACTGTTAGGTTTTGTGATACAATGCTCATCCTCACACACACAGAGCAGCACAGAGGGCCAATGGCAATGGGGGCCTTCTCTCCAGAGACAGTGATACCATATCAAGGCCCCTCCTAGGGCTGTCCCAGGAGAGTGTTGGCCCCAGTGCCTTGCTGTGAAATCCACCAAGAACAGTCAGCAAGAGCTACTCTCCAGAGCACTCTCCAGATCCGTTGCGATCAGTTGTTTACAACTTCCCAAATGGAAGAAACCCAGGAAAGTCTTTTGTTTCCTTTTGTGGCAGCTCGACAGAGAGGAGGCTGCTGCAGCTCCAAGCCCCCAGGTCCTGTCAGTAGTGAGGCTGAGCGTGTATTCCCAATATGTGCAAACACAAACATCCATATGGCACACACACGTGCACATGGCTGGCTGCACAGATCAGCACAGACACACACCCAGCACACACAAAAACGCAAACAGCACCAATGTCCTCATCCTGCTTCTTTCTCTGGCAGCTCAGGGTGAAGGTCTGACCGTGCATATCACCCAGCTGGGAGCCACGTTTGCAGCACTCAAACAGCTGTTGCCCACAGCTGCCCAGTGAGACAGACCATGTGGAAGGGAGGGACAGACAACACATGGTAAGGGCAGGGCTCTCGATGGCACAGTTGCGCACTCTGAAGAGGAACAGGAGGGTTAGGCTGAGTTAGTAATACACAGTTGTCATGTCCAATGCCTGACCACCAGTAAAAGCCTCAGCAGTGACCAGCAGTGGTGATTTATTGGTTACGGTGTTTGGCCTAAAGAAATGCATGAACGCAGTACTAGATTTGTCCATGGAGAAAAAGAACAAGGAGAGCTGGGCCAGCAGCTCCTGTTCCACTGAGGAGGAAATGAAAGCAAAATGCTGCTCTCTTTGCTTTCCTTAAAGATCCTGCAGGGAATCCACAATACTTGTCAGTGGGAGGGTACCTCATTCCTGTGGCTGCAGGAATCACCTGAAATCACAGATAAGTTGTGATAAAAGCTGCAGAGAGCAGGTGAAAGAGCAATGACACACAAAAAAGGCAGGGGAGGAAAATCTCTGCAGAGAAAACAGACCAGTATACCTTGGATGCTGACCGACAACATGAAAGGGATACCAAGTCTGGCTTTAAAGTTACTAGAAATATACATCTCATAATGCTCAGAGAAGGCTATTCAGTGGCTTCCACTTAAGCAAAGAAAATGTGAAGAAACGAAACAGGTTTCTTTTCAATAAATTCCCCTTTTCCATGTTTTTGTAAAACCACTGTATGTTACTATTGCTTTATTGTCCATCTGTAGTGATTAAAACTCAGCCAGCACAACTTTCAACCCTGTTGTTCATCCTTTCTTAACACAGATGCTCTACGTTTTGTTGCACCTGTGCAGTAAAATAAAACAGCCTTCTTAGAAAGTTAGTTTGAATTTTCACTGCAGTCAGCTGAAATGTTTGGTTCTTCTTTAGAGATCTGAGTAGCTTCCTTCTTTTTGTACAAATCAGTTCGGACAATTTTTTCAGAAGTTAAAGCTGACTTGTACTGCATTTTATTAGGAACACTTAGAGCTTTGTTTACATTTAAATGCTAAATATTTTGTTCTTTTAAGCTTAAGGAAATTAAGTGGGCTGTATATTTGGGAGAAAACAGATGAACAGGTATGCTGATAAATTATTTTTTGTTTAATTCCTAAGTAATGTAAACCTATTACAGAATGGTCCAAAGGAGCCTTGGCAAGGGGCTGTACTCCATGCAGCAGAGTAAGGCAAAACCACCCTGGAGACATTTGCTGGTCTGCCATGTAGTGCCTGATCAACCCTGGGGGCAAGAATCCTTTCCTAGCGTAGTGGGAAAGCCGTGGGTGCTACAGAGTGCTGAGACCCCTGGACATTTCTGGACCCCATTTCTTATGGCTGCTGCCTGTGGCTCCATGGGGGATGAGGACAACAAGCTCTGCAGTGCTCCTCAAGAAGGAGCATTCAAGAAGGGATATTCAAGAAGGCATTCCCTTGGTCTTGCCATTGCTACCCAGCTGAAAAGGCCTCATAACCTCAGGCACATCCCAGGGGTGGATGGTTTTTCTCATGTCCTGAGGAGTTTGCATCTGTTCCCTAAGGCTGAAGCAGGATTTCCATCCATCAGATGGGCCTTGAAATGGCCCCTCCAGGAGCTGGCTTTGCCGTGCAGAACCTCCAGCAGCCCACTCCAGCCTCCAGTCTTCCTCCCTCAGCCCCCATCATGTAATTCCACTAGATCCTCAAGGACTTCCTCTCTGATGTTTTCACAATGCCCCCTGGCCTGCTCTGGCAGCACGACATGGGAAGATGCTCCCTTTTATCCCGTCCCTATGGTTTAATAAGAGCTGCATCAATTGGCTCCTATTTTTTGGATACATGAATTTTTATTTTTTTAGGAACAATAGACAATAGACTGTCTTTCTTCTTTTCCTACATCAATTTAATTACGTATGTTTTCCAGACAGGACCACTGCTAATTCGGCAAGGCACATGTGCATGTTACAAAAGCTCTTGTAAAAGAAAAATTATTGTTATTTCCTATTTCTACAGAAGGCAAATGCAATCAAATCCCTGCAATTGCCCTATGTTTGCCCTGTTGTTCTCAAACTAGAAATGTTTTACGGAAACACTGGGATTTATATGTACATTCATCCTTTAAGGAGGAGAATAGGTCTCAATCCCCTGGGGACTTGGTTTACTAAGGATGTGAAGCCTCTGGCCTTTCTGCTCCTGCTGCACATTGCTTTCTGCAGCATGGGACAACACTCACACCAGAGCTCCACTGAGCTCCGAGGCAGATGGACAGCTGATGGGCATTGCTTTGTCACTAAGCAGACTGCTTAAAAATACCAAATACTAATGTAGTTATTGCAGTATGTTTCTGATTAAAAAAATGTCCATTTTGCATTCCTCATTCCAAAACCACGTTTAGTAATGCCAAAAGAAGCAATGAAGTGTTCTTCCTAACATAGCAAAACCACAAGAAAACCTACTAGTGTTGAAAGGTTAGTGTCCAAACTTTTGATACATAAATACTATTACCAGTCACCTCATTACTAGAAGACTGACCTATATGTCAAAAAATCCATAGGTAAGGGTGAAATCCATGCCATCATTTAAGTGGCCTGATCAGATTGTACCTTCTGGCTTGGAAATATTGCAGTGATTTGCCTTTTGGGGAGATTGTTTCCTTTTGATTTTTGTAGGTTTTTTTCTCTCTTTGTTGAAAAGCTCTTGAAACAACTGCTAAATAAAGGCAAACAGCTAACAGTCCTTTTCTTCCGTCAAAGCATGGAAAAACATATCCATCTGCCTTTCTGTGAATTGTAAGGGAAAGAGGTGAAAGCTATGCTAAATATCTGAGGAATGATGAAGTAGGGCAAACTGCACTCTGATTTTCTGTATCAGCTGCATAACTCATTCATCACTGTTACAGTTTGCAGCTGGGGATATTGCAGGGTTCTGACATGAGCTGTAGTGGAGATGGAAACACCCTGGTGAGTTGTCTGCATAGTGTTGTTACAAGGCCTCTGCTGTTACTTCATGTTGCAAATGCTTCTCTGTTGCTCTTAAGAAAATCAGTACCATTTTAAACAAAAAGCTCGAGTGACTTCTGACCGTTTGAAAGGTCTAGACTGATGACCTGCAGTTTCAAACTTGGTTAGGTTTGGTTTTTAAAAAGTTCTTGGGAGTGGCATGTGCACTGTAACCTTCTTTGCATTTCTTAACCATTTTCTTCAGCGCACATATGGGGGGCTGTAAGTAGAATCTGAATTTCAGGAGAAAGGGATGATGCCTATTTTCTGTCCCCCACTGAAACTATCACCAGTGGTACAAATATTCCAGCATTTTAATTTCTTCCTTGCTTTTCCCTTTTCTTCCCTTCTTTTTTGCATATACCCACCACTTTGACTGGGATTTTTTTTCTGTTTGCTTTTGTTTCCTAAATATTTGCTTTTTGCTTAGTCCCATGCCCTGCCTGAATATTTAACTTCCAGTTTTGAATTTCAGTGTCTTCTGGTTTGTCCTGGCAGTATCCTCGCCATCAGACTTCCAGATACTGTCAGAAGAGTCCAGTTATTTTTAGCTCTGGATCTAGGAAGTGGTATGACCATAATGGAGGTAAGCCCCATCTCTCATGAGGAAAGTAGAATGACTGAAATATGGCCATGTCCCTTCAGGCCACTAGTGTGCAGTAGCTTCACTGCAATGCAACAGCAGTGTTTAGAATATATGATACATGGTTTTAGTGGAGAGAGATAGCCTGAAAGCACAGAGATCTTGGAAGCCTTTCAAGTTAAGTTTTGAATTTCAGGGGTTTAGAAAAGTTTATAAACTCCTTCCTTAAAACTCAGAGATTTAACATTGTAGTTTCAGTTTGTATAGTATATATTATGTTTTAGTAGCTGAGTTTTACTGAGAAAACTGCTGCAGTGCCTTTTCAGGGTACTTTTCTATCCCTACACTACTGCAAATAATTGCTGTCTGTACCAGACTCCTCCACTGTGTTTCCTCATGACTGTCAAAGGATTCTGAGTTGGTTTCAGTGCAGCAATTTTATGATTTATAGGAGAAACTATTTGTGCTGTTTTCAGCATAACAGGCTCCTATTTTAATTGTAGGACTGACATACCTTTAAGACTCCTATTTTCCTTGTAACTTTTGGAATACTAGACAGCCTAATAGGTGTAGGTTTTGTAAATGAAGTATAGGAAGTGTTTATTGCAATGGTCTCACTGTAGTACCTAGTGGAAAAGGAAGAGAATTTTTTTCTGTCTTGGACATGGGGTATGTGCTGCACTAAAGAAACTACGTGTACTAAGCAGTTTGTGATCTTTCAACCAAGCCTTCTGTTCCATCTAGCACTTGCATTACCAAGAGTATCCACTTTCCTGTTTTCCCAAGTCTTGCAGGTTAACTACAAATAAACTGTTTGCCAGGGCTGTAAGTTGTTGAATTTGTCATAGCTACTAGTGATAAATTATCTTTCCCATAAAGACATGGAGGGAAGGAAGTCACCACAATTACTTCTGTGCCGTGGTTATGACCCTTAGGATGAGCTAAGTAGAAGGAAGGACCTGAGGGCTTTGAAGTCTCACAAAAGGTCAGGTGGCAAACTGGACTATGAACCATGCTTTCTCTTTTCATGCCACTACTTCCCCTTGACCAGGAAAGCCCATTTCATTTTAGAAATTTTAATTTTTCTCTTTTCTGTCAGTTTAAGAACAACGTTCCTTTTTCAGGAAGCTTTTAGTTTTATTTTCCTGGCTTAAATTAGAGGTTAGGTTTACAAAAACAATAAGCTGTTCAGTTTTTACAATAGTTATAAATATAGAAATGACTATTCATAAATCTAAATAAGGCTGTAAAATTCAACCTGATTGTAAAAAAGAATGGAAGGGATTTTTTAGTTTAAGCATGTGGACTTCGATCATCCCCTAGTACATAAAAAACCTCAGCTGAACGATTATAAGGAATTCAGGTCCACAATTCCAGGTTTTGCATTAGATACCCTCAGTGTGACACGTAATGAAAAGCTCCCTATTTGGCAGTTACGGGGGATCAGGGTGCTCACGAGCAAGGCCCTAGTTTGGATTTCATGACTGTTGGCAGAAGGCATTAGGTTGTGGTGGCCCAGCCCACTACTGGGCTGTGGCAGTCAAACGCCCAACAGACCCTAGCCATCCAATGGATGGATGAAGGCGGATCAGAAGGCGGGTCTGTGGGTGGTTATGAGAGCTGAGACTGCACCTCCTCGTCTGGAAAGTTCTCTTGAGTTTGGTTCCCCATTGGCTCCCAGTTGTAACTCCTGCCTCTACCCTATTATGATTGGTTGCTCCCTTGTCATTCCTCCCTCTTTGTTGTTCCCCATTGGATGTATCCCTATTCTCCTCCCAAATTCCTCCCTCTGTAAGAATCCTGGACCCTCCTGGAGCAATAAACCTCCTGGAACCCATGCAAAGACCCTCTCCCTTATCCTTTGCCTCTGACAATGCTCGCTGTATACCATCTTAGCAGGCAGGCGTGTCTCCTCAGACAAGGAGCCAGCACAGGCAGCCCTGCTCAGACACTACGGCTGCAGGAAGGATGCTGTGCCCCCTCAGACTGAGGGCATGCCTGAGCACAGTGTCAGCATTATTAATACTTCAAAAAGTTTGCTAATAGCTACTTAATGCATGCCAATAGGCTAAGACGGGTTCACTCAAGTCTGATACTGGTGACATACCTATATCCACCACCATTTTGCTGAAGAGAACTGGTCAGCTTTTCGGGCAAAGAGGTGGTTTAGGCCAAATTCAGGGAAACGTCCAAAAGGAATGTCTCCTCAAAGGAAGGCAGATTACAAACTACCCCTCCCCCTAACCGGGTTTGGGAGAAAAAAATTCTCCTCAGAGGAAAGTGAAGGAGAAATAATAATAATAATGCTAAATAATAAAATCTCTCGCTCTGGAGAGAAAACCTGAAAGATTTTAGAGTCCTTCTGTGGGTGTGGTCTCTCTCCTCCTCCTTGGAGCTGGGTCGGCGTGGGGGGCCCCCCTCCAGGCCGGTGGAAGGTCCCCTGGTGGGGTTCTGATGTTCTGGTGTTCTGAACAAGTCCAGAAGAGAAGAAGGGAAAAAGCTGAAGTCCCAGAAAAAAACCCTCAACTCTCCGTCCCTCTCCGAAGAAACAGAGCCGAAAAGCTGACTGAAAGGCAAGAAGAAGTCCTTCCTCTGCTCCTCAGCAGCAGCAGTAGCTAATCTCTGTGTCCTTGAAGCACAAACTGTTTTGAAAAGTTTGCTCGGTTTTTTTTTTGTCTTGTCTCTTGCATCCAGTTTTAAAGGCATAGAAAGGCTCAGGAATCATGTCTGGGCATAGAGCAGTGATAGGGGATACAACAGCATAAAGTCACCCCAAGACAATAACTCATTGGCAGTAAAGTGTAAAGTTAACGGTTTCATACTTCTGCTTGCCTGAGAAGGGGGTTCTGTTGCCTTCTACTATACCCAAAACACACTTTTCTCTAGCAAAAATGTGAAATAATGGACTTCATTTCCTTTGACAGAATTTGGCATATGGCATTTTATATGTAGTGGCTTGCCACCTCTCAAATGTAAGATTTAACGCATTGCAATGTCTTTTAATGATTTTAGAGTACATAATTGGATATTAGTACATTATGGACATAGAGTACATTATGAATATTAGTAGTCAGTCTAGAGTTAAAGTTGCAAATTGCTTTTCTGTCGCGGCGGGGGTTGATGAGGAGATGCTGCGACCTTCTGGAAGCATCCCCAGTCAGGGGCCACTCAGCAGGGCAGGCACACACGCAACACACACACGCCGGATAGCTGTAATCCAGAGAGGGGTCAGCGACAAGAAGCAGGGAAGGGTCTTCGTATGGAGGTTCCGCCGAAGAGGTTTATTTCATCCGTGCAAAGGAGGTCCACGGACAAAGACGAGAACAATGGAGGGTACAGGGTTTAAGTATGGGACTGGGAAAGGGCGGAGAGAGCATCGGGGACCAATCATCTGAGGGTACAGGGGTGGAGAGTAGGAGGAGTCAGGATATGGGAACCAGTGGGAGGATGACAAGGGAGGGACTAAGGACCAGGGGCCAATGGAGCATCGAGGAAGAGAGAACATTCTGGAACAGGGATACAGATGACAAAAGCGGGCAGGAAGGCCAACAGGGAGCAAGGGGTACATTGGCATAATAACACAGAAGATCCTGGGAGAGGCTTTTTGCCCCCCTAACTGATGGAGAGAGCCCAAGGCTCCTCCTTCCAGGGAGCTGTTGTGGTTCCTGCATTGGCAGGCTCCTCAGCCTCCACACTTCCCTTCATTATAAAGTTCCATTTCATTGTTTTGTGCTCCATCCCTGAAACACTAGTATGCTTTTAAAAACAGTCTAAACTTGCTTGATGAACTACAGCCTGATTATTTCAGTAGCTGTATAAAGCAGCTTCACAGAAGAGTCTTTCAAGGCTGCAGCAGGTCTCAATAAATCCAGCTACCTCCAAAAGAAAACAGATTGGGAGCTGCATGCCCAGTTGCATCTGTGTTTTGAGAGGATATTACCCCCAACACTTTTAAAGATCAGATCGATATGTTTCCATCTATCTTCTTTTTTATTGTGATTATTTCCTTCCTGTTAAAGCTCTTTTGGGATTCTGTGACTACCCAACCTTCTCAAAAAGCCATTGTGATGAGCCTGCACTTCTTACTTAACACAATGGGATGCCTACACCAAAACTTGTATCCCAGGATTTTGTGTCAAGCTTTAAAAACACATCCCAAAGGAAGATCAGGTGTGGACAGGGTGCAGACTCTTTTGGGTAAGCACAAGACAGTGGGGTTGTTCACTTTCTACAGAGATGCCTGAATAATGCCTCCTCCTGACTGTGTCCTCAACCTAATTCCAACATTGTGCTTTGATGTTCAGGCTCCGTCTCTCTTCCAGGCACCCTGATTCTGAATGTCTTGGATTTTCTAATGTATAGTGGCACAGTCACAAGAGGATATATGAGGTTTTATTTATGACCCAGCGGTCTGAATCTCTTTTTTGTGAAAACAGGTGTTGAAGTTGCTTATTTTGAGTGCACTGAACTCAAGTCCTCCGTCTGATGGTGGGTGCTTTATTCCCTGCCTCATTTTTGTAGGAGGCATCTGCCTTTGGGACCATATTGTGAGGGAGGGGACTTAACCCGTTGATTGCAGGGCTTTGGCACAGAGATGGTTTTGGATGTGTGAACATATGGCATATGTGAGCACATGACTTGGGGTTAGAGGAGATTTTGCATGTAAAGCAGTCAATTAAAAACGTGAAGCAGGCTGAGCAATCCCTTGACTTCCCTTGCCACCTCCTTTTTTCCTGTGAAATTCTTTCCAAGGCATGTGAGGCATGACTGTTTTTCTGCTATGGGAATCAGTTGCTTCAGAGGCACGATGAGTCCCTCCCTCTATTTTAGATCTTAGAACTGACTATACTGGCACATGATTCTAGCATGTACCTTGCCTCATATCCAGAAAATGTGTTTTTCTCTTTCACATAAATATGTATTATTCTTTTTGGAGATACTCTCTGTACATTCCCAATCATACCATGAAAGACTAAAGCAAAGATTCCTGAGTTGGAAACTCACTAAACTTGGACAATTTCTCTTTGTCTGGAAAGCACCTGCTATTTTATGCACATCTCATAAAGATGATTTTACTAATCATTAATTTACTGCTGCTATAAAATGTTTAAAACTTACTCCCTTTTCATGTAGATGTGAAACATCAGCCCTTGGTTACAGGTTAACATTGGGCAATACCTACAGTAACTGTAAATTGTCCTGGAATTGGTTCTTTTACCTTTTACTGCAAAGTTTCCTCCTGGTCTGCAATGCCCACCCACACATTCATGTATCCATTTGGGGAGCTCAGCTACAGGAACTGGGACAAAAACTGGGTTTTTTTATATGCACATACACACACATGGACAATAATGAATATTTTGGTGAAGAAATGCTTAACAGTTAAAAATGTGGTTTAAAATATGTAGTTTTCTCTTTCATATGAGTGTGTATCATTCCGATCAGAATGGGCTCTTCTATAAGCTGGTACATTTGGAGTTTGCAGTTTCTACATTTATTTAGCCAGAAATTTGTTGTATGGCAAGGGAAAAAGATGCCACAAATCTGCAGTGTTCTAAAAAGATTGTGGTGTGTTGCACTCAAAAGGCCTAAGATGGAGATGGTAAGAATCCCCAACCCATCCCCAAAACTGGATCTCATCACTACTGCTGAAACAATTTGGCAGCAAACTCCTTTTTTTCAGGTTACTTTCCAGCCTTCTGGCAGCTATTTACTCTGCTCATCAAAACCATGAAAAAGACTTGTAATTCATTGGCAAGGTTTAAAATCATTTACATGTGTAACTTTGAGTGTTTGAAAGGTAATGTTATAGACATGTCATTAGCCTAGGTGATAACATAATCCATAATGCTCAGTATTTCCCGCTGTAAGCTTTTTCTCTTAGTTTATGTGCTATTTTTGCTAAGCTTTAACAGTTTGAACTGCAATTTTCTGTTTTGGATATCTGTCTCAAGTGGACCTGGGGGTGGGGAAATGAGCTAAGACTTCTCTGATGAAGACTAAACAGTGTCAAAGAACAGAGGAAATTATATCCTCTCTTTTCTTAAAGTTTAGCAGCTTCTTACTTTGAAGAAATTGCTTGATACTTAATAGGAGGCTACCTTCATGTTGAGTATTTGGCTGGTCATCTAGGGAGGGTAAAAAAAACCCAACTTGGCTAGATATAAAACCTTTAAGAGTACTATGAGCATGGCATCTGAATCAAGAGCAGAGATTTGCAAAATTTAAGTGATAATGTTTTGTATATCCACAACGTAGTTCACTAGAGTTTGAATTACTACACTGTGTGAAGTACAGTGGTGAGAATATGAGCCCTGAGAGTTGACTGGTGCTTACCACGTTGATGTGGTTGTACCTTGTCTTTACCTTTGGAAGGTGGGGATAATTCCACTGTAGGGTAGGGATACAAATTAGTTTTCATGAGCCATTTATATTCTAGTAATAGAATTAGTTTTAGTTCTATTTTTGTTGTTCTAGTAATAGTATTCTATCCTGTTATTGAAAAAAAGTTAAATAATCATACCCTGCTGTAAATATGCCTAAGGCAGTACACTGAGCTGCAAGAAAAGGCAAAATGTTGAATAACTGCTCTGTAAAGGAATTCTGTTCACCCGTGTTTGTGTGGTGAGCATCCTGTGGAAAACAGTCAGTGGATGTAATGCAATGCAGTATCATATATATATATATATATGTATATGCAGATGCACACACGTGTATGTGTGTGTAAAAAAAGACAGGAAAAAGCAAATTAAGATCAACTTTTCAACCACTTTGCCGAAGGAAAGTATTTTTCCATATGCATGTTTACTGCAGAAATGTAGGCACATATTGTTTCAAAGAGAAAGTAGAATATATTTTTTTACGCAATGGTAATTTTGTTTACATTTGTCTCTAAAATTACTGTGTTAAACTTGGAACAATATTCAACTGAAGGTTTATTTTGTTGTGGAAATAAAACATGAACAAATTGTGTAACTTCTGGTAGGGTCTGAATTTCCATTAATTGCTAACCGATCCTAGGACAGATGCTTCTGATAGCAGTGAAGTGAATGCTGCATTAATTAAAAGACACACTTGTGCCCTTAGTAGACAAGCAGTGTTCCAAACATTCCCACTCCTTTACCTTGTCATGCCTGCATGCTGGCTGTCAACATTCATTAGCAATCTGTATTAGAAGTAGAGCTCTGCTTCGGCTGTAAGAGATCTGAACTGCTATTCCTGTAATTTCTCTTCTACTCAAGAATCATTCCAAGCCTAAAGTTAGCTTTTTCTTTTTAATCTCATTTTAGTGTAATATTCAAACTGATTAACACTAACCAAGAACATGTCTGAGTTTAGAGCTGCAGTTTTGCCAATGTTTGTGCTGGAAGAAAGCTTCTGTTACTCTTTGCATTACTGATCTTTGTTCTTCTCTTGTAGCTGGAACATAAAGTACATGATACGGTAAGGCTTGGGAACACCTGAGGCCTTTCCATTTTTGAGGAAGAAACATTTTTAGATCAAAAAGGGTTTGTTTTTATTTATACTGCTAATAACTCCTTTAGAATTTTCTGGTTTATCTTGTTGTTTCAATTTAAATTAATAGACATTGGTTAATGTTGCTTTGATCTTTTGGGGGAGTTATTTTTAGTAAGTAAAAGGATCTGTAAAATGTTATTATAATCTTAGATACAACAGTGCCTGTTCTTTTAATGGATATTTATTTTCTCAAGTATTTTGTCTGTCCTGTAACTCTGCTCAACATTCAGTGTTTTACTAAACAGTGTAACAGCAGGCACAGTTGGAACAGAAACTGATACCAGCTCTAATGTACTGATTTTAGCAGTTTACCTACTTAAGTATGCATACTAAATACAGCAGAACTTTTACTTACGATTTCATACAGACTTGAAAATTGGAATTCTCAATAGGCAGCCCAGCAGTCATGGTAAAACAGAGGACAAAGCATTGAATGTGCCAGTGCGGATATAAATCTAGGACAGGGAGTAGCTGTATGTCTCACTGTATCAAACTTTGCTGTAGTTGAAACACCTGGCAATTTGGGTCCTATTTGTCAACATCTTCAAAATGTTTAAATGCTTCTCCACGTTCTGAAACAGACTTTTCAAGCAAAAATAGGCAGCATATTAAGTTTCATGTACCTTGTCTCCCACCTGGGCATATTTGAAACATCTGCATGTCCGATAAGGTTTCAGATAATTGATCAAGGTTTTATCACTTCTACATAAAAAAGAGTTGAAGAACGCAAGAAGAGCCTATTCTGCAACTTGGAAACTAAGCAGGTTGCAAAATTCCTCTTTTATAGATTTTTGACCGTATCAAAACATTTTACAGGATAAATGTACTTCAGACAAGTTAATGAAGCCTGCCTGTATTAGAGAATAATAAGAAATAGAGATACCAAAAGTCTCAGAAGAACATTTCCTATTGTGGCTGCAACTACAAGTTCCTTTACCTACTCACAGCTCTTGAATAACCAATGAAAGGAGGATAAACCCCCCCAAAAATAATAGACTGGTTTTGCATTATTTAGGTTCAAAGTATTTATTTTGCTTTTTTTTTAAGCAGTTCCAATTGCATATGTATGTTTGGGTTTTTTTTCTACAAACTGCTCTTCCAATTCCTGTTTGCTGTTTATCTTTACCTCCTTACTTTATTTTCACTTCTTTTGTTCTCTTGCTTCACCTCCAGTGGTCACAGCCCCTTGCTTAACTTTTCATCATCTCTGTCTTTCTCTAATGCAGAATGTATGGTCTCTTCAAAGAGAAATTAAAAGTGAATTTTTATGTATTGTAATCTATAGGATCTATTTCTTTGTTAACAAGTGAAGGAGTTACCCAAATAAATCTATAATCTATATGAATATCTGCTGTTAAGCAACTGTGCATATCTTGATGAGACCACCAGTTTTCCAACCAGGTTATCCTCACAACCCTTGTTCAGATGACTCCTGATATGCACAGTAAGATACTGCTCTGGTGCTTTTCTTGGCTTGAGAAAATATGGTTGTATGAAACAAAAAGCAGTAGTTCTTTCAATGGCCTGTGATGAGTAAGGAAGCATGAATCTTATTGCTTACTTAAGTTTGGAATTCTTGTCAGTAAGTGCCTGGTCTGCTTTGATTTGTGTGATAAAATGGAAGGATTCAAAGTGTGCTTCCTGGTGCATGGTTTGAACAGCCAGTGGTTTGGTTTTTTTTGTAAAGTCATGGCAAAAATAGCTTGTTTAATCCCATCCTGTTGGGTTTGTGTGTTCCTGCGGTGGCATGGCGAGCCACAGCCTTCTCGGGAGCTCTGCGGGGTGTCTTAGGGAAAGCAGCTGTGCCATTTCCCGTAGCCCTTTTGGGCGGCCCGCTCGGTCCCGGCTAGCTGTAGCTCCGCAACACGGTGATGATAAAGGAGGCGAGAAGGCTCCCCGCTTGGGGACTGCAGAGGATCTTTATTCCATGGTGGTTCCAGAAACCTAGAGCCAGCACATGTGCTGTCCCCCAAAGGCAGAGAGCCAGCACATGGCATGGTGCTCAAGGCAGAGGGAGAGAGAGGTGGGTGACTCGCTGATCCCCAGGGCAGAGAGGCAGCAGCCCCAAAGCCGAGAGAGGGGCTGGCCTGAAGCAGAGGGAGTAGCTGCCCCAAGCAGAGAGAGCGAGCAGGGACCCTGGAGTCCCTTATCTTGGGGAAGTTGGGGTGGAGAGAGGGGCGGTACATGGGCAGAGTTGGGGTAACAGGACCAATGGGAGAAACCCGAGGGAGTGGTTAGGACTTAGGGGCGGGGAAGGGGAGAGCACGTGGAGAGGGCAGGCAGGGATGGGGATATAGCACCGCACCATCCCATGAACACAAACAAAATGAATGGTGCCTTTGTCTGTTCTGCTGCTACTGCGCAGCATTTGGCTTCTGTTGGAATTTCCTGGTTCTTGAATTCAGTTTTAGGTGGAGCTCTTGATATTAAATGGATTTATCTTTAAAAGTACCAGGATGTGGTGTGTCCAAAACTGATGAAGGTCTGCCATCAACAGCAGTAGTGCAGATTCCTTGCAAGACAGGTGTTACAGCTCAGTGGGAAATGTTGGTTATTTCAAAGGCAACGGAACACTGCCAACTAACTGGATAAGAACATGGAATTGTCCATTAGGTTAATACTTGCTGGGACTTGCTGGGGTTGGCTGGAAAAGGGAGATCTAGGGAGATGTATCTCCAAGATTCTTAGGCAAAAGCGACACGGAATTGGTAAAAGGAAGTGTGTAGAACCTTCCCTTAGGTGGCAATGCTCAGTTAAAAATCAACTTGGTAGTGAAAAATATGGGGATTGGGGGTGTGGACACACAGCTGGCAAAGGTGCAAAGGGTAGAGAGCGATTAGAGCAACACATTAAGAGAAGAGGCCGATCTTGCTCTTGTCTTAGCATTACTCTGTGCTCCCTCAGGACCATTCTTAGGGCTTTATCCCAGTACCTCCAGTGCCATCAGCGGAGGCCAGAGCCCTCATTGCAGTGTTCGTGATCTTATGCCTATAGGTTTTTCTCCTATTAGACTGCTGTCACTTCATCTTCCCCCAGTGTGTTGGAATGTTTCTTATCTATGACATTTTCTACTTTTCTGTTGTTGTCACTAATGTCTGTTTGGTCTAGTACCATGGCAGCTAAGCACCTGTAGCCGTATGATCTTAAACCCTGTAATCGCAGAAGAGTTGTTTTATTCTACACAGCAGCTGGCTGGAATTGATGTGTCTGTTTCTTAGCTATCAGGAGCATTTTTTTTCTCCTCCATTTTAGTGCTGAGGATCTGAGATTCCCATGCTGTGCTATAACCTTGTCATGAAATTCTGTGAAGGAGTAGTTTCTGGTTCGGGACGTCCACAGACCTTCACTGCACTAAAAGTTACTTACTACAACAGAGTAAGTCAGGTTTAAAAACTGCACATCACAGATCTGAATCTGCACTAGATTTAGAGTTTTGCGCAATCCCATCCTTACCTTTTGCTTCTGTTTTTTTTTTTTTTTATTCTAAAAGTCCAGGAAAAATGACATTTTAAGAGTTTAAAGTTCAATAGGTTGCTAATGTATAGCTTCCTGTTAATCAGCTGGGACTTTGGGAAATGCTGCAGTTTTAATATACTTTGACAGATCTCTTTCAAAACTTCTTACAAACCTTATAAACAGTGATGAGAGATTAATATTTGGTATCTTCTGGGACTGTGGTCAGATTCTGAATGAAAAAGGGAAAATTGAGAAAAGTTTCAATCAAAATACTATCATCTGGCTTTGAATATAGTCTTCTGCCACTGCTCTGTTATACATAATTTGATATTAAAAAATGAAAAGTTAGACTGACCATAAGATACACTGAAGAAAAAAAAAAAAGCTGTGGTCTGAGAACATAATAAATGCTTGACTTCAATGACAGGTTTCATGCATTTCTTGAATATTTGGTTGGGTTTTTTTCCTGAGATCTTTTTTTCTGAGATTTTTCTGAGTTTTGATTGAACTAAGCCTACTATATTTAGATCAAGTATTAATTTCTTGTGTGCACCAAAACACAGAGTCAATAGTCTGTGTACTAACACATACCTGTCTCATGAAAATTATTCAGAGGTACTCAAATAGTGGCAAGGTCATTATAATTTTCTTTATTCTGTGTTCGGCATTTCTCCACAAACATCAAAGATGGGCACAAGAATCAACACAAGGGTTCAGTAGGTTTTCAACAAATAAGTTTTGATACTTGTCTTAAATGATGCTGACCTCAGTATATTAAAAAAGAAATCAACCCTGCTGCTTCCTTCCAATAAAAGGAAGAACATAGGGGGCATGCACACTCTGTGTGTTTCTTCTGCTAATTAGTGGTTTGAAGGAACTATGCATGAAAAACTCCCCACTGAGCTTACTGAATTTTATGTAACAGCCCTATTATCTGGTATTAGTGTTAAATGTCCATTTTCTCGCATGTCCCCGTGCCGGTAGATGAAAACTTACTGTTTGGGCTTCTTATGTTGGCTTGATTGCACATAGTGCTAAGCGAAGACAAAAATCCTTTGTAAATGAGCTCAGAGCAAGGAAAATCTGTTCCAGTTGGAAAAGTGGTCGGGACTATTTTGGAACGTGTTGTTGTGGCTTTAGCAATAGTTAAGAAAAACTACCGTGTAATATTTTAGCTGCCTCTGGGACTCTTCAACAGGCAAAATGTATGATGTAATTTTTCCCATCGTCCCCGTTGTTTTGGGGAAGGGAGGAAGGAGATATGGAGTGAAATTATGAGAACAGTCTCCAAGATACACTTTTGTTAGGGTTACAGCTTGGGAATACTTGAGAATGTCTTTGCTCTAATAAGTAAGTCTATTGCTTTGTCTGCAACTTTTCACATGCTTGACATTCCCCATTTATTTACATGGCTTTTGGTGTTTATGTCTATGGAGGCTGGTTGCTTTTACTATTTAAACTGTCACAAAGCAGATAGCTTTCTTGGATCGTGATTTGCTAACTGATTGTATGGCTGGAA
Source organism: Gymnorhina tibicen (assembly GCA_013399875.1). NCBI lineage: Eukaryota > Metazoa > Chordata > Aves > Passeriformes > Artamidae > Gymnorhina > Gymnorhina tibicen. The sequence continues at coordinate 391,911 of VXAZ01000672.1, forward strand.
TATGTAGCATGAGGTAATATAAATAGTCAGAGCAAGATGTGTACAGCAATATGGTAGAAAGTCTGAAAAAGCTGTTATTTGTCTTTTTGTACTTCCTCTGGATTCTTGTGGATTTTTTGGCATAAGCATTTTGGTGTAATAGAAGATACAAACTATATCTCATAAATCGACTGCAGAAAGCTAACTCTGATATCCTGCTGTGTTACTGCATTGTTGGTGCATTTGTGATTCAAAAAGTTAGCATTTAGATACTACCTTTAAAGGAGAACCTGAGGAAAAGATAACTTGTGCTTGTTCTGAGCCCTTATTTTGTTTTGCTAGTACTTGCAATAAATATGAGGGATTTCTTACTATGGGAAAGTCAGGACCATTTTGCACTGTTGAGCACTTACTACTTTTATTCCCAAAAATGATTACAGGTTTTTGATTTGCCCCTAGGAGTTGCCAGCCTGGTTTGCTTGGATATCACTGGCCATGAGACCTCCTGCAGGAGCACATCTGTGTTCATCCTGGTCTCATTCATTCTCTCGGCAGACACTATGATGCACCCTAAGATTTTAATTGATTCTGAGTATATGGCTGCATGGCATCTGTGCACTTCCTCACACCCTGAATCAGTTCAAATCTGTTTGTTTGCTCACCTGCCATCAACCTGTGTCTTGTCAAATCCCATCAGCAGGTGGCTTTTTACTGCCTTTGTGGCCCATAAAGCCAACGCTTGGCACAGGCAATTCAGAGCCATCTCCTGCCAGTGTTTCTCAGGCCTTTTCTGTTACGTCTGCTGATGAAGAAATTTTCTGAGAGAAATCAGAACCCTAACAGGTTGGAAAGAATTTTAATTTCACTTCTCATCACTAGGAAGATTTAACCCGTTTTGAGAAGTGTCATCCATCTCTGAAATATTTTCTTCCTATGTCCTATACAGTGCCTACATTGCCATCAATTGGTGTTTGCTGCTGTGTGCACTCAGCCTCTAGGTAAAGGAGTTGGGGCTGTTCTTGATAATTTTCACTACTTGCATCTACAAGTATTCTTCCAAATTGTCTCCATCTTTCTTCAAAGGCCTTTCTTTAACCTCACCACGTGTGACGACTTAGTCTCTTCACCTTTTCTTCTTTGACGTTGATCCTGCCATCTGGACCTGGGTAGGATGGGCTCCATTCAGCCCAGGAAATTTCTGGTGTAGATGACAGTGTGCCTCTTGAGATTGTTTTGGAAAGAGGATTTTATTCTCAGAAGATGTTCAGTGTTACCATGGTATAAATGTACATGCTGCTAAGAATTAGAACAAGATTTCCTTGTGAATAACAGGATGCTTGGGAAGTGCTCTTTCTGTGTATGTTTTCAATATACCCATTTTCTTCTTCCTTTCAATCTCTAAAGCCTGTGGGAACTGGATACTGAGCAAAATGACAGGATATATGGACTGTCTTAATGGGTCACTTAAAAGTTTTGTTGTAAACTCTTGGTGCATAGATACACTCCTGCAATGAATTTAAGCACATTTTATACATTAGTTCAGAATTTGGGAAACAATTCTGGTTTTGATGATGCAGTTATGAGGTCTGAAAGGAACCAAATACGGTCCTCAGGTCCTGAGAGGACTTCGCACTGCTGGTGTTTGAGAAGAAAACACTCACTAGGTAACTCTAGCAATGAGATCCATGTTAACTTAGTTCATTACTTCTCAAAGCTGAACCACAGTTAGTCATTATCACCAAGGTTTATTTTTCCTTGTAAAGTCTTTTCCATCATCTGGGAAAGCCAACTTGCATCTTGCAACTAAGGTACTGAAATTTCTTGCTGTATGCCACTTCATCTTAAAAACAACATTTCTTTTCAAGGTTAACTTTCAGTTTCCTTTAACAGTGGAAGAAACAGTATCTCATAAAGGTTAACACCTGTCAGTCTGTAAATGAAATCAAGCTTCATTATTTTATTATCTATACCTGTGAAAGAGAAAATATTTCATGGCGATTGTTCCTCTCCTGCATTAGTATTCCTGTGAATATAGTCCACAAATTGTCTCCCTGTAGTATCATCTATTTCCACTGATGTCCTGCAATCTGTAAATTATTTTTCCAGGTGATGTCTATTTTAAAATTATATGCAGTTTTTATGATTACGTTCACGGTATAGGTATGTCTTTAAATGAACATTTAAGAAGTAAATGGGCTATAACCTCTTTTATAGATCCCTTTTCTAGTGGCATGTGTATTCACATTTGGACACCAAGTAATAGTTTTTCAGACTGACAAAGGCTTTGACATTGCAAAATTATATAGATGCAGAGTTACAATACGAATTTTGGGACACTAACCCAAGGCAGTAGGCTGAAAGTTAAGGGAGAAATTAGCATGCCGATGCAGAGAGGATTTTCTTCAGCTGTGATTATTATGAGTTTATTAAAACTGAAATCTCTTAGGCTCAAAATAAACAGAGTGATCTTCAGTCTCCTTCCCTACTGAATTTTGGACTTGAGGAAAGCTAACTTTCAGGTTTCCATTTATTTTGAGGCTTTTAAAAATCTAATTTTTTTCTCATGTCTGCCTTAAGCAATTTTTTTTGCATTTAAAAGTCATGCTGTTCAATGTGAAAAATTTGCTCCCTTAGCTTTGAAACTTTTCAAGTTTTCCCACAATCTGCTGTAATTTAAGACCAGCAAGATGGAGATTTCAAAATACTTGTTTCTGTTCATTCCACTTGAATTAGAAATCACTTAAGACAATTTCCTGAGAGTGTTTTCAGAAAATTTCATGTGCTAAGATGATGGTTAATCTATATACAAAAAGCTGATGTGTACTGTGAGCTGTTGTTCTCTCACTCACCTCCCTTCTGCCTTCTTCCCCTTGCAGCTGTCCTTACTGTTCCCAGATGCTTCTGGCAAACTGGGGACAAGTAACCTGAGATATTAGATTTCTAGAGCATGCTTAAGTTTTCCTTCTTCTCAGGTGAATTGCTTCACACATGGGATGTTTGCTTGTACAAATAGTTTTGTGAAATCATTCAGAGAAAGGAAGAAAATCAGTTAAACTAGTGAGGTAAGGCTGGTCAGATCTGGCAAAAGCTCTGAAGACAAACAGTGGAAAAGGTCTGCCTTTTCCAGGTTATCCTAAATGCTGAGTGAGGGCTGTACTGCTGTTGCCAAGCTTTTGACATCTTTCAGACTTGTAATGAGAAGTTTAAACCCCTACTGGTATCCTTTGGAGGGAAAACTGTTCATGAAATATGAGCTACCAACCGAAAATAATAGTATATTTTAAACCTGGGAGTCAAGTTAAATTAACATCACAACTAAAAGACAAATATGATAATCTTTCCTGTTGCTCATTTTTTTCCAGTTGAGGCATTTGTTGCTTAATTGAGACTGACTTGTATGCATAAATAGCTTTGCAGGGTTAATACGTTGCTTTCTAGTAAGTATCTGGTGCCTACTTCCTCTCCTTTCTCCCTCCTTCCCCCATTCAAAATGCCCTGGATTGTGGGCCAGCTGGGAAAGGCATCAGTGTATCCACAGGCATCCAGATTAGGCACAGAGCTCTCAGGTTTAAATGCTGCAGTGGTGGTGCTTGGATGGTGAAGACAAAGCTTCCAGTTCGGTATTTCAGACTGGATTCAGGAGACATGGCTTTGTCTTGTTACAGTTTTATTGCAACTTTTAGCAGCAGTGATGGAGGAGCACTAATTTTAAGGACAACCAGCATTTTCCACAGGGCTCGGCTGGGCCCCTGAGAGACGGGCGGGCGGGCGAGAGCCCCGGGGAAAGCCTGGGCAAGGGAGGGCAAAACGCTGCCCGGCAGCCTGGGCTGAGCGAGGGAACCGTGCGGGAAACAGCCCTGCGAGCCCCGAGGGGAGAGCGGCAGCGGGGACGGAGGCGGGAGAGACCCGGCAGGGATGGCCCTGCAATCCCAAGAGAAATTTCCGCTCCCCACCACAGGTTCCTGTCTGTATTTGGTGAAATATAATAAATAATTAACTTTTTTTCAGGTCTGTATAAGGTCTAGGATCTCATTAGACATCAACTCCACAGATCCTTATTTTCTCTCTTCAGTGGCTATTCTGTCTAGAAAATCGAATATTCAGCCTAAATATAACAGCTCAGGAGTAAGCTATGCACTTGAATAGCTACAGACAGTGATTCCCAGTCTTACCCTGTGGCCTACATTCCTATGCAGAAATGCATAGGCATTTTAGTGATTTTGGTTCCATGGTGGCTGATCAGGCCAACCACACCATTTCTCACCGTTGTTTTAAATGATAGCTGTTTACATTTATATCATGCTGTTTAATTCTTTGCCTTTCCTGAGAAGTTAGCTGAAAACTGAAAACAATGGTAACAGGTAACCTGTGGGGAACAAAGGGCTTTTTTTTTAAAAATAGAGAATGGAAATGCTAATTTTGATCCCAAGATACGTTTCTGGCAGAGTAGATTAGCCCAAATGCTGTTTTATTTTTCCTTAGTAAAAGTAGTTAGACATCTTAATCCTATCCTTCATACTGTCAAACAATATCTGGAAGAAACCTAATAAGCATGGAAATGTTTCAAACACTTAATTTTTTAAATAACAGCATTAATTTTAGAAAGCACTTTGGGCAAACTCTGGAGCAGGCATAGTTGTGAGGAAATCAATATAATTTGTGTTCTGCAAGGGGAAGAGAGGCAAAAACATGAATTTGTTAATTTTTTTAGTACGTATTATCACTCCCATGTCACCTTTAACTATTACAGGTTAAAGAAAGAAGATAGCTGATTACTGCCGAAGCTCTGTGAAGAAAATCACTGGTTTCAGAGGGCTGTATTTCCATTATTTAATTGGGCAATTTGCACTTAAGTCATTGTGACAACTATGTTTTCCTCAGCAGCCTATCTTCTGAACTTTGAGCATGTGAACTGAGCTGAGGCTGCCCTGCATGACTGTGATGTGGGAGCAGCTCCCTTTCTCCAGCTGGCTGTGACATGGAGCTGCAGTCAGGAGAAGCACATCCTGGTTGGCTCCTGAGCAATGTGCCATTTTTCTCCTGCTGCAAGGCTCACAGACAAAGTTGGCTGGTGGCCTGACCAGCTGCGTCCAGCCTCTGTGTTTGAGGAGCTGAAGAGAATGTATGCACTGTGTTTCTTGGCATGATATGTAACAGGTAAAGAATAATTTTTTCCAAAAATCTTTTGTTTTCTTTTTTTGTGGTTTTGGGAATACTTGTGTATATGACTTCTGCATCAAGTGATTGGGGTCCTAGCCACCTTAGTGCTGGCCAGCACAGACATCTCTGAACAAACAAACCCTTCCTTGCTTGAGACCTACTTAGTGTAGTTCTTGCAGGTCCAGCCAGCTCTCCCTGTGTATCAGTGCAGGATTCATGACCAGAAGTCTGTCTAAAACATCACAGGACTTCTGCCCTGCATTTGGAACTGTAATAGCCACACCTGCTCCCCACCCATGCAGACTCAGTGAACTGATAGAAACCTCTTAGTTTCAAAAATGTATATCTGCATACAGTACTGAAGACAATAAAAACTTTCAAAACAGTGTATTTCCAACCTCCTTTGCTTGGAGGTGAAATGGATGTGTGAAGTCCTTGGCACAGGCTTGGTATTTTTATGTGTCGTGTCTCACACAACCTGATAGGCTCACTCGAGCAGTAAGGTAAGTGTAATCTAGTAGTAGAGGTTGATTTCACTCCACATGATTCATGCCCCTGATTTGAGGCCTGAGAAAAACTGCGTCTCATTCATGAGCTAAAATTCATGTTCTGCATTGCTTGTTGCTCAAGGCAAGGAACATTTATAGTTCCCCGGTTGGTTCATGTCCAATCGAGATGCTACAGTCAAAAAATATCAGTATCTTGGTAAAGTAGAGGTAAATGTATTTCATGGTGAAAGTCAAAGAAGATGAAATGAGAAGTTACTCCCTCCAATTGTTTTGCCTTTTTTTTGTCTACTAGTGAAAGATCCATTCTTTATTTTCTCCAAGCAAATCTCTGTGTAGATTGCTTTTCCCCATCTTTTGTTTTGTGACCTTGGCTGTGTGAGAGATGCAATTTCATGCTTGTCTCACTATCACTGAGTTTTGCTGATAGTTATGTTTATTCAAATGTAACAGTGTGTGATTACAAACAAGACAATGTCTTTGTGGTACCTGTTTTATGTCTCATGGAATCTGGTGACCTTCATTCAGGTGTCCTCTTTCTGATGTTGTGGGGGCAGGGCGCTGATCCTGCAGCTCTGACAGCAGTATTGTGTGACTACATAACCTGATATTGAGGCTCTGCTGAATCCTTTCTGTTGGGGAGTTTGAAGTTTTTTTGCCGTTTCCTTCACTCCATTACAATATTGATGCTTTTTGCTCTGCTTCCACTTTCTTGCGTCTTTCCTCCTGCGAGTTCATTTTGGCCCTATTGTCCCATTGTTCAGACTCAGGTATTGTCCTTCTCTGTAGCCCTAGCTCCAATGTCAGACCTTCCTCCAGTTCTCTTTCAGCTCCTAAACATGAGACTCACATAAGTAAAATGGTTTAGGTCTCATCCTTTTTATAAAAAATAAGGACATATTTCTTTTTTATTAAAATAACAACAAAAAAAGAGGCAGAAAAAGTGCCTGTTCTCAGACCAGATTTCTTCTTTCTTTTAGTGTTCCATTACTTCCATTGCTCACCCACCACAAATATACTGCTGTTTTTAAGGGCTCCCCCTGCCCCCCCTTCCCTTTCCTGTGCAGGATGCCAAGCACACAGGAAGGAAGGAGAAGAAGAAATAGTAATAACTATGATCCAAACAGAGTAAGCCTCTTGAGTAATGCTGGCACCTCTCTTTCAGTGTGCTCAAGTGAGTGGGGCGAATGCTTTGCAGAAGTGATCAAAGAGAATTCAAAGAGAATTACGTGCACACATCTGAGTTAACAAAATATCTTATCATGTCTCAATTTACACCTGCAATAAGTTACATGAAAGTTACGGGAACTGTTCATATGCACAAAACTTGGATAAAGCTCACTTGCTGAATTAAGGGTCCAAGTTCTCTTCCCTATCGTATAATAGTTCTGAAGTAAAACAATACTCTTTTTAAATGATAGAATGAAAAAATCCAAGAAGGAAACTCAGCAGGAACAATGAATACTTTATATCTTCCCCCCTTCTCCCTTCCCTTAGATTTGGCAGGATCCTTCAGGAATGGAAAACATACCTTAACATTAACCAGCATACAGAAATTTCTCAAAATTTCTGCTCTTAGTAATTTTTGAGCCAAGATTTGAAAGGGCCTTAAACTCACTCCTGCATGTGATGTTCATGTGCACCCTCCTGATGGTTATCTTTTAGCATTTTAATGAGCCCGTAGCGCAGACAAGATGCTGCTAGGAGAAGAAACAGTTGTACATAGGAATGACTTGGATAACCACACAGTTGCAAAGCTTATTCTTTCTCGTGTGCTTTTACCATGTTAAACTGAAGAACTTAAAAAATGTGGCTTGAAGGATATTTTTAAAGCAGCTATTCAACTTGGATCCAGTTTTGTATGCATAATTATATACATACAGGGCCTGATGGTTATCTGAACCAGGTTTTATTGCCAAGGGACACATTCCATTATTTGTAATATGCACCAGGATAAGTCTACTATGCTCACCCTTGGATTTATGCTGCTGCAGTGCTTGAGAGCCCTTGTCATGGATGAGCAGTTTATTGTGTTAGGCTCTGCACAAATGGAGGACAAATAGGTGTTCCCTGCTCCCAAGGGCAACCCTCCACAACCTGTTTGGATGCCTGATAGGACTTTTTCCTCAGCTGCACCTCAGATTTGGGAGGTTTTTTCTCAAACATCAGCAAAATATAATGCTGTCATTTTAGATTGATGACAATACAGTGTTTTAAAAGGCTTCTTCATATTGGAACACCAAACCTTGATCTTATTAATAAAAGTCTTTCATAACATTTTAATCTCCATCATGAAGCAAACATTCAGGAAAATTCCAGCTGTGTGAAATGGTTAAGTGATGTTGCTGTCATTTGTGTTAATATGTGCAATAGTGTTGAATGAAGTACGGAGTGAATTTGTTTTCCCATTGTGATTAGATTGTTAGAGCTTAAACTTGGTGGGTTCATGAAGCTTAAATTTGTTACAGGTGAGCATATGGAAAGCTAAAAGGTGTCAATGAGGAGTGAAGAGGCACTATGACAATCTGTGGAGTACTGGAGGTAAGGAAAGAAGGAAGGTGCATACAGGGACAGTAACTTACTGCTCTAAAGTGGCGAGGTTGGTGTCTTCTCAGCCTCTGTAGGTAGTCTGTTCCACTCCTCCACTGTTGCCATACTGTCCTGGGGTGACTTCTCAAACTAAGACACATATGCAGATCGCAGCGCTCATGTTTCAGTTTACGCTCATTGCTTTCCATCCTCCAGCTGTGAATCACTGTGAAGCGCTTGTCTCCTTCCCAGTGATCTCCTTGGATGTATTGGAAAACTGCTATGAGGTCTCTCCAGTGCCTTCAGTTCTCCAGGCTTGAAAAAGCCGCTGTCCCTCAACCCTCCTCAGAGGACAGTGTTCCAGCCCCCAGCCACTGAACTCACTTCAGTTCATTGATGTCCATCCTGTATCAGGGGCCCAAAATTAGACGCAGATGATTGAAAATGAAATCTCTCAAGTGCTGAGCAGAGCTCTAGAATTCCTCCCCTCCATGTGCTGACTGTGACCCTACTGACAGAGCCCAGGGCACTGTTGGGTGTCCCTGCTATATATGAAACTACAGAGATGTTAGAGTCTCATAGTATTTGAGTAGCCATAGTACTTAAGTGGTCATACTACTTCCTGAAGTAGTCCCAGTACTTAGGTATGTTGTGCTATGTAAGTAACATTGATCAGTCCTTAAAAGCTAAAAAAAATCAGATCCAAAGCTAAAAAAAAAACAAGTAGGAGGCGGGAAAGTGAGATTGAATGTTGAAATGCAGAATCATATTTGCAGCTGACTGTACCCAAGGTCCAGACAAATGCAAGCAGCGCATCTGGAAATGCGAAAGCAGATGGGATTGCCTTCTTGGCCCAGGTTCTCTTCTTGTTCATGCATTTTCAGCTGTTTGACTGAAGATGGTGTCTCTGAATATCATATATCAGTATGTATCAGTTTAATACTGTCACCTAAGGTGTGTCAAACCACAGAAGAGCAATGGGCAGAGATGGTGAAATTCCATAAAACCTGCTGTAGACATGAATCTAGCTCTTTCTCCTTGAAAATCTCTTACAGGACTTTTTCTTTGGGTGGTTTTCTTTTGTTTTGTTTTGCTTTTGTTGGTTTTTTTTTTTTTGGTGGGTGTTTTTTTCCCCACTTTAATCAGTCTCCAAACCCTATTAAACAGGAACAAAAAGAGGAAGAGGAAGTACACAGTATCTGCTTTCTACGAAGCAGACTGTATTTATTTGTTTAAGTGAGACAGAATCTCAATGTCTTCAGTGTTTCTTAAAAGCAGATTTAAGCAAATCAGCCAGGCAGCCAGCCAGGCAGAATGCATTTTTAGGCACTGGCTCAAAGGCAACGTCAAGTCATATTAAGCTGGGTGTCTAGAAATAATATATGTGAGATTAAAAAAAAAAGAATACTGGAAGATCATCTTGCCACAGTTGTGGATGATTATTTGATACAGGTTGAAGAGAAATTGCATTTTAAGTCATAAAAGGGTGATGAAAAATGCTTTGAAATATTATGCTAATGCAATATCTGAGGCTGAATGCCACCTGATTGCGACTTCTCAGACACTTCACTATGAATCACCTGAATATAGTCAACAAAGAAGCTGTTTCAAACCAGTTCTCTGGATTTGGCCACCTTCCCAGGAAAAAAGGTGAGATATCTTAATTGTTTGCTTGTGTGGAAAACTTGCTTAAATGATTGTATATCTCAGTAGGAGATTTTTTTAATATTACTAGGTTGAAACAACTATGTTGATTTCTCCTTTTGTTTTTATCTGTTCAGCAGTACAAATTAAGCCTCTCACCCACAAAATATCATTTATATGATGAATAACCAATTTTGTTGAACCCTGGATGTTGAAATGGGAGAAGAGTTTTCCTCAGCTTTGAGGATCACAGAATTGTTAGGGCTGGAAGGGACCTCTGGAGATCATCTCATCCAACCTCAGTGCCAAGGCAGGGTCTCTTAGAGCAGGTTACACAGGAATGTGTCCAGCTGGGTTTTGAATGTCTTCAGTAAGGGAAAATCCATGACCTACCCGGGCAGCCTGTTCAGTGCTCTGTCACCCTCAATGCAAAGAAGTTCTTCATGTTGAGGTGAAACTTCTTGTGTTTTAGTTTATGACCACTGCTCCTCATCCAGTTGCTGGGCACCACTGAAAAGAGTCTGGCACCCTCTTTTTGACACTCTCCTTTGAGATATTTATATGTATTGATGAGATCCCCTCTCTGTCTTCTCTTCTCCAGGCTAAACAGGCCAAAAAACAACAGTCATAGGTGAAGTTAAACACTTTTCATGGCAAGATGAACTACGTTTCCTAGTTGTAACAAGGTAATCAATTACACCGTTTGTCTAACACACTTGGCAAGGCATGCTAGGACTTACAGAGGCTCCCCTCGGTAGATGGTGCTGTTGTGTCTTAAACTGCTTCCTAGGACGAGATGGAAACACCGCCCGCGGCAATAGAGGCTCAGAAAGGTTCTGCCTCTAGGGCGATTACAGGCAGGCTTAAAGAAGTCTGGTTTGTTTTGAGGGTTTTTGTTTGTTTGTTTGGGGCTTTTTGTTGTTGTTTTGGGGGGGTTGTTGCTGTTGTTGTTTGGTTTGGTTTGGGATTTTTTTGTTTTTATTTTTTTTTTAATTAAGAACGGGCAGGGTTGATTTGTTGAGGGTTTTTGTGTCTGTAAACCCTGCATAAAAAAAAGCCCAACTTTTGAAGTAGGTCATATGGTTGGAGTAAGGCAGAACAAACTCTGCGTGGGATGAACGAGCTTCACTACTCAGTCATGAAAGAAAGCTTTAGGAGTCTACTGAATTAGTAGAGCTTATGGATGTTAGTTGCCTGTAAAAGGATATGGCCACACCTTATCTAATCGTGCTTTTCCTCAGACTACTTGAATGACAACTCTGGCACAGGTTCCATAAAAAGAAAGTTGCACAGAAGGGTGCTGCTAGTAAGTGCATGAAAAGAGCACTGTGCTGCACTGGAGTGCTCTGTTGTTACTTCAGTACCTGACATGCAGAAATCAAAACAGCAGATTTTCTTTCAGGCTGGGAAAAAAAAACAAGCCTGAAGGCATGTGTGCCTGCAAACATGAGGGAATCCCCCCCCCCTCCCCCCCTTAGTGTTTCTTAGAAGCATTTCCTCACATCTCCTCACTGGGTCTCGGGATTTCAGTAGTGCAACAGACTCGGGATACAGTCTGAGAGCCACTCTGGTCATTTCTGTTATGTTCCCCAAAGATTTTTTTGGCTTTTGCACAGCAGATAGCAATTCCTGGATCCCAGTTCTGCTGAGCCAGCTGGGCTCTTACAGCCTGTTTACAGCAGGGAGTTGTGCTGCTGAGAGACTGAGGACAGTGAGAAATATTGGCGCTCTCAGGATAGTGGGAGGTAAGGCAGCCTTAAGTCAGCAGAAAATTAGGGCAGCATTAACTTACAGTCCAGATCTGAGCCAGTCTTAGCCATGTAAGTGGCCTTACATGGTGGATAAACTGGAGGGATTTGATCTGTTTAATGAGCAGCAGCATCTTTTTTTTTTGTTTTTAAATAGATATAATTAAAGTAGCAGACTGCTGCCCCACAGCATGCTCCCAGATGGCAGCACAATCTCTAGGCCAAGGTTTCCGTCTGTTTTCTTGTAGGCAATCCCTGGAGCAAAACAAGTTGAGTTACTATGGTGACTTAATACAGGACGAGTGGAGATCACAAACACAAAAGCATCCCATTTGTTGAGTATCTCCTGGACACATCTTTTCCATTCTGAGGAGCTGATAAAGTCTAGCTGAGCCAAGCTGTTTTGCTTAATTCCTCAAGAGCAAAAAATATTTATTTATATGTCACATCTGTCTGGTTGCCACTCCTTGTCATGAAATCCTCTCTTTGTTATATGCTATTAAGTACACTTGATCTCTTAATCAATTTTTAAGGCCAGAGAAGATGGCTGTGATTCAGAGAGAACATTTCACTGGAAACTGTACACCTAGCTCGTACCCTTGTACTGTAAGCAGAATTTCCTCTTGTGATGCATAAGAATTTACATTAGAGAAATGATGATGTGGTATTTTGCTCTTATTACGTATTTAATGTATCACTGACAAGTCTCATAAAGCCACAAAAAATTGTATAGATTTTGGTGGGAGACATATGTGGGCATGCAGACATGGTATTAACCTGAACATTTTATTTCTTAAGTAGCTTACATTTTTATGGAGAAAAGCTGCTTTACAACCCATTTAGATGAAGATTAACTTGTTTAATGTTTAGTTTCATTCCCAGTAGAGCAGTGATTGAAATCTATTTAGTCTGAGACAAATGCAACAGCACTGTTTTGCCTTAATTTTAATATTGCTAAGGATAAGGGACAGAGACTCTTGAAAATGAGCCCAAACAGTCAACTGTATACATAATACTTGAGTCACTTGGTTGGACTGCCATCTTCTTATCTTTGCATGTACAAAACTATTCCAATCTTCTCAAAATGGGTCTCAGGAGCCTGGATCACAGCTCTAAGCTCTATAGAAGACTGAACATGCATAATTAAGTGGCTGTTGAAATGAGACTAGCCACAAACATTTCAGAATTTATAAATAGATGACTGAATCTGAGTCTGGTGTAGCAAATATCAAATCCTTAAAGTAGATTTTGGGCTGTATTACATCCACAAGTCTTGTAGAAAGTCTGGTGACATAAGACACTGTTTGCAAGTAAACCAAGTTTGCAAGGAATTAGAGTCATTGGTAAGGCCAGCAAGCCTCATTTTTCAGGTCAGTATATTGCCTTCCTTAAAACTCAATGCATCTCTAAAATGTCTGTGACTGATCACCTCAGATAAGGAACCAGACCGTTCCACCTTTAAGCAATCATTCTCTGTGCCCAGTACTGGTTTACTGGAGGGATGCTTTGCTCCTTGAATTCTTGCATGCTGTTCTAGCTCATGCCTATGCTTGTGATTGCTCTGTTTGCCCCTCTCAACCACAGAAACAGGAGTAGGACAAATAAAATAACTCAAACAAAGTAATTTTCTGGTAGTTTTTGGTTTTTATAGTACTTTATTTTGATTGCAAATCTTCAAAAAGAAATCTTCCAAACTAAAAAAAAAAACCATAAAAGGTGGAGGGAACAAAGCTAGGTGTCTCTCTCTGAAGCAGTTTGAATCTGTTGGGGCAGTGGATAAAGGCATAATTTACCTTCTGACTTCCTTTTGCAGTTACTACAGGGAGGCAGCTGTTGGGTCTGCTCGGAGCTGCCATCCCCACAGCACAGGCTGGCATGCTCAGGTGTCATCTTGGTTCCCAGCAGGTGATTTATTCTGGTGGCTGGTCCATGACAAGGTGATGGGCAGGTGAGATGATCTCAATCCTGCAATGAAGGAAAGGTATAATTCAGGCCATATGTCAGGGCTGTGTGTGTAGAAGCAAGTGGGAGAGGGACCACAGGAAGAAACAAGAAGGGAAGAAATAAGTGATTGAATCAGAAGCAGAGAGGATTTAAATTTATCCAAAACATATTGCCTAAGATTTTGATAGTGTCTCCACTATTGCTAATGATGAGGCTGGGAGGTTTGGAGTTCCACTGATTGGTAGCTGCACCCTCGGAAAGGGACGTGGGGAAACTTTCTTATCCGCCAGGATCTCGTTATTTGCAATGGAGTCTGACAGCTGTAAGGTTAAATGTGCATAAATCAGGCAGAAGAGGAGTCATACAGGAATTTTACTTTGCTGTCGCACAGGGTGAGAACTGTCATCCTGGAGTCCGAGCAGCACAGCCACTGCCATGTGCCAAGCAAGCCTGTATCATTCCCAAGACACTTCTGTCCATGCTCCCACTCTCTGCTGCAGCCCTAGAGCCTTCCTCCTTGGAGCTTCCCTCCTTCTCCTTCCTTTGATTTCTGAGAGAGGCAGCGGCAGCAAGCAATGCTTACCTATCCCCTTTCTGAGCTGCATGGATTTGAGAACATGGCTGCATTTATTTCCTACATTGTCATGTCATTGCTTCCTCTCTTTCCAGTCCTGGGAAAGGCTGCAGGGAGAGGAATCACACAGGCCGCTAAAGTAGGAGTCACAAGAAGAAGATAACTTTTTTAGAAGCAAAGTGCGTCCCAGAAAACTAGCCCTGGCAGCATTGGGAGTTTGAGCTGGGGTTACCAGGATCTCATGACAGGCTCTCCTGCCAACATCTTCACTTGGGTGTCAGCTGGACCTGGAAGCAGACTTGGTTTGTTTTATATTTGTTTAATCAGACTTGGAAGAAATAATCCAGATGTGTATCAACTTCTAAATGTTTTTTCTCAGCGGGTGAGAGATGTGGATTCAGGTTTCTTGTTTGGAAACTCACTCTAGTGAGTTAGAGGTGCCATGAACTGAGTAGACTTTCTGAGGTGACTGATTCAGCTCATTTATCTGGCAATATGTGATACATCTGCCCGGTCTTTAACCTGGGTTTCAAAGTGTCAGTTCTAGTACATGGAGAGGATACACAATACCCTCTCAGAAATTAGGCAAGGTCTGACGTTTCATTTTAAGGAATGAAAGTGATGTAGGGAAGCAGAAGAGACAGCAGAAGAAAATTATTTTGGTATCTACTGTTACCAAGCTTGGAATAGTTTCTCTGAAGAGATACTAAACTTCCACTTTTTTAGAAAGTTTCAAAGTGAAGCACTGCAGGAAATGTTGAGGAAGAAGAAAACTTCTGATTTCTGAGCCTTTCTGTAACATGGAATTGTTGATTGCCCCTTCAGGCTGACCGAAGGTGAGACACAGAGCAGTGGGTCAATTCACTTGAAATTGTAGATCCACTGGGGAAATTTTGGGTTGTGATCTGTGGAGAGGCTGCATGATCCTCTCATGTGGGTATGTACATAAATTAAAAAAAGCTAGAAAATTAGGTGCTATCTTCAGTAGCGACGCTGTACAACATAGCTTCTAGCATACACTGTGGATAGGCCTCTTAAGAAGAAAACAACAACTCTAGTTGACCACCTCAGAAGCTCTGGAGGTGCAGAAAGTGTTCTCATTGGCATAAATCTGCCCAGGAAGAGAGAGCTTGTCATTTTGTACTTTTCCTCTCCTTTTCCCTTCCTCCTCATCTCTTCTCCTCTCCCTTAGAGTGGTAATTAATCTGGGTAGATTACTCACTGGGACGTTGTTCTGTTTTTCTCTGCTTATAACATCACACCAAATGCACCTAACACTCATCTTTACCAGCCCTGGGGTTCATAAAGTGCCAGAAAAAATATGTAGTTTAGTAGCCTCTCTTCTTTTCCTTTTTTAATGCACAAAGAGTGAGAGTTTCTGTGTCTGTTCATACCTGTGCGGCCCCATCCCATTGCTTTGGTTGACAACTACTATGTCCTTCGGACATCAGGGACTTAGCAAATGGAGCTGAGACTACAGACATGGCCTCACTCCTGCCTCTTCCCTGATGTTTTTGTGCTTGCAGTACTCTTTCCTGCAAATGAGAAGCCATGGATCCATTCAGCACCGCCTCCTTTATTAGCTTCTGTAAAAGAGATTGAGAAGACTTCATTACAAGTGGGAGGGAGAGGCACTGGGGCAGGGAATGGTGAAGAGGTGGAGGCAGAAGAAGCAGAGCAAAGATGGCTGGAGATCAGGCTCTGTGGGTTGGTTTGAGCTGGGGTTGGTGCTGTGACTCTTCAGCTCCAGGTACAGGGCTGTTTCAAGTACCGCGCTGAGGGCAGTTGTGCAAGAACCACGTGCAATATGAATGCATCACTTTTTCTGGGCAAAAAGTACCAAGTGCTCAGCTCTTCCAAATTTCAGTCTAGCTTTGATTCCTCCCACGCCATTATCCAAGTTTCTTCAATCCTCCTTGCACTGTGAATGGGCTTTCTCAGCACTTTGCTTGACTGGAACTCCTTACTTTTCCCAGCAACAGAAAATGTACACCTTCTCTTCTCACTGTTTCTACTGCCCAGCATCCTGCTGCCTGAAATCACGTGCTTTATGTATCTCCCCTTCCCACTTTCTCTCCTATATTCTCTTGTAGCTGTGGTCATAGACCCAGATCTGTTCATATCATCACTCTCTCTTCTCTGGAGGCATTTTCCATCTTTTCTCAGGTTCTTGGGCTGAACGCTGGTGTAGAGGACCCAGATGACTGCAGAAAATGTTATTTACATCAGCTTATTCTCACTGGGAAAAACGGCAAGTTGTAAAATGTATGTATAAGCCTGTTGGCTGAGGCCTAAAGTGAAAATTAACCCCTTGCATTGCACTTCATCACTTTGCCCAAATAGCAGAGGGCAGAGAAACCTAAAAAGTGAAGAGTGTTCTGTTTCCATCTCAGGGGGTGCGTGGGAGACAAGGAGGGCCAGTGGGTAAACCTAAAATATAAATAGGTTTTAATGCATTAGTACGTTTGAGAGGACTTTCTGCTGAAAAGGGAGCAGAGTTTCAGGCCAATTAACCTTAAATGTGCCGGGGATAAACTCATCCCCTTGAGTGCAGGAGTTGCTTTCAGGGCTGGAGTGGAAAGATTAAGGTGGACAGGGGAGAAGAGAAGGGAAGAGAAAGAGATGGTTTTCTGCAAGTGTTTGGCAAGCTCTGGCACAGAAAAGACTGCTGATGGGTTTCCTGGGAGCTGAAAAACAAAAGCAGCTGCTGAAGCATCACCTTTAAGGAAGATTCCTGGTGGAATGTTTTTAGCTCTCCATGTTTTAGCTCTCCGTGTTATCCGCAGTTTCTAAAAAGCTGAAATAACAAACTGAGCAGAGTGGCAGGGAAGTTATCACTGTTCTTAAAGAGGGGTGAATTGATGCCTGACTGGCTGAGGAAGGAACAGTTCATGGCAGGTAGCAGGGCCCACTATAGTAAAATGGCTTGACTACAGATCCTCTGAGGTGAAACTGGACCTTGCTATTTGTCAAAAATGATAACTGTCCAAATGTCCAAAATGATAAATGAGGCTTTAGCGTTTCTCTTCAGCAGAAAAAAACCCCCCAAACAACAACATAAATTGTCATTACAGTTACACTTCAGGGACTTCCTCTTTCCCAAGAGAAGGGTCAAGGCAGTATTCCTTTAAAAACTTCTTTAAATGTAAACTGTATCCTTGTTGCTGGCAGGAGGGCCACACACACGTAACTTTGCAATAGTGTCCAAAGATTTCATGTCGAAACCCCCTTGCTGCACAAGTGAAAGGGAGATGCTTGTACTGCACATTAAGTCCATAATGAGAGACGTGTGTGTGCAGAGCAGGGGGCGTATTTGAGGAAATGACAAAATATTTCTTGAGTTAAGTATGTTTATGAAACATTTCAGTCAGGACCAGTTATACACCAGTGATTCCCAACCACAGTCAACCTTTTCCATAGCCCTGCATGCTGTTTTCTTGTCTCCCATCTTGACAGCAACCCCCACAATACTGTTGCTGCCCCTGCCTTCCTCCACTGCTGCCAGTTTGAGAAGGTGCCAGTGGAAAGACTTAGATAATCAGCCAAGCAAAGCACATTAGTTTCGTCTCTCATCTCTAATGTTGGTGTTCAAGCCAGAGAGGTTATTTTAATTGGGACCCAGTATTAGAGATAATTTTTTTTTCCCTAGAAAGTGGTTGCGTTAAATTTGAGATTAATGTTAAGTTTGATTAAATTTAACCTGGACACAGATTTAACTTTCAATCACTCAACAGTGGCTTCCACAACACAGAAGAAAATAAAAAAAGCAGACAGAGTATGGGATATGTCAATCTCAGCTATTCATTTTTAGGATATTACAGGAGGTGAATGTGTTTGGACAGAGAAAGGAGAAGAATGGCCTGGTTTTAGAAGTGCTTAGTTTCCCAGACAATTCCTGGTACACTTAAATTTTGGATGCTAAATCTTTCTGAACATCAGACACACAGAGTACATCTACATTATTCGCAGTATCAAATGAAAAATCTAGACTTCCTATTCTCTTGCTGTTTTTTTTTTCCCTTTTGCTTCATTGTAAGTGATTAAAACCAACTGACAATACCTCCTCTCCCTCCTTCTTTATTAATTCATGATGAATTCTGTTTTCTGGCTGACATCAGTACAGTGTCATGGTTCAAAACTTTTCCAGTGCTTGGTTGGCTTGTTGCTTGCTTGCTGAAAAAAAAGTGTTTATATCAGGATTTTTGGAAAGAAACAAAATGTGATGTTACAGGGAGGGAGGAGTCATTTTGTTTTGTTTCTACAGAACTTGAACCTTGATATATTTACATTGTCTTATATGTGATTCTTATTAAGAAAAAATAATTCAAATTGTTCTGGTGGGTTTTTTCTACTCATTCTTTTGTTATACTTTTGGCAGAGTATTAATCTCAATAGGATGTGGCATTCTGTGCACACACTTAGGTGAGCAGATTTGCCAGAGGGTACATCTTTGAGAAAAGTCGCAGATATTCCTGTGATCCATTTTTTTTTCTCCACTTGAGTTTCATGCCTGTCTTACAGTCACCTGCTGCTATATGCAAATCCTTTCTGATTATTAGGTTTGATCTTAAAGATGCCTTCTGTTGAAGCCTCTGTGCCTGAAGTAGGCTCATATATCTCAGTCTGATCCCGTAAGTGTCCTGCATAAGGAGCGAGCCCTCACTCCAGTGTGTAAATCTTGAAAATGCAAGTCTTTTGTCAGAAGTCTTTGTACTGGAGAAAGAATGACCTCTCTATTTTGTGAATTCCTTGAAAGCATTAAAAAATTAAGAATGCAGCTACCTATGAGACTAAAGAGCATTCTAACTCTCACCTTTGCCTACAGCCTGAAATGTTTGTTTGAATACATTAAATAATAAACTGGTAGTGGTTTTGCATGCAAAGCAAGGGAATATAGTTATGGTCAGAGACAGGTGCAAAGTTTTAAGACATAAAATGATGATTTTCTCTTACTGTTCCCAGTGTAAAAGGGAAGGTTATTCTCTGGAAAAAAAAAAAAAAAAAAGGACAGCTGATTGGCAGTTTTATCTATTAAAAGATGTTCCATGTACAGTGGTATTTATACTAAAAAAGCAATTACATATATCATTAACTTACACTAATCATGTATAGTCTAAGGAAATGTCCAGAAAGGCGACAAAAACTGCGGTTATGGTGATTCATGACTTACTGCACTGACTTAATTCTGGCCTCTTGCACATAGTGCCTAACAAGAGATCAGTTGGAGAAATGATGTTCTAAATCATGCCATTTGTAAATCAGAGTCTTTTGCTTCAACTCATAAAAGAGCTTGGTTCCTGAAATGAAAAAAGTACAGTAATAGGAAGTCCTGACTAGTTTGTAACACTGTTCTCCTTTCTGAGTATGTTCTCAAAAAGCTTGCGCATTCTAACTCCCAATGGATTTGATGTTGTTTGGCACCTAACTAAAAGCAACTTGCTTCGTGGATAGCCAACTTAATTTAGAATGCATTACCTACACTCAGATTATCTGCCACGTGTTGAGATTGATATCTGGCCACATGGGCAACCAGAAAATTCAGACATTTAGATCTTTGGAGCTTCTCTTTCTGAGATGTTATTGCAAACAACTACTTTAATTTTTGGATTTTCAAACTGAGAGTCAAATATACTTCATTGAATATCTATGTTTCTTTTCTTTCTTTTTTCAACAGAATGTTATCCGTGTTTTACTGTGTCCAGCTGGCACACCCTCAGCATGCTGATTTAATTTAAAAAATCACTACCCATTGTAGAAGCCAGATGTAGCTGAATAGCAGAGCTTTGCTCATAGTATAGCTCTGATGGCTGAACTGTTCCAAGGACCATTACTGCAAACAGTGCAGTGAGTATTTCCAGAGCAGTGAGAGAAGGCAGGAAGTGCTGCATCCACATGTGATGTGCCTGAGAGCGGGATTGTATTTTGACAGGGTGGGCTTCTGTCATCCCGTGGCTCTAGAATTTGAGATTGTTCTTCAAATACACTGTTACTGGGACTCAAGTTGTTGCAAATTCCAAGCCCGCAGCAAATTGAACAGGCTTGCAGGCATCATCCCTGCCCAGTCCCAAACTTGCAGGTCCAAACTTGTACCTGGGGAGCAGGTAAAAGGGCTATGGACAGCTTGCTTTCAAAAACTATTGAGCAGCCATCAATATAGTGAAGATCCCCATAAACTTATTTTGTAGTTTCACACTGCAATACTATCAACTCAGACCTGGTAGCAAAAATACAGTGAGGCAAATACCATTTGCATTAGATACATCACTGTCATTTTTGAGCATTGTTCATGTTGTCCAAGGAATAGAAGCTGGAAGGATGACTGTCAACAGACTGCAGTAAACCTGACTGCTAGATCATTCTATTTATCCCTTACCCACCTCGCCTTTTACAAATAGGTTTTCTGTCTATTCTTCATACTGTTGTTTGGTTGGGAAAGAAATGAGATTATAAAGACAGCTGGATGCACATAATACAAATGAGGATAAGAACAACTAATAAGGGTAAAGATAAAACAGTCTCAGGTAAGATTTACAGAGTAGAAACTTCACTTTGACCACTTTGTCACTGGTAATGACAGTCATTTGGTATCTTCCATTCAGGAAGAGCCTGTCACCTAAACAGTATCTGGAAAATAATGGCTACAGGCGAAAGCATGGGATTGATCATGAAAGGTCTTGAGCTTTGTTCTTGGCTTTTCTGAGTTGCTTTGGACAAGTCACCTCCTCACTGTTTAAATCCCTCCTTTGCATTTTTATCATATGGAAGCATCCAATGTTGCTGCCTGTCTTGGTCATTTCGAAAATGGTTATGTCTCTTTCTTCCCTGTCTAAACAATCTCATGCCTTTGACCTTTCCTCATAGCTCCTATTTTCTAACTGCTTGATCAACCTCTTTGATTTTCTCTGCTTTTCTCCTCCAACCAATGCATAAAAATGTGTAACTCTGGTGGGTATAACCAGGCACGTTACCCCAGCTCAGGCCTTTTCCTTCTGAGGTTGGAAGAGCACTTGCTAAGGATGCTGAGGTGCCCCAACTAGGAAAAAAGGAGAGACTGGGAAGGTACTCTTAGACCTGACTATTTTCAATACCTTCTATGGAAATCTTGATCACCAGATGCTAATGCTAAGTCATCGATTGTAAGCATTACTGTCACCTCATTCAAGCCTTATTTGTGTAGCTACAAGCACCCTCCATAAGCTTTCTTTTGCCTTGCTGTCATCTTAATTGATGTTCTCTACATGACTTTTTTTGGAAACACATGGTAAACTAAATTTATAAAACTATCTTGGCTATATTAGGATCTAATGAGATTGTATTACCTTATCTTGTACAGAAATAATCCAGAGATGTACTACTTCATCTTGCAGTGGCCTCCCATGTGACAGGAGGCTCCTGGAACTGCAAGGGAACAGATACCAGCAAAAATGCTAATTAGCTGCAGTGCACATAGCAGTGCTTGGCTGCTTAAGATGCAACATGCGTACTCCTTCCCTCAACCCAATGAATATCACCATCCATTCTAAAAGTTATTGATGGCTCTCTTTTACCAGACTGTTCTTTCTCTTGTATCCCCTGTACCACATTAAGCAGATCAGGCATTGCAGTCATTGGTGTTTCATCTTTGAGATGTTTTGTGTAGTTTTGCCCCTGCTAAAAAAAGAAAAATGTATCTGAAACTTTCTGTTTTGGGGCTTTCTGCTGCATTGTTTCAAGACTAGCCAAAACTTTAATCTTATCTTAAAATAGAACTTATGAAGAACAAACATTGTAGTACCAGAAAATTATGGTGAGTTTGGTTTTGTGGTTTATTTTTTTTCAGGTGAGCCATTTCTGGAAAAGCATATTAAAGGCTTGAGCCTTAGAGAAAATTGACTGCATGCTCTTCATGGAGGCTGGACTTGTTCTGTGCTGCCTTTTTGGACTGCGTGAATCTTGGAAGCTGTGTGGAAAACAGCAAACTTTTCCTCTGCTCTTAGTGAGCATCTGAGCAGCACTACCTCAAATGCTGCCAGTGAGGAGACACAGGGACTGCAAAGAAGTTTCTGGTGCCAGAGAAGGGAGCAGGTCTTGTTCCGTGTGGTGGTTTGACCCTGGCTGAACACCAGGTGCATACCAAAGCCATTCTATTACTCCTCAACTGGACAGGGGAGAGAAAACATAAGGAAAGACTCATGGGTTCAGAAAGGGCAGGGAGAGATCATGATCTAATTATTGTCATGGGCAAAGCAGGCTTGACTTTGGGAAATTAGTTTAATTTATTACGAATCAAATTAGAGTACAATAATGAAAAATAAAACCAAATCATGAAACACCTTCCCCTCACCCCTCCCTTCCTCCTGTGCTCAACTTCACTCCTGATTTTCAATACCTCCTCTGCCCCAGCAGCAGAAGGGGACAGGGAATGGGGGCTGTGATCAGTTCATACCATGTTGTCTGGGCCACTCCTTCCTACTCAGAAGGAGGATTCATCACAGTCTTGCCCTGCTCCGGTGTGGGGTCCCTCCCATGGGGTGCAGTCCTGCATGAGCTTCTCCAACGTGGATCCTTCCCACAGGTTGCAGCCCTTCATAAACAGCACAAACAGTGTGAGTCTCTTCCAGGGGTGCAGTCCTTCAGGAGCAGTCTGCTCCAGCGTGGGTCCTGCACAGGGTCACAGTCCTGCCAGCAAACTGCTTCAGCATCCTCACTCCGTGGGGCCACATGTCCTGCCAGGAGTCTGCTCCACCACAGGTTTCCCGCAGGGTCACACCCTCCCCCGGGCATCCTCTTACTCTGGCATGGGGCCCACCAGGGGCTGCAGATCAGTCACTGCTCCTGCGTGGACCTCCATGGGCTGCAGGGGCACAGCTGCCTCACCATGGTGTGCACCACGGGCTGCAGGGCAATCTCTGTTCCAGTGCCTGGAGCACCTCCTGCCCTCCTTCTGCACTGACCTGGATGTCTGCAGGGCTGCTCCCCTCACATATTCTCACTTCTCTCTCTGGCTGCTGTTGTGCAGTGTTTATTTTTTACCCCTTCTTAAATACATTATCCCACAGCTGCTACCAAGGTAGCTGGTGGGCTTGGCTTTGGCCAGCCACAGATCCATCTTGGAGGCAGCTGTCATGGGCTCTGCTGGACATGGGGAACCTTCTAGCAGCTTCCCACAGAAGCCACTCCTGTAGCCTCCCCACTACCACAACCTTGCTACGCACACCCAATACCCAGCAAGCAGATGGGGAATCAGGCCTGTTGGAAGGGATCTGGTAAAAACATGGGCTACAGCTGAAGCAATGATAGGGGCTGGATGGTGGGGAGCTCTGAGGAGGGAGAAGGAACTGAAGAAAGGTTTCATGTCTGCAGCAGAGACATAGCATTAAAAAGAGCACCAAGGTGCTCTTTCCTGCTTTTGTCCCTCCTTTTCACATTTTCTTAAATTCATCACCAGAAAACAGAATTCTGCATCAGCTGGTGTGTATTCTGATCAAGAGGCATCCCTGCCTTTCTCTAAAATGCTTGGGCAAATGCTCTGAACTAAGTCTGTACCCCCGTGCATTAAGGGACAAATCAAATTAGTGTATGAAGGGTGCTCTTGGTGTGAGCTTCTTCATAAACAACAACAACAAAACTTTCCTTTGCTTTAGCGGGTTTAGATATAAGGTATTTTAGTACGGAGTAGCAAAACAGCTATTTTCATGCTGTGTACCTCTTTTCTTTCAGTCGGGATACTTTTTATATCTATCATTTGAGTGAGATATTCTAGTCTTCAGTCCTTACCAGGAGAATCCAGAATTTCATGGTATAAAGAGGTATTGCTAGCTTAAGGTTCGCATTTCCAGGTTTACCTTTACCTCAGAGTAATGTATATTCTTCTTTTTGGGTCTACCTTCTTGTTCATGTATACAATATGTAGCCTCTGTTCCATAAAAATAAATCTTAACCAGCTGTGATCATGAGATAAGCCCTGACATTTGAATTGCCTGACTTTGAAAATGATGGGAGAGCACATTTTGTACTTGAGTCTATAGGTATGAACCAGTGGAATAATGAAGAAGTTAAATGATAGCCCAGCTTAAAAATCATCATTTGCTATTTTGACAGATTATCTATGTTGGGAGAGTGATTAGGGAATGGAGGAACTTCCTTCATCAGCAACCAATACAGTCCAGTACATCCACAGCTAGACAGGGACAACAGTAGGAATGCCAGTTACGCTGCCTCAGGGGAGAGGGAATGTCATTTCAGAGAGAGCAGGGCAGAAGGACATCACCTCATAACTATTCTGGCAGAAAACTGTTACGTTTCTGAGCACAAAGCCATTTGTAACTTTTAATATGGAGGCCACCAAATACAGTGGGAAGTTAGCTGCTTTTGATGCAGCAGTCAAAGGGTCAAATTCTTTTCCCTGCTGCTCCAGCGTAGCTCTGTGGCAGTCTGCTGGGCTCCGCCAGTGAAACTGAAGAGGAGGATTTGGCTTGCAGCCTGGTTTTAATCTGCACGTATGGTATCAATTTTGGAAGCATTTTCTGGTTGTCCTCACAGTTATAAAAGGGTAGAAAAATAGATTTTGCCCCTTCCCCAGTTAAAAAACAGGCTTTTGTTAACTCATTTGTGTTAATTCTCTACCTGAAAAGTGTAATACTTAGCTTCAACTTCAGTTTTGCCATAGGATTGGCCTGTCTATTAATAAGTACCTCTGCTGTCTATCCTAAGGGAAAGGCTGCTCTGGAGAAACTAGCTTGCCCCAGCAGATTCCAGTCCTCTCCTGCACACGTAGCTGATGCTGAGTCCATCAGGACACTAATATATGGATCCCCCTTCTGACCATAGGCACTGGAGTCTCCTGCCCATCAGTCTTCTTCCTTTTTCTTAGCATGTTCATCCAGTTATTGTTTGCTCAGAGATGAGGAGTTTTGTGGTGTATGGGACGTTGGCAACAATTGTGTACATTTTCAAGTGGCTGCTGAAGAGGGAATGTCTCCTTATGCTCACCAAAATCTTCAGCTCTTTTGATGAGTGCAGGAGCCATCAGCCTTGGGTAAGTGTCTGGCCCCATTAACAAGCACTGACCCCCTTGGAGCTCCATCTCAAGCATTGTCATAACTTTCTTAATTGCTGTTTTACTGTAAGGTTTTTCTGTATATTCCTTGATTTTGGTCCCTGCAATAGTTTATGTCACCCCTTTCTTTGGGCTAGGTACTACTTCCTCCTGCTTCTGAAAAAAGCCAGAATCTCTCCCCAGGGTACAGGACTGCGAGAAGCTGCCTGTAACAAAGACTTCAATTTTCCAGTGTAATTGCAGAGAGTATCCATGGTTTCTTCAGAATCTGAGGAAACTTGCATTCGAGAGGCAATTAAATCTTTACAGGAACTTTTGCCTTTTTTTTTCTGCTGCTTTCTCATTTAATTCCTGATTTTTCTTCTCTTGCAATTGCTTCTTACTTTATTTGTCTTTCCGCCCTCTTTTTGCAGTCTCCTCCTCTTTTTACCTCTTTCATCTACCTTGACACTCAGTTAGCAACCAAAATCAAAATTCCCGTGTAGCTGTAGAGACTTATTACTTCTTGGCTCTTTTAATAGGCCTAAAAATCTTCCTTATCATAAATAAGGAATAAATATCGTAAGATATTCATGTAAGAGGCAACTGAACAACAGTGGCAGGCTGCATGTGATAAACTTAGCTTTAGTTATGCTACTGAGAAATAAAATGACTGCAAAACATAGAAGGTGAGAAAACTGAAGCAGGGAGATGAGTCAGGGTTTTTGGGTGCAGAGTGATAAGGGCGTCCCTATCATATATGAGAGAGTAGATAACACATTCCACCTGGAATTTCTGCTGCCAGCTGTCCATGTGCGCCAGTACTATTACTGTAGGTTAACAAATCATTGGAAGTTCTCATTATTTTCAGCATACTGGAACTGTAATTGCTTCTAGCAATTTCCCTAGACTCCTTGACCTGTAACATCAGTAATTCATAATGATTAAAATAGGAAGCAAAGCAGCAAGTTCATCACGCTTTCTAGAGCACAGCACTGCTTTGGTACTTTAAAGAGAATACATAACGTCTGTGTTGTGCTGGTTTAGATTTATCTCTTATGAGAGGCAGATCCCTATCTGCTGAAATAATTGAAATTGCCTTCTAACATACTCATCAGGACAACAAGCTTTAACACCCGCAGATCACTATGGCTGTGTCTGTAATTCAGGAACTGAGAATACCTGTAAGAGGTTCTCTTTTAATAAGATGAAAATTGTTGGCTATCCAAAATTGTTAGCTGATTGTGATCATCATGGCCTTATCTTAATTTGGCTGTTTTGCCTGTTGAAGGCGAGAAATGTCCTGTTTAGGAAATACATTCCCAATATTCAAAGTGACTATGGAAACAACTCAGATTCTTCACTTTTTACCTGCAACATCAGCCCTTTTAATGATAAATCAGTCATTCAACTGAAAGAATACAGGTTTCTGAGCTTATCAGATTTGTTCTGGCTATCTACTAACAATCACTACGATGGTTCCAGTTTACACAACTCTTTTGTTTTACGCCACAGTTTGATCATGACTGCAAATATGGACCTGTTTCCATAATTTTCATGCTTGATTTTGGATAGTGGCGGCAACAGCGGGAAATCTTAGCTAATCAGGCCTTTGAACACAAGCATGCCAGACGCCTTGTGTGCCTGGGGTTTATCACTGCACCATGAGAGAAGCTCTGGCCGTTGTGGGCATTGCAAATTTACATCTGCGTGACCCAGCTGACAATAATTCTGAGTAACCCTGGAATAGTTTTATGACATATCCAGAACTTCAGACTGTGAAATACTGCACAACACACTGTCAGTTTTTAAACTCTAATTTGCTGAGTCTCTGCATAACTCTTGCCTTGCTAGTGGGTTAAACAAGGCTATTGAAAAGGTTTTTCTGAGTTTTAAGGATTTTTATGCAAGGGATATTATGACAGCATATTTATATTTTTATCCTGCTAAAAAAAAGAGTTCCAGGGCCAGTTAAAATGTAAAGAAACCCAGAGAAAATAAATTTAGGTAATGCCTTCACACATTCAGGACTAGATCAATCAGGCAATGTAATTATTAGATTGGATTTGTCCAGTGAAAATGATATCTCTGTAATGTATGCTTTGACCTCTTTTTCTCTCACCCCATTGAATAGTTTACAAAAAAGCCCACAACTGTGCTAAACAAATACGTTTGTTTAGTTGTACCAAGTTTTTGTTACAGCAGTGGAATTCATTAAAACAGCATGTTCTGTATATTGCCAGCAGGTCATCAATGCATGCTTGAGTTGGATTCCTGACCTTTACTTTCACTTGCCAAGTCTGCTAGA
This sequence comes from Gymnorhina tibicen, assembly GCA_013399875.1. Classification (NCBI taxonomy): domain Eukaryota; kingdom Metazoa; phylum Chordata; class Aves; order Passeriformes; family Artamidae; genus Gymnorhina; species Gymnorhina tibicen. The sequence continues at coordinate 419,320 of VXAZ01000672.1, forward strand.
TTGCCTCGTCCTGGGGACTCTTAAAATATATATCATTAATAATATACCTCACCCTGTTTTTCTTATAGCTGAGAATAGCTTCACAGGTGTAGTCATTGCTTTTCTCTTGTAATTATCAACTAGTTTATTTTATAGAGGGACAGATACTTAACTGTAAATAGTTGCTTAACAGTATTAAATAGAAATGTATTTCCCTCACCTAAAGAAAATTTAAATTAAATTTGAAACCTCTTTAGGATTTGAGGTGAGCTTTTTCCAGCAGTGGGATGGTAGGAGGTCATCTCAAGCAGCTACTCAACAGTATATATCCCCAGTGAATTATGTGGACTCGTCATTTTCTAATCTGTTGTTCTGGTTGCTATGTCTAGATGTAACTGAGGTTAAATTTTTCTACAGTGTTACCCCACCAACATCTCCAATAAAACGTGCCCCTACACTCTACTCAAGTCGGAAGATGTTAATCAATCCATAGAGGCCCAGCTCAGCATGTTCCTAGCCTCTGTGTTTAAGTTCTGTATTGCACACCCTGTTTTCATTTTGGCACCAACCATAAGCACTTCAGTCCATACAAGTCTTAGTGTCAGGACAGCTCCTACGTTAGGGTCACTATCTGGAATCAATAAATTATGCCCCTGCCTCCTTAATTCTGTAGATGTTCTCAGAATGTTCTCAATGCAGTTGACTTGTATCAGACCAATCATCCTGGGAACAAAGAAGGGAAATTTTTGTTCCCAAGTTGCAAATATTTTGCAGTTGATCAGAGTCAATGAGGAGACAACATGTCTGCATGTAAAACCTCACCATGTTCTTCTCTTGCCGTTTCACAGGAAAAAGTGATCCTGTCAAGGTACAAACTGCCTTCAGAGGAATTTTGCACAAGAGCAGTGAATATACGCAAGGGCCCCATGGTGAAGTGCCAAGACCCATACCAGTGTGCCAACTCCACTGTTATTACGGTCAGTAGGCTTTTACAGCACCAGGATCCACAGCGATGTAAATACACACCAGACTCCCCTGAACGAAAGTGTGGTATTGATTTTGGTGTACTCTGTTGCACTCTTACAGATCTTAATGACAGGCTGTTACTTCAAACAGCATGACAAAAGCTTACTAAAATAATCTATTTTTCCTCAGTAATTAAAGGCAAAGCAAAACTGAGATGATCACAAACAGTCTCTGATGAGAACTTCTCTTAATCTTCCTTTTGATCTCTAGTGCTGCCGCTCCAAAGTAAAGCATCTAGGTAAAAATAAAATCATGTTAGTACAGGATGTTAAGTAGAAACATGTCCCTAAGAATGAAGCTATACAATTTAGAATATGTAGCTTTTCTGGCATTTGTTATAGCCCAGTGAATGCAGTTCATTTCAATGTGATTTCAAAAGCAGATAAGCAAGTATGTGCATTACAGGAATCATTCAAAAAAGATGGCTTAAGTTAGAGACCAATCACTTCAAAAATGTTTCAAGAGTGCAGAATACCACTTGATAATTTAAACTCTGCCTTAATAAGGATCTATGACACTGGCATTTCTTAGAGATATCTTTTTTTTCTTTTCATGTAAGAGAAACACCTAAAATACAATTAGAATACTCACATCTATCCACCTTTGAGATCATGCTCTGTCTTTGAGACCCGCAGCAGAATCATAGAATCATAGATTGTTTAGAGGTCATCTAGTCCAACCCCCCAGCAATGAGCAGGGACATCTTCAACTAGATAAGGTTGTTCAGAGCCCTGTCCAGCTTGGCCTTGAGTGTTTGCAGGGTGATAAAAGTTGAGATGCAGTTCTGCAGTGCTTCTTCACTCTCCTGTTTCTTCTGCTGTGTGGTGAGTTTCTGTAAGCCCATGAGAGGACTCAGGCATAGTCTACAGCTTCCATGCATAGATTTCATAATGATTATAAGTAACTTTACTTTGAAAGAAGATTGTGACGGGTGCCTTTCCTTTTCCAGTGTAATTTTGTTATTTTCCCCTTGCCCAATACAACTTCTCAAATAAATTTTTTCCCCTTCTTTGTGTCAGTCATTATGTAAAACGTTGTTCTTCCATCCCTGAGGACCAGTGTTAATCATATACAAGCTTTTCCACACAGCTATATTGTAAAGTGACTAAGTAATATGCATGTCAGGGAGTGACAGACAGTGTAAGCATTCAGTTACTTGCCTATGCAAGATTATTGGATTTACCTAGATGTGATTAATAGTGCTAGTTACCTTATTAAAGGTAATTGAGGGAGAATCTGGTGTTACAGTTTTCCAGATCTACAGAAATACAGTCTAAATTAAAGCGATTTCAACTGCAAGTCACTTTCAAACTAAAAAAAAAAGTATGAATGTTTATCTGTATGCAGAATTGTCTGGTTGTTTCTTTACTGGTCAAGCAATTAATCCTGCAGGGCTTTGAAATTAAATTAAGGGAACAACTTCATAAAAAATTTGGAGGTGCAGTAACTACATATGAGTGCTGGGCTCCAGATGTGTGTGGAGCTCCAGAAGAAACCACTCATACTGACTCCTTGGAATGGCAAATATGGGCCATGTGGCCACCTGAGCCAAGGAGAGTTGCATGCTCTGCAGTTGGTACAGACCTCTCAAGTATCATGGCTGTGCCCATGTTCTTGCCATGAAGATAAAGACTCTGTCAGTCTGCTGGGACTTGTGTTCCTCACATGCTCTTGCTGAGGAGCCATCCATATCCCCCAGTCTAATTGTACAGTATAGTACTGTAGTCATGGTGGTCAGATTTCTATTAAAAGTACCGCATAAAAGAGCCAAGAAATGTGAAACAGATGAAAAAGTTGTAAAACAAAGATGAGATATAATGGCTGATCTCAGGATAACTTTAGAAATTGTCAGGGCCGTACAGCGATGTGTTAGCCTGTGGCTTTAGGAGAAAACATAAATGCAAACCAGGTTTTTCTGCTTTTCACTATTCAGCTAATGAGAACTTGACCAGGGTGTAAGCATTTCATCTTATTGACCTGCTACTTTCACTCATTTTGGAAAACAGTTGAGACTTGGATATTCTGTGTGACGGCTTTGTAACCCGACGCATACATCTAATTTAGCAACCTGCCGGACCATTGCATCCCTCATGGCAATGTAGCCCCTGCTACCCACTGAAGCAGGCTCTGCTCTGTCTTGACTTGGGCTCAGTTTCCTGCTGTGGACACACTGCGTTCCCTCTGCCCTTGTGCCAACATTTTCCATGCAATATTCCCTCCAGTGGGCTGGATGACAGCGAAGTTTGGTCAGTCAGTCTCTCCTGAGATCAGCCAGTCTCTCCTTTCTCCAAAGGGTAGGGACAATGGCTGCTTTGCCCAAGAGAGTAAGAAACAGAGAGTGGTTTCAGCCTCCCTGTCTTCCTGTATGTAGCCACGGGGCAGAGGAGGACTCTAAATCTTTCAAGGTCCTGTGGGGGAGCTGTAGGCCTCAAATCTTTCTCTGAACATGCAAGAAGAGAACGTGCAGCTAGAATGTGTGATGGTAAACCCTTTAATTCACAGTGTTAATGCCATTTATTCCTTGCATTATAATTTTCCTTTTCTCCTTTTACCTTATTCTTATCTCTCCCCCGCAAGCTGTGAACCACACAAGCAACTACTTCGGAATTTTGACTTTGTCATATTATTGTGTCACACCTGACAATTTAGCTTCTCCCAAAACATCATTGCCTTAGTTCCTGTGGCAAAGTGGCTGATGCCTCATTAGGTCAAATAAGCTATTCAAGGTATCTGGGTGCTACTTTGAATGAGCCAATAGCTTTGAATGAGCCAATAATTACTACTATTGTAATATGTAATATGTACATTGTAATATGTATATGTACATATACGTATTGTATATGTACAATATATCACAAAGTACTCTGCAACAGATTTGATTGTCTTAAAAGTGGCATAGTAGTATCCAAACCAAAAAGATGGGTTGTCAGGAGGGGCATCTTAGAACGGGAGGACTCCTAATCAAAAGATAATAAAATGGTTAACAAAATACGATTTTGAAAGTGTATCACTTTCTGGAGTGGTTTTTCCCAGCTCTCTCTTTTCTTGTAATGTAAGGCGAAACAAGAAATAAATATCCCAAAGCATAGGCCCATCTACAGCCTCAGAAAAAGCAACTAATGTGAAAGAACAGTAACCTCATCTCTGGGGGTTTTTTGTGTTGTTTAAAGCCCTACATAAATCAAGAGGAGGCCCAAAAAGGGAAGACTGTTTGGTTTCAGGGACTGGTCTTGATTTTCTGCTTGGGATAATCAAGATCAGGAATCCATCTCTAATTAAAGGCAAGCAGAAATTTTGCAGGATTTTCACATACATTCTTTTCATACTCATAGTTTAAAGTGTTATGTATACAGTATTCTTTTCCTTTAATTCAACTTTCTCAAATTATGTGCAGACAGCTTCAGCAGCAGGGAAAGGTGGGAGTATTTAGGATATCTAGAATTTAACTCTTTCACTTCTACTACAGAAAGGTCTGTTTCTTTATCAGAGGTATTCAATAGAATTGTGGTTTCTAGTTTCAACAGAGAACTGTTGAACCTGTTCACTGAGTAAACCTGTGTGATTCTATTGCATGGGGGCTTGGGGGGAAACTTTTTTTGTTGTTTTTTTATTATTTTGGTGTTGCTTGTTGGGTGCTTGGGGTTTTTTTTGTTTTTGGGGGTTGGGGGTTTTTTGTTTGTTTGTTTGTTTGTTTTTGTGTGTTAGTTCTTATTTTTGGGGTTTTTTTCTAATTGAGTAGATTGTAGCAAAGATACTGGCCTCGCTTCTTTGGAAAAAAGACATGCTTTTAGTTTTAATAAACATAGTGCTTTTTTCTTGTCTGCTTCTGTTGTAGCTCTGGTTTGTTTTGCAGTGATTTTCCATGGATATGTCATTCAAGTGAATGAAATTTAAGCAGGATGTGGGTTTTGTCACTTTGATGGCGATGTAGCTTCCCAGATGTAAGTTTTTCATTAAGAAATTAATATTAGCGGATTGGGTATTACAACCGAACAAGCCGAGTATGCGGTAGGACCACATCATTCCACGTGGCGATGTTCAAGTTCCCCTCTCTCCCCACACAGGGAAGTCTGGCGTTGATTTACATAAACTCTTAGTTTTCTAACAGCAACACCCCGTAAGCTGAACTATCCCTTATGCCTTTGGCTCCCTTTCTGAGATGTACTGCTGACGCTTCCATCATTGAGTCAGTATAGCCCAATGAATCAATGTCTGATGTCTAGTTTTTAATACAGGGGAAGATTTCTGATGATATATGTGGTTACATTTAAATCTGTGGCAATAAGATGGATGAAGATTAAAGTTCGGCTGAAATAGGTCTGCCCTGAGATCCTCTTCACCTAATGCTTGGAGTAGACTTACTAGCACTACTTGATTTTATCCATGAAACACATTTTCCCTAATTAAAGGAGCTCTGTGTGTTGAACTAGATGCACCGACAGCCTTCTGCTAGGCTGGTTGTCCAGAGTGGTTTAAATAGCAAGGTTTTAAGAAAGACAATACTGAGGTAATTTCCAATCAAGGAAAAGATTTGGTATCTTCAGCAAAACAGTTTTCTCAGGAAAGAAATTAATAGCCAATTTCCTTGAATGAAAGAGTGAATGCTTTTCTTCCTTAATGTTAGAGTAGTAATAGCTGTGCGAGGAATACTGGAACATTCTTTTGTAATGACTATTTCTGTGGGCTGTTGGTCTAGTAGTTAGAGGCTTCCTGTAAATCAATTACGTTAATGTGGGTATTTTGGGGGCATGTATTTTTTAAAATGTTTATTTAAAATAATAGGACCAAACATGAACTGCTCACTGGGTAGTCACCACTGCATCTTTGGTTCTGTCGTTTTCCTTCTCTCCTGTTCATATGGAGTCCACTGCTTATTCCTCTGAAAAAAAGGCTGAAAGTGGAGAGCAGGCAGCTAGGGCTAAAATAATTGAAGAAGACATCACCAAAGAGGGAAGTTTAGCTTCATCAAATGCAAGTGAACCATTCTTCCTGCTCTGTTGTCTGCCCAACTCCACTGTATGGATGATTTACCTTTTTTGTAAAGCAGGTTCTGTGTTTCCACAGGTCATAGCAGAGTAATATTTTGGTGGCGTGAGAATGACGTCAAGAGCAACTCAGCCTTCATGGGTGGTGGGTGTCAGCAACTGCACTTTCAGGGCCAGCCTAAGCTGTGCTTGCATATCAAACACTTCATGGGTGTTCAGGCTGATGGAGGTGACCAAATACGACACTAGCTTTAGTTAAAAAAAAAAATCTAATTTTATTTGGCTTTTTTAGAGGTGCATTGTATGACCAGGTTTTTTTACTATAGTACTTGTCAATAAGGAATTAAATTGGCAAGCATGTACGATTGAGTTTCATAAGGTTTTTTACTTCTTAAATTTGACTCCAAGCAAGTTTCTGATTTATGTACTTAAACAAAGAAGTGTCTTCTAACAACTAACTTGGTTTATATATATGTATATATAAGGAATCCTATTAATATCTCACTCTTTACAGATTTAGCATAGTGAAAAGCTTTAATGCTAAAACATGCAAGAAAACCTTTTTCCATAACTTTAAAATTGGCAGTGAACAACTACCATAATTTTAAGTACCTATTCTGTATTTTGGTAAAGATTGTTGCAGGTTTTCTGTTCCAGATGAAGAACATTTTTACTTTTTCCCTTTCTTGTTTTCAAAGAGTGTAGAATATTGGGAACAATTCAATTTTTTCCTATTTATATATAACAAGAAATATTACCTTAATTTTTAAAAGAATAAGTTAAAAAAAAAGGCCTTATATTTTTTGTAGTATCTCTTTTTTTCAGATACATTTATTTTGTTTATTTTTTTCTTTTCCTTTTTTTTTTTTTTTCGTTTTCCTTTTTTTGGTAGCTTTTTGCTCTAAGAGGGTTTTCTGAGTTTCCTAAAACCATTTCTTCCATGCTTGTTCCTACCTACTGAACAGGTGTCAGTAGTTTCCTAGGAACACTGGTGTCCTAATGCTTTTCCTGTGCTAATTGCTGGGTTTGGGAATTTAAGCTCCAGATGTGTAAATCTAACGTCACTTGCTATGAAGCAGACCAACTTTTCTTCCCAGTCCTGAGTCTCCTACTGCACGTTGCTTGGTGTGGCCGACTATCTTTATAACTGAGATCCACATTTGGTCTTGAGTAGCTGAACTCCTCTTGAAGTCACAGACTGAGGAGTATTTCCAAATAAGAAAGAGGTATTTATGTATAAGCTGTATATTGCTGAGGGAATGCAAACTGGTTTTTTGAGCATGAGCACATGTAGGGATAAGCAATGTCCTGTACAAAGGACCCCCACTGCCTGACCTGCCCTTTTCCAAAGTCCAAAAAGGAAAGAAAAGTTTGTGGAATTTATGCACCCTGTGGAGTTTGAGTCTGTTGATAAAGTAAAGAAGAAATAAAAGCGAAGTCTGTGCAATTTTGAGTCATCTGCTCACTGACTATAAATCTGCAGCAGTCTATTTATCACTTCTACCGAGGCTACAGCAACTCAAATAGGCAAGAGAATACAGCTGCCTGTGCCTGTACGCAGAGCCTGTAGATGGGTCAAAAGCTGAACATAAATCAACAATATAGAGCTGCTGCCTAGAAGGCAAAGCTCCCAGTCCAAGGGAGAAATGGAGCGGTGGCTGTGTGTGAAGGAGCCCCCAGCACTGTGCAGGACAGGCAGTTCTGGTAATGTTTTAACTTGGATATTGTGCCTTGTTCTGGGTGCTGTGCTTAAAGACACAGCTTAGAGAGAGGAAATCTAAGATGACTCATGAGGGCAATCAGGGCTCTTAACAGTATTTATCTCAATGAAGGACATAATGAAGCAGCTTCTTTCATCTCAGAGACAGGAAGGAGACTGAGGGAGGAGGTAGGATACCTGTGTTCATATATGTGAGCACTTCGTGTCCATGGTGGGGAGACAAAATCTGCTCAGGTGCAGCAAGGAAGATTCAAGTTTGATATTAGGGAAAAGTTTGGCAAGCACACGGAAGTACTGGAGAAATTGTCTTCATCACCAAAAGTCTTGCAACTGGATTAGATAAACATGGGCCCAGGACATTTTACATAATCCCTGCCAAGTGACCTTCTGAGACTCTCACTAACTTTGAGATTTCTGTAGGAAAACAACCGAAGTTTCTTCTTTCCAAACCTTGCAGTGGCATAGCCTAAAATCAATGGTACCGATTTAAGCGCCCAGTCCTACTGTAATTTGTTAAACGTGCCAGCTTGTTTTCTTGTGACAGCTTCTAAATTTTACAAGAACTTCATAAATATCTTATGTAAAGATTTACAGTTTCCAAAGTTTTAGCAACATCTTCAGAAAGGCTTGAAGTGGGGACAGCCATCCTGAATAGGAAAAAGTATATATATATGTCTAGGTGTAGGTGTAGCAAGTCCTAAGATGACTTGTGAGACCAGTCACTTTGCCTCCACCAACTCATCTGAAATGATAAAGCACTTACGCAAAGCTCTTGACTGTTGCCCCTGATTATTTAAATTCCCTTGCCCTTTTCTAACTGTTAGAATTCAGACTTTTTCTTTTATTTTTGAAGGCAAAAGAGCACACATACTTCAAATTAATACTGATGCAATAATAAAGCTCAGTTGCACTATTCTGATGAACATGGCGTGTGAGTGTGCAGGGTTAGGAATCCTGGGGTATTTGGGGCACTGTTTTACTAAACTGCAGGGGCCTCACTGTAGGCTGATAACTCACAGTGCCAGGTCACTGGTGAGATATCTTCTTTAAGTGTTAGCCAGAATTTGTTGGCAGGCAGCAGGGAAGTGGATAGAGGCCTTGGAAGGTCAGATGTTGTTCCAAGTTTGTCACAAATATGCATTAGGGAACAGCAATGTGGGGGTGGATAGGGCTGAGACGCTAGATTTAAGCAGTAGACTGGTGCCTGACTCCACCATCGTTGCAGACAGGAGCTGGATAAAAGAACACAAAACTACAATGTTGTTTTTCTTCAGACTTTTTAAATAATGAAGTAACCCTAGGGCTGCCTGTTATATCAATGTTAACACAGCTCTATCCAGTACAGAAAACATGATCACAGACTTCAGCAGTTTTGAGGCGTGTCTCCTGAATGTCACACAGATTCCTAATGCAGTTGCAAGCAGTACAGATTTTAAGTGCCTATCAAGAAGGGCATAGATTCTCTAAATGCTCTACAGAATCAGACCAGCTGTGTTTCCCAGTTTCTCTAGCAGTAAGGATAACTATAGTTGCTATTTAACGAGATTGTGCAACTTAAGTCATTTTCCCTGGTCCATTCCCATTGGATTGCACTGGATCCACAGGTGGATGAGGGATGTTACAGGATGCATTCCCTCCTGTTCCCTTTCTGTTTATGGACCTACTGTCCATAAATTTGCATGATCTTTTCTGAATCTGACAATGCTGTCTGTCTCCACAATCTCCTGTGTCAACAAGTGCCACAAAGATGGCATGAGGTATAGTACGATTTTACATCAGAGAGAATCCTGAGCCTGCCTTTCTGATTTTCTTTCTAGAGGGTTTTGGTTCCTGCACCATGATCACCTAAAAAAAAGTAGCTTTGAAGCATGTGGGGCTGGGGATGGAATTTTCTTGTGCATACGTGTAGACTTTTGGCTGTCTACCTGTGGGACTGCATGGAGTTAAAAGCATCCTGATAACCTTTTATCCACTTTCTTCCATGTGATGTATCCTTAAGGTGGTGTCTATATTTCACCACGTGGTAATAGAACTAGTTAAAGTATTAAGTAAAACTGATACACTCTCATCTTTAGTTGTCTGAGGTTTAGTATTTAAGCAACAAGTGTTACATGTGCCTATAGCTAATTCAGTCAGGATCACATCCTTCTGCAGAAAGATGTGTGGTGTAGGAGTAGCTATATAATAGGGAAGAAACTACAATGAGTAGTCCTAGTATGTCTGTACTTTTCGAAGAGGAAGTATTTGATCCAGTGTTCACAATAGGGGTTGAGGATTATTCTCCATATAGGCACACCGTTTGTCTCTCACCTATGGGTGAAGCCAGTTCTGTGGGGATCCTGCTTCTACCACTGCCCTGAGTGTGCACAGCCTGTGTCCTGGAGAACCTGATGTTGAGACAGCCACTGGAACTTCCTGTGGCTCTCACAGATTCCCCTTTGAGAAGGATTTAGTCATGCAGAAGTTTCTGCTGATAAAAGATCCGTATGGTCCAAAGCTTCCAGAGTTTTTCAGGTGGCTCTTGAGTGTCCACTGGATGTCTTTATGTGCAAAATGTTAAGTCTGTCTGTCTTCTCCTGTAGTGCCTATTGCTCTGCAAAGGGATCTGGACAGGCTGGATCAATGGACCAAGGACGATTGAGGTTCAACAAGGCAAAGTGCTGGGTCCTGCACTTGGGTAGCTGGAAAGCTGCCCATTGGAACAGGATCTGGGGGTGCTGGTCAACAACTGGCTGAACATGAGCCAGCGTGTGCCCAGGTGGCCAAGAAGGCCAATGGCATCCTGGCCTGTATCAGCAATAGTGTGGCCAGCAGGACCAGAGCAGTGATTGTCCCCCAGTATTTGGCACTGGTGAGGTCACACCTTGAGTCCTGTGTCCAGCTCTGGGCCCCTCAATTCAGGAAGGACACTGAGGGGCTGGAGCATGTCCAGAGAAGGGCAATAGAACTGGTTAAGGGTTTGGCACACCTGTCCAGTGAGGAGCAGCTGAGGAAGCTGGGGATGTTTAGCCTGGAGAAGAGGAGGCTCAGGGGGGACCTTATCACTCTCTACAGCTCCCTACAAGGAGGGTGGAGTGCGGTAAGCATTGGTCTCTTCTCTCAGGTAACAAGTGACAGGACAAGATGAAATGGCCTCGAGTTGTGCCAGGAGAGATTTAGATTGGATAGTAGAAAAAATTCTTCACAGAAAGAGTTGTCCAGTATCTGAACAGGCTGCCCAGGGAAGTCATGGAGTCATCATCCCTGGAGATATTTAAGAGGCGTGTAGATGTGGTGCCTGGGAATGTGGTTTAGTGGTGGACTTCACAGTGCTGGGTTAACAGCTGGACTCGATGATCTTAGAGGTCTTTTCCAACCTAAATGATTCTATGACACAGAAATGCACTCTGCAGATCTTCAGCCACATCAAATTTTGTGGCATGGGAGAAAAAGTTTCTGACCTTGCTAATTGAACAAATAGAATTTTCTGTGGCTGACAATATTACATCATCTTCATGTCATTTTTACAGGACTTTTCTGACCATAACCGTACTGTAAACTATGGCCAGAGATGCATTTTCAAAGCTCAGATCTGAAGTTTCTGAGTAATTACTTTCCTAAATTTGAGACTGGTGATGGTAGCTTACCATGTATTACTGCAGCCAAAAAAAGAGATTAAATCTAGATAGAAATAGGAAAACCCCTCAACATTTGTGTATTATCTGCAATAGCTTCTTTTTGACTAATCTGAACAGGTTCATACCTGGACAACCTGGGGTCAGGGAAGCAGGCTATTCTTTTTTTTTTCCTTTTTTTTAAAATTCTTGTCAACCATTGACAAGCCTTCAACAGCTTCCGAGAAGGCAAAAAAATAGAACGTTTAGAATGTTAATTAAAAAATATATATCCCTTATCTTTCTGTATGGATTTATCTTTTTTCCCCCATGAAGGAGAATCTCTCAAAAGCCTGTAGGATAACAGCAGCTGAGATGGAACATCTTAATTCCTTCAGATGCAGTATCATACATTTGGGGAAATTTTTTAAGTATTTTTTTAAAAGTTGAAAGATAGGTGGATGGGTAAGTATTCAGAAGAACACACATATCTTTGAACAGATGTAGAATAAATCTAAAAGGAGTGGTTTTCTGTTTGCTATATACATGCAGTTACACTTACGCCTATGCAAGACAATATTTCATTTAACATTGTATTGATAATTGCTGAAGGCCAAAATAGTAAAATCTTGATTTGCCGCACTTCATTAAACAACCTTCTCCTTTCAGATGCCTCTGGCAGGAGAGAGCACAGTTAGTGAAACAGAGCACTGCTGGGTTGAAAATGCTGCCAGTGCAGATGACAGCAGCACTTTGTCTCCATGGAAATGCTTTGTAGCTTGAGCCGCGCCTTGCCCCTTCAGATATGCTCAGTACAGTTCCTCCTGTCCTCCACCTTCTTCTCACAACCTTCCTAAAATGCCTTTCCTGCAAAAGGGAAGGATCCTATGTTGAGTATAAACTTACAGCTCCACCTATTTCCCTTTTCCTTTTACTTCATTTCAGGTTTTCAATATTGTTTAAGCATAACATACCACATATTGCAGAACTGGCAATTCTTCCTACACATCTTTAAAAGTTCAGATATTAAAAGTAAACTTAGTTCTTTCTTTTGCCCATATTCCTACTGCACAAGTCCATAAAAGATGAAGTAAGCTATAGTTGTTGGTGTCTTGAATTTTTTAATAAGATCATGGCAGGGTATTCCTTTTCCACTTCTCAAAGCCTTCAAACTTGCTAGGAGTGTCAGAGAAAAGAAGGAAGTGTGTAATACCAGTTGGATTGCATATTTACAGGTTCATTGTTCTTCTAATGATTTTTATTTTCATTTTTACTCGCTCTCCCCTAGCTCCTTGCTGAAATAGCAGAAACATCTGCCTCTCTTCCTTCATGGAGGAGAATCATTTATGAGTCCCAGATTTACCAACAGTATCAGTTACTTCCAGCAAACCTCACTCCTGGTTTTCTTAATTACTTTCCATCTGCTTTTCCCTCAGTCATCTTGGTTAGGAGAAAAATGCTGACAATCAACAGTAATGACTTCATAAGTTAGTTATTTATTAAATCAAGCTTTTTGCAGATAAAGTTTCAATAAATACATGGTTTGTTGGGTTTTTTTTTTTTAGAAAGCATTATCTTTGAATTGGACATAGCTGAAAAACAAAATGCAACAATTCCAGAAGCTGATGACAGATGGGGAAGTGGTTTGACTTATTTTTTTTAGTTTTTGTATTTTTCGTATTCTAAACTGACTGATGGTCTTAGCCGTCTTTTAAGCGGAAAGAAACATAATTTGGATTTGATAGCTGTACACTCAGCTCAAGGAAAAGGTACAGCTCCAGAAGATGCTGTTAGAAGCAGCTATCGTGGGCAGACAAGGATAGTCCTACTAGGGTTTGGGGGTTTTGCTCTTGTGTTTTGTTTTTTACTTTTGTTTTGGTGAAGTGAATATTTATATTCTTCTTTTCCCATGACTTTTCCCTCTTTTGGCTATGTCGCTCCCTTGGACTCCTACTGGGAAAGCAGCATTGAACTTGCAGCGCTGAAAAGATGATTAATGATAGGCAAAACTGTATACAACATGCACTTTATTTGGGGGGGAGGAGTGTGCAGTGAAATCCTGCATTGGAGAATTCTAGGCAAATGGTGTGTGAAATTGTTGACAAATTGCTCTCATTAAACTCACTAAATGAATGCTTTCATGAGAACATTGGCTTGATATCACCATGTATAATGTAACTTCTACTTGAAATTGTGTGTGCTGCTATTCTTATCTTTTAAACCCTTGTAACAGCTTTAATGTCCTGATAAAGCCAACCATTGTAGCTGTCTTCACTGTTCAGTACACGGGATGTGAAGGGAAATTGCTGAGGGTGACTTCCATAAGTGGTTTTGAATTATTCATTAATTTATTACTACAATTTTGAACCCGGTCACCAGAGTTCATAAGTGCCAAGAAATGGATTTAGAAATGCTTTAGGTTCCTCAGACTCTTTAACTCGATCCCTGTCAATGAAAGGAGCAGCAAAAGGACAAAAGTCACGAAAGCATCTGTTTTAGAAAATGCAGCTCTGTATTCTGTTTAGCCTTGTTAATGGTTGAAAACTTCCAGAAAAATTAAGTCTTAAAGATAATGGTGTTTGTTGATCCAGGACATTCACCAGCATTTGAGTAAGGTCAGTGTGCACTAGACACTTGCCTTACCAAGTTGAATTCTGGCCATCAGCCTGGTTGGGCAAAGAATGATGTGTGAAGCCATCACAGGGAGAACTGCACAGACTACTGAGACCTTCAGAGATGAAGGTCAGGCCATGGCCTAGTGCCCAGGCTTGTACCACACACAGTGTGTGCTTGTTACCAGGTTTTAGTGCAGTAAAAGGGAAAGTATCCATGCAAAAAGCTACCACTGTTGGCTGTTTACCTTTAATTAAGCAGTTGCTTTAGCTGCTTCAAAGGCGTACGAGGTAACAGCCAATCCACATTGAAAGATGATCCATGTGATGAAATGTTGAAAAATACCTGTCCTAAACCAAACCAAACTTATACCATGCAGAAAATGACATAGATATAAAGCTGTCTTTGTGTTGAAGACTGATGGCAGTTTTGAAGAGGAATCATAGTACGGATATATTGTCAACCACTGATCTACTTGGGGTAAAACCAGATGTGGCTGGTCCTTCTTAGAGCTCACTGCAAGGAGAGCTGCCCACTTTCCCACATTTAGGGAAACTTCAGATGAGCTCCATCGCTTTGGAAAACTGTTTCCCTGAATATGGTACCTCTCTGATGTAAAAATCTAGAATCTAAAATCTATTCTGTGGCTGTGATACGCTGAAGCTAAAGCTTAGCTTATTTGGTAGGTTGCACTCTTTGCATTGTCATCAGGTGTTCCTCTGAGCAAAGTTTTGTGATAATGAAATGGGTGCACTCCTCCTGGAGCCCATGGGGAGAAGGAGGTTGTGTGATGAAGAGTCACATAACATGGAAGTATCAGTGAAAGTCAAATTGAAAAAGTAATGCTTCAGCTCTTGGCTTACTTTGTTGTAAGACCTCTATTATATTTCTCTTAACTGCAAAGGACGTGCACAAGAGATTTAATATGTATGAGCAAAAATCTTTAGAACAGTAGATCTGAATGTTAAAAAGGAAGTGCCAGTACCTTGTTCCCCAGAAGCAATCCACTGATTTAGTTGAGCCTGAAATTAGCCTGCTAAATGATGTCTCATAAAATTTCTGGAAATATTAAATGCATGCTAATTGTGCTGGCTTTACATGTGGATCCTGTCTTTATGGTGAATTCCCAGATTAGTCATAGGCACATGTGTCCTGGTTCTGGCTAGGTAAGGGTCAATTTTTCCTGGAAGTAGCTGGGAGGGGCATGGCCAGGATGCTGACGTTATTCTATAGCACCTGATGACATGTTCAGGGGGTGTAGTGGGGAAGGGGTCCCTCCCGGTCACGTAGAGGGAGGCGAGTTGTGGGGGTAGCTTTGTGTTCCTTGTGGTGAGCTCTCGTGTGTGAATCACTCGCCTCTTTTACACTCTCTTATTAATACTGCTGCTGTTATTGCTAGTTTCTTATCTCATTGCTGTTTCCAGTAAATTGTTCTTATCTCAGCCCATGATCTTTCCCTTTTGTGTCTCCAGTTATCCTCTCCAGCCCTCTGCAGGGAGGGAGAGGAGAGGGTGAGCAAGCAGTGCATGGTTTGGAGCCTTTCAGTGGGAACACTGCATTGGGGAATACCATTCCTAAACCACGACAATATGGGACAAGGCAAGGTGTGTGTGGGGGGATGAAAACTGGAGAAGGCAGGGGACCTTTTCACTGAACATCCTGCACTGCATGATAGAATCACTCCACTGGGACATTTGCCATCCACTGGAGCATTTGCCATAGGCAGAGAATCATGGTTTCATATGTGAAGAACCTCCTAGCAGAGCATGCAAACGAGACTGTCCTGTTGTGTGAGGGGGAGTACACGTGCTCTTCGTGGGCTGATGCTTGAACTGTTCCTTTGCATCCAGACAGCTGCCGTCAGTGTCCTTTGCAGGTTCATGGCTAATATTCACACCTTACTTTTGTTTCAACACGTAAATGCTGATGTTTACATAGACATGCACTTTTCCTTCACTGTGGCACAGTAGAGCAGCCTGCAGCACTGAAAGAGCTTCTTGTGCATGCTTCTTCACGCACCCGTTTTTCTCAGCATACCCCACTGCTATTTACAAATCAAGTTCTGGTTCTTGGTTCAGAGTGCAGGATGTGGTGACAGCGGTATTAGCGTTACTGACAACAGAGTCACCATTTGCTGGCTTTGCCTTTGGGAGAAGGCACACACTGTTTGCTCTCAGTGGGTGCAAGTTGCCTCGGAAGAAACCTAGTTCAGCTCCATCTATGAGTTGAGTGACCCAGTGACTGGGCAAGATATGATTCTGCCAGGTCTGTGAGGAGATCTAGGGTCAGCAAAGTGACTTTTTTCCCTCACTAAACCTTGTACAGAGCTGTCTGTGAATTCTTCACTGAAAACTGAGGAAGTCAATCCAAGCTTGGAAGGAAATCCAGGCTGGCTGCGCAGGGAGTGACACCACCAGTGGAAAATAGGACATTTTGGCTGCAGGCTGGACAACTCAGGTCTGATGTCTCACAAAGTTCTGAAACACAGAATCTTCTGATTGCAACTTGGTGAAACTCCTTTCACGTTAGGCTAAATTTTGCTGCCTCTGCTTATGAAAAGAAGAAAGAACTGGGAGGGAGTTCATCAGGGCTGAACAATTCAAGAGCCACTGTGAATTTTCTTAGAATGTTTTGCATTAACATCAGTCTGAGGCAGAAGAATGGAACTGGCAGCGGCAGTGGCAAGAGACCAGAAGAAAATTGGTTCGGGGAATACTCACGAAGACTGAATGTAGAAGGAAGTTAGTGGAGATGAGTGCTGAGGAGAAAAATTCTGTGGAAATGCAAGAGTGTACTGGTTGCCAACTTCAGAGGTAAGACAGTAGAGGCAGGAAGAAGGGAGGGAAGGCCACAGGGTGAAAGTGAGCTTTGTCGAGTGAGGTGTCTGGCATACATGGGGCGCAAGAAGCTGAGACTACAACTAGCCAGATGCTGTTTCTAGACAGGTGTTGCAGTGCGTTCCAGTAGTTTTCCACAGCCAAAAATAGCATATTGGTCACTTCCAGCTCCCACTCTCCCCTCCTGCATTTGGTTCTTCCCACAGAAGGTCCTGGGACCCCTGATCCCCTGTTGGCCCATGCTATTTCTCCCCTCCCACGTTATTCTCCCACTGGTCTACCCTCTCTGCCCACGAAGATTCAAACACTATCGCCTGTATTATTGGTTGCTTCCTGTTTTCCCCTCCCACGCTGGAAGGGGTAAAAGAGTCGGGTAATGGCCACTCAGGGCCACTTCTTGGGACCCCCAAGTTAATAAACAAGTTCCTGCCTTCCCAAGAAGCAGCCTCTCTGTCTCATTCCTCCCTGGCGCAACCTCACCACTGGTGGGCTAGGTGGAACCTTCCTGGACCTCCGCCAGCACACCGCGCCCCCCGCGAGCCAGCCTCCATCCCCCTCTGAGTGCGGGAGAATGTCCAGTGCTACGGACAGCATTGCCACAGACAGGGGTTTCCAGAGTTTGTCCACATCCCCGTGTAGGGAGTGTCCACAGTGTGGAGGTCTACTGTGAACAACCTGGGCACAACCCTCACCATGCTCTGTTTGTCACTGGAAGGAAGCCTGGCCACGCAAGGAAAGAAGGCCACAACCTCTTTCCAGGAAGAAGCATAGACACAGCCGTGGTGCTTGGAAAGTCTTATGTCTCCATCAGTGCTTCTCTTAGTCCAACCAACAGCCGCCTGTTTAGCAGAGTTCAGGCTTCCAACCCTGAAAATCCTTGCAATAGATGTCAATGCGATGAGGCAATGTATCTTAAGTTCATTCTTTGCTCAGTTTTTGGAGAATGCACCAGCCAACACTGTTTTTTAAATCAAATGAGAAACCTCTATGTTAAAATTGCAAGGTCAGACATAAGCTGTGAAATGCCAGAATTAATTTTGCTTCTACAGTCCTACTATGTCTCATTGTGCCTATGCATTAAAATGCCACAATTTACATAATTGCAAACTGCTTCTGGGACTAAAGTGGTTTTGCAGTGTCGGCTGAAGGCCTCAGGTTTGTCTGCTGTGGAAGGTGTACTCTGGACAAAGCAGGGGAATGCAGGATGGTGGTTCTGGAGCTGTACACAGTCTTCATTCCCGTGTTTTCTAACACTTGAGACTTAGGAGCTTGGCTTTTCAAACTCACTATTCTTTTCAACAGATTTTACATGTAATGTGAAACATGTTTCAACACAGTCTGAACTTTATTTATTGCTTTTGTTGTTGGGAGAAGGGAAAAATCAGATCCTAGTGATCCTGTAAAACTGAAAAAAAAATCAGCAAAAGTGTCTTAAAATCTCAGGTTGGTTGAAAACTTTTAAAGCTTTGAATTAGTTGAAGTTCTGAAAGAAGTTTAAAATAAAACTTGATGTTTATTTGATAGAATTGCCTGTACTTCATCTGGTCTGCGATGCCATCAGACAAACCTATCAGAACATCAAACTCATCCAAAATGTCCTAGAACTTGAGCATGACCTTGACTGAGTGCATTTCAACCAGACCTATTGAAGTAATTGTGGGACCAGAGCCTTTGTTTGGCTGGAGCAGCCTGACCTCATGCAAGTGGATGCTAAGAGGGTTCTTAGCCAGGAGAACAGGCTCTACTTAAAGCTGCCCCTTAAAATATAATCCGAGCTATCCGTAGATCCTGCAGCTTTTTTAGCCATGTAGATCAAGTCACTCATGATAACTAAGGCTTCTAATGAGAAAATGGCACATACTCTCAGGTCACAGGGCAATGAGGCCATAACTTTTATCTATAAAGATGAAGAAAATCTAGACTTTTTCTTTCTTTAGGAGGTACATAGCATTAATGGATCATTTTCTAGTTAATGAAACAATATGCTTTTGATAATGGTTTTAAGTTGCCAGCAACATATTAGTCAAATTTCTTTTGGATTCTTTTTCCCTTTACAATGCCCAAAAGCAGTCAACACAGATATTATCATGAAGCATTCACAAAATATATGCAGCCCTATGAACATGGTGATGTAAAAGTAGACTTAATTAGAAAAATATCACTTGGCTTCTGCTGTCATTTAAAGGATACTGAATTTTTTAACATTTTATTTAAATTCAAAATGTGAAATGAAATGCTTAAAATGTTCAAGGAAGGAAAGGAAAGGAAGGTAGGAAAAATCAAAGCTTCTTTCACCAAATAGGAAATGATTTGCTGCTGGAATTTTAAGACCTGATATACAAATGGCTTTTAATTTGAACTTTGATGTAAGACTACTTGGAAGTAGCTGGAAGTTTTTGATATTTGTTTATTCTTTCTTCCAAAGAGGAAAGCTTAGACTAAAACTGAAGGAAAAAACCTTACCAAAACAACTGTGGCAAAAATTTCAAAGCCAAATTATTTAGCCCTGAAATTGCTGAGACAATACCTTATGGAAATAGTTCTGCTGCTTTCAATT
Source organism: Gymnorhina tibicen (assembly GCA_013399875.1). NCBI lineage: Eukaryota > Metazoa > Chordata > Aves > Passeriformes > Artamidae > Gymnorhina > Gymnorhina tibicen. The sequence continues at coordinate 438,630 of VXAZ01000672.1, forward strand.
TTTTAAATTTTATTTTTCTTATCCAGAACCCTTTGTTTGGCTTCTTCTTCTAAAATTGCTGTGGTTTTGTTCATGAAATAGAAAAATGGCGCATCATGAGACATGTAATGTACCACAGAAGGAGGCCCATAATGAATAGAGATGTAACACAAACATTCTGAGAAATGATTGTAGCAACACATCCAAAGAGAAACATTTTGGCCCATAGCTTTCTTATTTTTCCTCAGCTCTAATAATTTCTAAGTTTCTCTTGCTGGGACAGGATACAAGTCTAAGAAAAATGCACTGATGTCACCTTATGAAGAAGGAAAGCATAGGAAGACACATCTCATATGGAACAACAAATCTTTCTGTCTTGAAAAACCAGCATTTGATAGTACTCCACCTCCTCCCCTCTGAAGTGAGCGTGTACTGCTTGTATTAAGAGGCAAAACCACCAAAAGTTGTTCTTGTTCTTACAGAAAGCACTGCGTCTCCTTCGGATCATTGAAAAGATGGCAGAACTGATGCGCTTTCAGATTCTTTGCACCATTTTGAAGGTGAGAGTGTCTTAAAGGGTTATTGTAAACAGCTTCACATAGGAGTTATACGATATGGTTCAGACAGCTTAATTCAGTCACAGCCAAGAGACTCCTACCAAAAGCTCTTTGTATTTATGTATAAATATACTATGTAGTTCAAGCTGGATAATCGCAAAGTATAAGGTATGGACCAACTAGGCGACAAGGAGGAAAAAAAAAAGGAAAAAAAACTACTACATAACTTTGCCAAGAATGAATGAAACATCTCTGAAATTGTTGAAAGAAAATGTCCTCTAAGTCTCCTGTGCAGGCACCGTAAGGGCACTAAGTCCCAAACCATATGTCTGAACGTAATAGGCCTCCCAGAGTCCCACAGCGAACCCCACAATGAACGTTTGGTAAATACTGAAGGGTTATAAGATGACTCAGTCCTAGTTGGAACTTGTAGGCCCTCTTCAAACTAGGATTTCCCAACTTCTCTGCTCATGTTGATGTTTTTGGGCTTATGAAGCTCCAAGTCTGAGTGTCCTAAATGCCTTGCATGAAACAGTTACCCATTGTGTGCAGTATCATCTGTGATGGATACACTTCTGGTGAGAGTTTTATGTCTTTATAACAAAATGAGTTTGGTACTTTTCTTTGTCCCTGTGTCCTCCACCTCGTTCTCCGATAGAAAGAGTGTAACACAATGTGCAGCAGCAATATTCAGTCCTTTATCAGAAAGCTGTATTCAGATTTCCTAGACCAAGACCTTCTTTTCTCTCTAGTCTTTTTTTTCCCTGGGTGTTTTTTGTTTGCTTGTTTGCTTGTGTATTTTGTTTTGTTTGTTGCTATTTTTTTTGTTGTTGGGGTGTTTTTTGTTTTATTGGTTTTGTTTTTCTTTCCTTTTGGTTCTGGTCATGGTGGAATATTCCTGGGATTTATGTAATAAACTTGACAGAGTGGTAACATGTCTGTCTAATGTCTTTATTCTTTACAGGGCTCCCTAAACAGCTGAACTTCCTGTCTCAGAAAGCACCAGCCTATGCTGGTTTTGATAAGCAAAATTACCCCTTGGCAAAGGGAGCAATTTCAGTTGTGGTGCATCAGATGTTGAATTTGGAGGGAAACTGCTATATTCCCTCTCAAGGAGACTTTTTTTCCCCGAATGATGTAAAATTATTTATGTACAGCTACGTACTTGGGTCTGTGAGAGGTGATGTTTCCAGCCAGCCTGAGAAATTTCTCTCTTACATGTCAAAAAGTTTGCACAGCTTTCTAAGAGGAGTGGGATCATTGGCCTTCCTGGTCCTATGATCCACAAAACTTTCAGGTGGCTGACTGCCATGGGATGCAGAGCACACATGAGGAGCTGAGAGGTTGCCTCAGGAGCCGTTTGCAGTGGGTGCTCCCATCGCTGTACTTCAGGCTAGAATTAAGCACAGCTGCGCTGCACATGGAGCAGGGACACGTGTTGTTTTCAGCCTGCATGTGCTGTCCCACAGCTGGGGACTAGCACTGCCCCGCAGTACTGGCAGGGAGGATGGTATGGCTGGGTGTGCTGGCCCACAGCCAAAGTGGGTGTGAGGGCTTGAGTGACAAAGGCAGGCTGCTGTGCTGTAGAAAGCCCTGGATTTTTTTCTTTGATATCCTATTCTGCCTAGGTGAGTCCCTCACAAGTGTTTGGGGTGTGTTTTTCAAACCCCACAAGCCACGCAGCAGGACAAAAAGTACTTGGATGTATGTGTCTGTTGGCAGTCTGTGGGCCCACATGTGAGCAGATATTGACCTTGCCCCACAACCTTTTACTGTACAACAGAAGGCAGATTGCTCCCCCACTCCCCTGCCCTGCCCCTGAACAGGTAACGCTCAAAAAGAAAGTAGAGGATGTTAAAAGCAGACACTTGTGTCAAGGCATTCCTGCTTTGGCACAGTACTAAGTTTGTTTAATATCAGTGCTTAGAAATTAACCTTTGATTACAGAAACCTGTATTTTAAGACTGATTTATATTTTGTTTCAAAGGACCTAGGCTGGTCATTTGATGAGTCTGACCCCAGAAGGCTCTATTTTCTTAGACCTTCACTGATTTTTGAGAGTTGAAGTGTGTGTCTATTTTTGTATTGTAGTATTCAGTATTGAATCAGGACCAGAACTTTCTTACAAGGAGGAAGTTAATGATGGGTATCCAATGGGATTAGAGCCTCATAAACATTGCCTGATTACTTGTCACTCATCTGTGCTGCTGGTACCTATTTCAGCTTCTGGTAATTAGCCCATCTCTTAATGAAAATGCAGTTTGTTTGGTTTTTTTTTTAATTAATCCCCCCATCCCCAAAACTTCAGGTTTTAGACACCTTTTCTGTAGTTATGTCAGTGTTGGTACTTTTGCCTCTGCCATAAATTGACAAAGATACAATTAGCTCAGAATTATCTGTACCTGCAGTAGTTGTCTTGTGGGTGTTGTGATATGTTTAGGAAGACAGGCTTTTTCAGACATAAGATCATAGTGTGGTGCAGGGAAAACTTCTCAACTCATGGTTTTAATCAAATCAGAATTAAAGTGGTTTTGTCTTTTTAACAAGGACATGTTGACCTGGCAATCAGTGAGCTCTATGCTGAGGGTCAGTATGAGCAATACAACACATAAACACCAACCACAGATACTTGCAAAATGTTAGTAAAGAGCTTTGAAACTAATCCTAAAAAGTCCTAGTCTCAAACATGCATTGCTTTGGGCAGCCCACTCCTCCCCAGGCTGTGTGGGCTACAAGCTGACAGCGCTCTTCTGGAAGCGTGGGTTCCCCTGTTCCCACACACATCCTGCAGGTTCCTGTGTAACCACATTTCAGGTATGGTAACATGTACCCGTGCTGCTCCCTGGGCTAACATACGTGCCACAAGACCCCCTGCACACCTGGGGTGGGGATCCCTGCTTGTTACACCCTGCCCTGCCACCAGACAGAGAGCCAGCATCATCAGGCCAAGGCAGAGGTGAGATACCAGCACCAAACCAGGATTGCCTGCTCCAGTGTCTCACTCCACCTATCACAAACTTCCATCCTTCTTTTTCACTTTTAAATCTGATTCTTTCCCCAAAAGCCTTTGGTAACACCCGATTACCACTTAATCTGGGTAACAGTTGCATGGAGCAAACTTAATTGATATTTTTACCTAATCCACTGGGGGCAAGTATCCTCTTGGGACTGGCAGTTTTTGTATTAACCTGGTTACACACAGTTTATCCTCACTCCCATTTGAGAGCATCTCTTGTTATCCAGCCCCTTTTGCCAGGCAGAGGTGGTGTGGGCTCTCAGGCAGTAGTGAAATTGAAATCCTTACTTCCCAATGCTGTTGTTTGGGTGGGCTGCACTCGGGAATGGCACTTACCCCATTAACGACCTCCACTATCCCAGTGGTCCCAGTAGTTTTCAGAGTCTAAGAGTCTGTCTTTTGGGGTGAAAGAAGCAGAAACTGTTTTTTAAGAAAGCTGAATTAAATAGAAACATCTCATCCCAAGGGAGGAGATATATCCCTATAGGATACCTGAAGAACTAATTTGGGGGATGTTCAACAGTTGGATATTTTTTCTTGGACGTGGCGGCAAAGGCCGGGCGTGATTCACTGGAATTGAATGACTGTGGGAATACCATTTGCAAGGAGAAAACAGCTCGAACTCCGGAGCAGCCGGAGGGAACGAGGAGCGGCCCTGCTTTGCGGCTTCCTCCTACACACGGTGACTTTCTGTCGGCCCCTGTGAGTTGCACAGGGGTCGGGGGTGCCGCGAAGGTGCAGAACGCAGAGCGCCTGCCCCGCCCGTCGGAAGGACACCGGGCAGGGCCGCCCGGGGCGGGCTCTGCGAGCAGCCCCCGCACCATCCCCGCCGGGCGCTCCCGGGCCGCTCTGCCGGGACAGCGGGGGAGGCAGGGGGACAGCGGCCGGGGGAGCCCCGTGCCGGGCGCTGTGTCTTTAAGGGCCGGGGCCGGCTACGGGCTCCATCCTCCCTCCATCCCCATCCCCTCCCTCCCCCGGCCCGTCGGCGCTGGGCGCCGGGAGGAGGCGCCTGCCGCTAACAAAAGTCTGCGGCGGAGGCTCCCTTTCCTCCCGCCCCGGGCAACAAGTGGCTGGCGGCGGCCTCCCGGGGGAGGCGGCAGCAGCGGCAGGGCTGCGAGGAGGAGGAGGAGGAAGGCGGAGCGGCGCTGAAGCATCGGAGGAGTCGAGCGCCAGCCGCGGGGCGGTGGAGCCAGAGCCCGGAGGCCGTCCCGCCCGTCCTGCTTGTGGATTATAACTGGAACCGCCTTCCTTGCCCTGACACCCCGGCTGGAAACCGGGGCGGGCAGGGCCCACCGATACATCGCATTTTTGATTCTTTCGCTTTTAAAGTTTTTTTCTTTTTTTTTTTTCCCCCTTCCTTTTT
>VXAZ01000672.1:443569-684919 GCA_013399875.1 Gymnorhina tibicen
TTTTGTGAGGTGGGGAAGGGAGGGTGTCGGCCACCCGAGAAGAAGCGGAGGAGGTTGCAGGGCTGCTTTGGACATGTCGCCGTGAAAACTTTTGGGGGCTCTTCCCCCGCCACTGTCCCAGGGCTGCACCCCGTCAGCCGCGGCCGCTCGGCGCCCCGCGGTAGAGATGCTGAGCGGCGGCGTGGGAAAGCGGCGACGAGCATGAAGGCGGAAGGATGGGCGCGAACAATGGCAAGCAGTACGGCAGCGAGGGTGAGCTGGGGGGCGGCAGGAGGGGTGCTGGAGCGGCGGCGGGGTCGACCCGGCCGGGGAGGGGGTGACCGGGCGAGGGGCGCCGCGGCGGGGTCCTCCTCTCCCCGCCCGGATCCGCGACACAATCCTTGGGCTCCCGCTGCGCCCCTTAAAAACACCCTTAATGTTTAATTATTTTTTTTCACTACATAGGAGTTTAAGTGCCGTCTCAGCTCATGATGTCGCGGCAGCGGGGCGGGTTGCTATTCGAAGGCAGCTCGGGGGTTATGGCAGCGTTAACTTTGTTAAAAACTTGTAGAGAGCTCTTTGTAATCCTTTTCTACTCGTCTTTATATCCCAGGATCCTTATATTATGTAGTATGGTATATGACTGCTTCCTGTCTGAACAGAAAGAAAAAAATTAACCCCGGCAAGGGTTGGGGGGAGAGTTAATGTTCTCCAGCTGTTATCCATAGATTGTACTCCTGCAATTTCGCTTCAGTGAAACTTTAGTGGGTTTGGTTTTAGATATACAGGGCCTGATTCGTTCTTGTGGAAACCTATTACTCTCGCTGGAGTTGAATCAGGGATGAATTTCAGCTGCTTTGCTTCTGGTGTGAAGGACTACTGGAACAGTCAGCTGGTGTCAGGCAAACCAATGGCAAGTACAGAAAGTTTGTCTTCCTGCCAGCTAGTTTTAAGCTTTCTTTAACTTTTAGCTGTCTTCTATATATATATTGCCCTCCAAGTATTTAGGCAGCTCTGTAGGATGTATGTCTTCCCCTTGGTGTATTGGGCAACTGTATAGGTTCTCCACCACCCCCTTTTTTTTGTTGTTGAGGGTTTTTAGGTGGAGCGAGGGAGATGATCTTGTGGTCTGCTCCATTCTTTGGGAGTTCAGACGGCAACTGCCAAAGAATACACCTCTCGCATCCAAAATATGCATGGAGATTGTGTAAAGGAAAGGGGAAAGACGCCACTTCTAGAGCAGATTCTGCAGTTCCTTTCATTTATTGCCAAATGAGCTCTGCTTTCTGAAGAGTTGATGAAGTCAGATGCTTTAGGCTATTCTTCCTGTTGTGGAGTTCCAGTCAATTGATACCATCACTAGAATAACTCCTGCATAAATGGGGTGAACCTGGAAGTTGCAATCAAAGCCTCTTTGGATTCCTCCTGAAAGGGGAAATCTTAGTTTTTCACCAGAGTTGAAAGGGTCATTGTTGATAGTTCTGGTCACTTGCAAAAAAATCATTGCTGCTGGGGGGTGTTTACCTCAATGACAGGAAGGCGTGGATGCATGCCTGAGCTTTCTTGTGAATTCAGAGGACCGATTGCTTCAATAAATGTACAATTTTTGGGGAGGTATATGACTGACACTGAGTCTTTTGCAGCCCTCAGCGAAGGGAAGGAGAGCTTAACTGTTCCAGAACTACCTGATAGGTACAGTGAGGAAGAGGAGGATTAGTGCTACCAGGGTGTTCTTAATTAGTTCACCTCTCTCCTCCATTCAGAGTGGAGATTGGATCCTGGGAGTGCAGACTACATGTTGCAAATTAATCTTTGCACTACAGATCATTACCTGTGTTGAGAAGTAGGTAGAATAGTGGTTTAAAGTTAAAATAAATTTTAAAAATCCCCAACTGCTATGACCAAAACTTCATAATTAATGTACCTCATAGATCATGTTTCCTGGTAACTTCTGGGCATCATCAGTTACTGAGAAACTTGGAGAAGCTCTCATACTAGTATTTTTTCCTGAGTGATACAGAGGAGAAGAAATCTAAACTCTCTGATAGAGGGAGGCCTTTTTTTTTTTTTTCCATAAACTATTGGGGCTTTTGGTGCCTTTGATAAATGAACCACTTAATTGCTGTAAAAAGTTGCTTTTTAGTACGATGTGATTGTGCTCCCAGTTGGAGGGGTAACACCAGTTGCTGTGTACTTTAAAAGCAACCTGAATATCCATTTGGAAGTCCATGGAGTGGTGCCTGTGGTACTCAGTTTTCAGCCTGTTGGCCTTTGTAGGTTGATGCTGTACCATGGTGTGTCATTTTAGGGGTGGAGAGAAGTACCTCTGTTAGCTGAACTTCTTGAATGCTATTTTCCCATTTGCTGCTTGCTGATATCTTAGGTGAGATTTTAGGAAGATAACTGCAAATGATTTTTAAAATGGCTGGGTTTTTTCACACAGCCTTCCTTCCTTTCTGCTGTGGAACTGCAGAACTTAGTGAATTTGCCCAAATTGGTTCTCATCTCAATACTGAACAGATACATTAGGGCAACGATAACTCTTGCTCAAGACACCATTTCTAAAATAGAGAGCTTTTGTGACCAGGAAATTGGGTGTTACATGGTTACATTGTTACATTTATCAGTAATAAACTTTTTTTGAAATTCACATCTGTGCTGTGTATGTAATAATCTCAAGCAGCTAAGTGTTTGTGACTGATCACATAAGCTCCATTGGACTGCCTTTATTTATTTGGTTGGCCAAGGCTTTATTGAATGTGATTTTATTGGAAGCTACAATTGTCATGTTAAGATGCACAGGAGAGTTGGATGTTTGAGGAGTCCAAATTAGTGTAGAGTCTGGTAAATAATTGACAGTGCCTTTGAATGTATTTTTTTTCCATTAATTTAATTTTCTAAGGCTAAAACTTCCTCTGAATGACACTTAAATGTAAATAAAATTGCTGATCTGAAAAATCATACCATGCAGATGGGATATGAACACAACACTCATTTTAAAAAATTGTAACAGAATAAATTAATATATAAACAAAACTTCGTTTTCAGGAATTTACCTCTTTTTAAATGTCAAATATTAAATACAAGTTTACTTTCCTAGTTTTCATTTGGACTTTTAAAATAATTTTTATAAGGAAGATTATTCCTGGAAATCTGTTTACCTGAAAAATATGTGGAGCTTGAGATTTCAGGCTTGTTGTAGTATGCAGTAGAGTCAGACTGAAGTGTTAAAGCTTGAAATGAGTCTTTCTGAATGTGTTCCAGCAGTTGTGTTTGAACAGTGCTATTGATGCTAATACATCACTGGAGCAAGAAGTCCACTTTATCATGGAGCAGAACTTGTAGAGTTTTTGCCTGTGCAGTGGAAATCATCAGTTACCTTAGTAAGAGTCTTACTGCTGTCTTTCACTTTTTTGCCATGGGGATAAATCGTTCTTCTTTCTCTCACTTATTTAGCTCTTTGCTTGGATTTTAAATAAGACGAGGCCTTGTGTCTGATAGTGGACAGAGCAGTCTTTTGTTGTAGAAGCTGTCAAAAGTCAGGTGTTTCATTTAAGGACCTCTCTTAAAATGTAGTGCTGTTGCAGCTGACCAAACAAGACACTACTCATCATCATAGAGGAGAGGAATGAATTGAAGGATGTTGCCCTTTAACTATTGCCAAGTTGACCAGACACCTTGGCAGTGTTTCCTTGTGCTCTGCTGCACGCAGCGCTGTAATGTTTCTGCCCAGAAAAACCTTCTGTGCTGGGCACGAGGCTGGGTGGGGGCTGACTGTAGTGCCAGCTGTTGGCATGGGACCTTTGGGGAAAGGTTAACTGGATGCTGTCCCTCTTACCACCTGAGGCAGTTTCTCATCCTCATGGGAAGGACTTGAAAACTGCACGCTTCTGCAACATCAGGAAATTGGCTTTTTGATGTGAGTTGGAGGAATAATGTGCATTCTTATGTATGAAAGGAAGCCGTGGCATTGGGGTGAAATTGTGCTTTGCAAAACAACTAACTTTTCAACACGTCTTCTTCACAAGTGACTTCTTCATTAAACTGAGACCTGAGGACCAGTCAAATTTGAGAAGAGCTAAATAATGGTGCAAAATTTTGACAATACTGATGTTCAGACCATACGTAGGAATGTCTTTTAATAAGTCAACTGTCCAGAATCCTGCAGTTGTGGATAAAACTTTCTTTGGGCATCTCCTGCACTTCCTTCTTCCAGAAGCTGGTCTAGAGAGGATTGATGACAATGAGCAGCAGCTCCAGTTGGTCAGCTAGAATGTATAGTGAAAGATTTCATGCAACACAGGAGCCTGGTGCTGTAGAGAACAGAGGACGGCAGGAGAAAAATAGATGAAACTGTGGGAGAAATAGATGAAGTAGCTGCTCAGACAAGGAAATCAACATCCTTTCTGAATCATAAGCCTTGTTGACAAACTTTTCCTTGTGAATATGAATATTTAATTTGGGAAGATTTTAATGCCAACTCTTGAGCAGTAACTTTCACTCAGTTCTTAGTTTGAAAATATTCCTTCCCTAAACTTTTACTTGTGGTGTTTTCTGTTCACAAACTTCTGTTCTCTGGAGGGAGAATTCCTGTGTAGATCCCAGTGTTCTGCTAAAGTACGCACCAGTCCAGAAACCTGCCTTTGTCATGGGATACAGTTGCTACAAAGCACAAGCAACATGGTTCCACAAAGGTGGCTTTAATTATGATGTATGACCTGGTATACAGTAGCCAAAACTCTCTAGGAATTGCCAGCATTGTAGCACTGTGGAGAAATGGGTCAGTCTGTGTTCATTGTGGAGTATGTTACCCTCTCAAATCTCTCCCTTCAGCTGGGGAACATGTTTAAAAGGTCTGCATTATAGACCCAGGCTTTCAGACTTGTCCTTTTTCTGGAAGGTGTTGTTGGACACTAACTCCTTGTGAGTGCTGCCTTTCATTTCAAACTAGATCTCTGCTAACTCAGTGATGCCAGGTGTTCTGACGCACCTGATGTTGTGTATGGAAATCTTTTTAATCCAAAAGTTCTGGCATTCAGGACCTACAGATTTTTGCATATGTTAGAATTTGTTTCTGCATAAAGTGTTGCTGGATTTACTTCACGTGCAGTGCTTATGCCAGTTGTGAAAAACAGTGTACTGTGATAGTCTTGCACTATTTTGTTTAAGGAGTTGAATCATAATCATTTACCAATTATTTATATTGATGGTTAGAATCTGTGAAGCCTCACGGAAAATCTTAATGAGGGTAAGGGGATGGGAAAAGTAATAAATTGGCTTTTCCTATATTATTTAATTACAAAATTGTGGCACCTCCTTGAGGTATCTTCCCTGTATAATGCATCTTCAGCAGCAAGGGCAGTTTTTCATCCTGGTATTTATTTTTTTCTACCCTATGAGGTTCCCAGAGACAAGTGAAGCATCCCATCAAGTTGGGTGCTAAAATGCTCCTAGGCTGCGCATTTTTTTCCTCACTTTGTTTTGGTCTGAGTGACATTTACACATTACTATTTGAGCTGTTAAACATGAAGTTTAGTATATCACATTTAGCGCCATCTTACTTTACTGTTCTGATATTTTCTCAGGTGATCTGCTGAGCTAAAATATCTCTCTGCTCTGATGGAAGTATTTTTTTGGGTTTTGGGGTGTTTGTTGTTTTGTTTTTTGTTTGGGGTTTTTTTTGTTGTTTTGTGTTCTTTTTTTAACCTTAACAACCTCCATGGGACTACTGTAAATATTATGGTGCTACTCAGTGGTGCTTTTTTGTGTGCACACTTGCTTATGTGGTTGTGTTCTGCTTTTTGGTACTTGTCCAGTGTTGATTCTTGCATTTTACCTGTGGCTGGATTTCACACTGCTCCCTTCAGAGAGATGAGACTTGCCTCTTAACAGCAAAGCTGGGATTGGAAGTACGGCAATATTCCAAATGTCAATCCTTCAAACACTGTTGTTTTTTTAAAAGTGAATTTGCAGTCTGACAGTGGCCAACTGCTGGTAACTGCTGTTAATATTCAAAAATGCTGTTTATGATGCTCATTTTTTAAGTAACTGTCAACTGAGCAATGCAAAATAATTGTGTGTGTGTGTTTACTCAGTTTGTCTCCAAAAAGTAAATTTTCTCTAAGCTCAGTGCTTATGTTGCATGTTGTTGTCTAGATCACATGGCAGGGGCAGGAGGAGGGTTGGACACAGCCCTTAAGTGAGCTGCTGTGTCAGTTTCTCATAAAACAGAATTTTCTTTTCTAAAAGAAATGAACAGCCTGTGTGTGATTCAAGCATGTGTGTTTATACACATGCATATACACAGCTACAGATTTGTAGGAGACTTAGGCTTTAAAAAGTTGCTAGCTTTATTGATAGCTTTTTAGAAAGTAACTTAGTGACTAACATCCATGTTATCTCATGAAATGTTATTCCTTCATAAAATGCTTCTGGGGGAAGGGAGGGTCTCTTTTTATTTTATTATTTTTAAAATAGATATTAGCTAACTAACTGTACTCTAGGGAGTTATCTTTGACTTGGTTGGTAGCTTTGCATGGGGCAAGATTAACTGGATGCTCATCTGTACATTTAAAAAAAATAAATTGTTAACTGTGTTCCAGTCAGAGGCCTGAATGAACTTTGAAGCTGGGGATGCATGACATGGAAAGCTTCCAGCAGACCTGTCTCAGCTAAGGTAGTAGGAATCCAGGACTTGCACGTCCTCATCCTTCTTTACCCACTCCCGAAAGGCATGGAAGGAGACGAGACTGCTTTGGTAACTTCTCTAAACTGAATTTGAATATCCTTCTACCAGACTGGACTCCATAAAATCCAAACTGAAGTTGATACTATATCATTCCTTACTATATCTATATACATATGTATATATATATATATACGCTGTATCATCCCCCTACCATATCAGGGGGAAGAAGTAAAAATCAACATGTATTCAGAACTGGGTGAGTGGTTTTAAGTCTAAACCGCTAACCCCGAAAAGCTCCTCAGCGAACTTAGTTTTCTGGCGGGTTCAGTTCTTTGGCCACTTCTGGATTCCTTACTTCTGTGAACAATTCCTAACTAGGAATTGGTTTGCTCCTTCGTGTGTCTTGTTTGTGTTAGGAAAGTGATTGGCAGAAGGCAGTGGATGACATTTGAAGGCTGAAATGCACAAGTGGTTTATTTCTGCTCTTCATTTTATAGTTAGCTATGCCATATTTTTTAATACAGGACATGTGCTTTGCTAAATTAGGACAACTATTTAATTAGGGAGTAGAGACCTTCAAAGGCTGGAAAACAGGTGGTAGACTGCCAGTAAAATCTGTTCCTTCTTGATGAGAAGACGAAACGTGCAGCACTTTCTATGTGTATAGATGTGCAGCTTGTGATCGGGTAGACGAGCTGCAGGACTTCGTTATTCAAGTAGCATTGAGGTAGAGAACTTGTAGTGTTGTAGCTGACCTGGGGGGAAAAAGCTGTTAGTTCTGTCTGATCATACCCCTCATTTTAGTTCCAAATTCACTTGTGTGCCTTCTAGCACAGACATGGCATTGAGGACAGGTTTATGTGAGACCTCCTTAAAGGAGTTGAAGCATAAAGGAGGCATTACCGTCTTGTTATGCTTGAGCTGGCTGTGTCCAAACAGGTATTTAAGGAAAAGGTTCCAACCCTGTGCCAGTATCCAAACTCAGCAAAAGTAATTTGTTGGCAAAATAGGCTCTTCACCCCATACACTTTTGTGACCTCTGCCTTAAACAAGTAAATGGGGAAAAATTGCTGTCTTTTGGGGATTTTTTTACCCTTTTTTTACCCTTCTTGGAGTAAGTGAGCAACAGGAAGCTCTTTTTCATGCCCATGTTTTGAATCAGGAAATTCCTGTCTGCAATACATAAATTTGTCAAATCAACATCTGAAATCACATGGCACTTTTCTTTCTCAGGGATCTGTGTACAAATGTGTATAATAGCTGCAGTAATGCTATAGTGAAGTCTGTTCAAGCAGCATAGTAGCTTGGAGGAAGGTGTTTTAATACTCTTTTCAGTGAATCTATTTAAAAGATTATTTTCCTCAATTTCCTTTTTTGTTCCTGTAAAAAGAAAATGAAATGAAATTTCAAAATGAAATTCACAGATGATATTATAAACCGAGCAGTTATGAGGTTGGCTGTCTCTTTGTTCCGTTGTTTCTTTTAAGAAAGAGGAGTCCCAAGAACCCTGGCATAACATCAATGACAGTTAACTAGGAAGAACCTCCACTGATAAAGTCACACAATCTTGTTTCACAGTAAAAGGAGAATTTGTATCAAGTCTAGTTGTCACATGCTACTGTAATCTTGTCAGTTCGTGGGGAGTCCAGGCTTTTTTTGCTTGTGTGACTTCATGCTTTGTGGAGAAGCACGCCATCTATTTAAGGCTCAGATATTTTGTTGCCAGATTGCACACAATCCTCTTGCCCTGTAAATGGCTGCATGGAGAAGAGAAACCTTGACATTTTTCTTAAATTGTGTCATGTTACTTAGGGTGAGTATTTCGCTTAAATCCTATCCTTGAGAGATAGTAATGCTACTGTGGGAACTGATGAATACAAAGTACACTTATTTGAGAGTTTCTTATGGTGCTCATGGCTCTTGTATTGTTTTGTCTCTGGTGCAAGGATGGCAGTACTTCATCTTGTTCGTCACTGGAGGGGGGATTTAAATTCCAGTTAGCCATGCTAGCATTAAGTTGAAGCCACTCTATGCTCCTATATGTCAAGAATACCTGCAGCTGACCTTCCTCCTCAGGTTCACGTATAAGCGTACTCTTTTGTACACAGCCAACAAGCCTGAAGGTCCTCATCTAATTTTAGCATGGTTTGAGAACATGGGTTCTCTTACTCCAGAGCCTCTAGTTGGGGAGTTTTTCTCGTTTTGGAATATTAGACTGCCAGTGGAGATCTGTACAGACAGTAAAATTACATTGCAACATTTTCCAATCAACTCTTGCACATATTTTAATGTCTATACAGCCTGAAGTACACAAACCTAAGGATTGGAAGGGACACCTCTGGAGATCTCTAATCCAAGCTGCTTCTCAAAATGAAGCCAACTAGAGCAGGTTGCACAGAATATTGTGCTGTCAGATTTTTTAGCACCTCCAAAGATGGAAGATATTACAATTCCCCTGAGCAGCCTGTTCCAGTGCTCAGTCACCTGGAGGTTTTAAAAGAAGAAAAAAATGCTTCAATGTTTAAATGGAGATGCTTGTATTTCAATTTGTGACCATTCCCTCTTGTCTGTTCACTGGCTGTCACTGAGAAGATTCTGTCTTCTTTACTCCCTCTCCTTTCCAGGTATTTATACACAATGGTAAGATTCTGTCTGAGTCCTCTCTTCTCCAGTGTAAAGTGTCCTAGCTCTCTAAGTATCTTTCTGCCTGGCAGGTTTCTCAGTTTTCAGTTTTGTCTCACTGTCTGCTTAGCTAGTCTGTGCTTCATCCATTTGTCTATGAAGGTGCTATGGGAAACAAAAGTTGGGAAGTCTTGCTGAAGTCAGGATAAACCACTCGTGTACTCCCCGAGTTCACCGAGCCACTTGTTTCCTTATCAGTGTCTGTCAGGTTGGCCTCGCATGGCTTCCACTTATAAATCCCTGATTAGGTCTCATGGATTTGTGTCTGTCCAGTTTGGTTAAATGTAACTTTATCCTCCTGTACTTCTACTGGTTACTTATGCTTAAAAAAGCTACTACCAGGCTTTCAGAAGCAATAGAGCTCAGCTGTAGCAAGTTCTGGCAAGTGTGAAGGCTGTATTACAGTAGTTGAGTATCTCTAAACAGTACTCTGTAAACTTGTGTCTACAGCTGGTTTGGAGTTTTTCAGCTATAATTTATTTTTACCTTATATTATTAATGCTAAAAGTCTTCATTTCCACTGGATAAAGAAACTCACGCTTTCTCAATGACTACACTTTCTCTTGGCAGAGAACAGATAAAATAGAAGAATCCTCCAAAGAGTTGTGGTGGTAGAATCTGGCTCTGTGTTTTTTTGTTGCTGTTTCTGGCAGCAGCAATGGTCTGTACTTTTCATAAAAGCTTCTTCAGTGGAGTTTTGCTTGCTTCAGGAGGAACAGCTAGCCCAGGATAACATTTTTTTGCTCCTAGAAAATTAGATTGTTACTTTAATTACTAAAGTTGTATTAATAATAATAAGAAGAAATCACTTCTGCCATGTCCAAGTTGATGTAGCCATGACTGGTAAAAATACTTGATAGTAATCCTTATTCTACTGGTGTAAATTCTTTCCATGTATTCTAGGATTGAATCAAAGAGGATTTAAATCCCCCATTTAAGTTATGGAAGGTTAATATTCAAGTTTAGAAGAAATGGCTTACTTTTCATATGTGAAATAATGAAATATGATTGTCTTAAATTTTCTTCTGAAAGCAATCACTGCCAGATGACATGGTTAATTTTTAATCCTCTAAAGTGCTAGTAGATGCTTCTCAGTGTAGTGTCTTCTATTTAAAACTAAAGTGATGTACAATACAACGGGTTTTGGGTATTGCTATGTCTGATGCTACTAGGCAGTTGTTTTGCATTTGATTTTAGTACCAAAAAGCTACCTCTAGGGTAATTCACTTGTTAATGTCATCTATTTGTTCTGTGTGGGAGAGGGGTAACTTTCTAGAAAGGTGAAAGTTTAAATGTTCTGTGGCATCAGGACTAAAGCCACAGTGCATGAATTAAAAAGTTCTAACGTAAGATTTTAGGGGCGACTTTTTAAAACTGTTTTTCTTTCCGTTTGTATGTATAGACTAGACAGCATAGTCCAGTCTAAAGTTTTCTTTGGCACTCAGTTAGGCATGAGCAGAATATTTCGCTTATGTCTTCATTTCTCTTGGGAAATTATTGCTCTTTACTCCCCTGTGGGTGTACCTTTTGTTGCCCTGCGTGGTTGTCTTTATGGAAAAACACGAATGCTTGTGGTGAGTATTTATTTCTCTTGCCAGGAACTAGTGGAACAAAGGTGAATGTGAGACTTCCTCTCCCTCAAACAATTACTAATTTTTCCTGTTTTAACTCTGGTTTTAAAAGGCTCCATGTGAGAGCCTTTCTTGTATCTGAGAAATAATCCAACTGTGAAGTTGCTTACATTTTATCAAGAGGTAGCACAGAGATTGTGAATGAGGGGAAGGGCTAGTTTCTGTTTGGTTGTACAGGAATTTATTGATTCAAATATTGTTTTGATTTAGGTCTTTGATAATGGTGTAATTTGCTTCTCACCATGAAAGTAAATAGTATGGCAAGCTGTATTTGTCTCTCCAAGAGCTGAGCTGTGACAACTGCCCAGCATCTTTAAAATGGTACATGTTTCCATAGTGTGTGTCAGGTAATGAAGTGGCATTGAACAACCTTATTGTTTACCTTTCTTTTTGAGCACAGGAGTAGGACACAGTGAATGTTGCAGGCCTGTTCCTTTCTGGGTTTCCTGCTTTCATTTCGCCAGGCCTCATTTTCTACACAAAACAAATTCTTGCCCATCTGTGGATAAGATCTCCTCCTGACCTTCCCCTTGCCTTGTCTGTTACTGAAGTGTAGGGTTTCTTCATTAAGTCCCTGCATGAGAAAAAACATTCCTAGAAAGTGAAGTTTAGCTTCCCCAGGATTAGAATCTAAACCAGAACAAGTCTAGTCAGACACAGGAGCCTTTCACGCAGCAATTGGCTGTCAGTGGTTGTGTGGTTTGTCCGTTTGTGCCTTTTAAGCACTGATTAATCCTACCCGTGTTTTCCTCAATTTTCCTCCTAATTGAGGGATCGGCACTTGACTGAAAGGAATGTGGTAGGTAGGACACAGAGCCTGGGCTTTTCGTTAATTGGGTCATACTGGTAACAGCCTTGTTGCTAATGCTAGCCATCCATGGTTTTGAGAAAATATAGGACAAATTGTGAAGGATTCTGTAGATTTAGGAGGTATTTTCGAGCCAAGGCCAGGTCTCTGACTATGCACTTGGGAGGAGAAGGATCGTCACACAATCTTGCTTTAACCCTGTAGATGCTGGCCAGGGGGTATGAAGTGTGAATGAAATCCCTGTAAAATCAGTAGAACTTACTCTTCTAAGTTTTAGTTTTAGTTTAAAAAAACCTGGTATCTCCCAAGGGCTCAAAGTGGCTACTGGACAGCCCTGTGAGGAGATCCCTCATGTCTGCTGGCTCATACCCAAAAGCAGCTGTTTTGTAGAAGATGAGTTCTTTATTATGCCTGGTGAAGTCTTGAAGTGGATGGCATTCTCCAGAGACAACGACCACGTAGTAGTACAAAAGCTCTCTCTAATGAGTAGGATAGATCAAGCTCACCTGTTGGAATGTAGCAATCTAGGCCTCATGAGAGACGCTGCTTTGCGCGCCCAGGGGTGCCTGAGGAAGGGCAGGGTAGAGAAGAGGTGACTGAAGTTCCTCGGTCTTTCACACAAATCCTTACCTAGTAGGCAGCGTGACCACACTTAAACAAGTGTGATGTGTTTTATTTTCACTTTTACATGAAAAATCAACTTTTGCTTTTTGTGGTTTTAACCTGTAGCACTATGAGAGGTGCAGGATGAGCAATGCAAGACCTCAAAGGCAAATGTAAAGAATTCTTGGGGTTTTCATTGACTTCTAATCCCCTTTTATTCAGAGTGCTCTCCAAATACTGTGTACAGTGCAATGCTGCTCTGTGATACTTTTGCAGTCAGCTTTTTCCAGGTGTTCCATAAGCCCTTTGCAATTTTTTCCATCTCTGTAGAGTTTTACCTTTCCACAGGAGTAAAAGGTATCCATAGTTTCTTCTTCATAGTTCTTGCAGGTGCTGTATTTCACCTGCTTGAGATTTGACCTCTTTGAGGTTCTTCAGTGTTCTATGAAAAACCTTGTTATGAGCAAGAACTGCTGCTATCCCTTATCCAGACATATGAGGATGGATGTGTGTTGCCAATACAGATTATTGCTACTTGAATAAAGTAGGGGTCCAGGGGATTAGGGGACTGCTCCTTAGCTGGTAGCAGTGGATGTCAGAACTAAGACTAATAAAATTGTTCTACCTCCTCTCCCCCACTTTACAAATCCTAGGTACTCTAGGCTGATTTGATGATGTAGATTGCTTCTTACCAGCATTTATTTCATTGTAACAACATATGCTCTTCCAGTGTGAGGATTTTTGTGTAAAACTTTTTCCTGCAGACTTGACCACAGGAGGTTTCAGGAAAAAAAACTCCAATATAAACTCAATTACATATTCTAGAGTCTTGAGTCTTACAGCTGAAAGTACAAAGAGGTGGAGCTACAGTGAAAAGGTGTGTTTTTTCCTGGACCATACAAGAGATGTTCAGCAGGTACCCAGTAGAAACTTTGCTTAAATTAAAAAAATGAGTGAATACTCTAGGGATAATAGGCTAATCTGCATCACTAGTGGATCATCTGGTGAACTCGATGTGGTGCATTTTTGGATGATGGAAAATGGTGGAGGAATAGTGAATTACATGAAGTGTTCTCTGCTATTCTCTTCTACAGTAATATCAAAATTGAGTTCGCTTCAGTTTTGAGAAAAGAACCTTATCTTGTGGTATAGCTGAGCCTCTTTCCTTTGGAACAAGAGCTACTGCTATCTAAAAAGGGTTGTTTTTTTTTTTTAGTAAGGACTTAATATTTTTTTTAACTCCTCCTTCATGATGAAGCCATGCAAAGTTAAAAGAAAAAATCTTAATATGCTAATTCTTGCATGTTGGTTTTCAATTCGTCTGCCAGACAGCTGAAATCCTGTATTAGTGATACCTGGACTGCACACAAGTAATACAGCTTTGCAGAAATCAAAACTGTATGATGAGAATAGAAATACCTGAGCAACAAAATTCTTTAGGGAACTGGTCTTTATTTTAATTTATGTACATATATTGGAGATGTTGTATATTCACGCTACATAGTGTTGTTAATACTTTGGCCTTTTTGTTTACCCGTGCAGTGTATTCTTTTTAAAAAAATGGCAGTCACAACTTTCTTTGAGCCTGTAGTTCTTCTTAGTGTATGTGCTAGGTTAATGGAATTTCTAAAATTTTAAGCTCTAGAATTCCAATAAGAATCCTCAAAGAGTTTTTCAATCTGATTCTAGTAAAATGGCTTTGAAGAGTTAAGGCTGAGAATATGATTTTCAGTGTTGTGCGACCAGCACTGACTTTTGAGATCTAAAAACGATGGCTTATTTCTGAAATATTTCATTTGAGGAATAGAACTGTATTTTTGTTACTTTTTAAATTTAAAATGCAATATTCAGATAAGGAGAGTCCAATGTACTGTTGTGCCTTTAGAAAAAGATGCAAAAAACTTAGCACAAGTAATGCAAGAATGAAGTGTGTTAAGGAGATTGGAAACCAGCCCACTGTACTTTCCTTGAGACTGTCTTGCCACATTAGTTATACAGGAAAGTCATTAAATCCTGGCTATCTTATGAAATGCATCAGCTGAACCCTGATAATTCTGGTTGCCAGCAGACCAGAAATCAACTAATTGCATTTTTTATAAACAATTTACCATAACACTAATGCTTTGTGTCAATATATATTAATGTAGTGCATTGACCTGACCCAGTGAAATGTGACAACCCTACCCTTCAGCAGGGCTATGCCCTCTAGAAAGCTGGTGAATTAAAATTCTTTTGTTGAGGTAATGTGTTCTTAGTCTGCTGCTTGCCAACTGCAATAAGCTGGGTATTCCCCTAGGATTTTTTTGTGGAATGTTCTGTGGTGGAGGAGACAGGGATGCTGCATCTGAGCAGTGGCAGAGTTACTTCTCTAAAGTGGAGCTGTGCAATCACAGCTTTGATAAACTTTAACAGATTTGTTGCTGTCTTCCGTTTACTAAAGGACTGACTTTGATCTTTCTCTTGTGCATTAGGTAAAAAGAAGTACAGTAGCTTAACATTATCTTTCCTGTTTGGCAATAGTCCAAGGTATCTCAAGGGCCTGGCATATCAGGTGATCCTTCAGTGCTTGCCAGTGAAGTTGGAAAGAGTATCACTGTTGTTTCAGTTGTTTTTTTTTCTTGAAGATTGACTCTTTACACTGGATGTAAGAAAGCTTCTCTGAAGAGATTGCATCAGTTGTGAAGAGTAAATGGACAACTCTCCCTATCTGATGTTTTGTCATTGCTTTGCCACTTGCACAAGGATTTATTCTGAAGGATAATGGATTTATGATTTGGTAACACTGCATGGACAGATAACACCGTTTAGATAAGTGGCACAAAGGTTTTCAAAAGTGTTTTAAAGAGAGTTTGCAACTTGAATTACTTCCTGTGCTATCTTGCTGTGTGAACTGCTACGAAGCTCTGTGACCATGTTGGAAACAATTAAGGATAGCTAAGAAAGATGCTACCATTTTTCCAGGTAGGGCTTTGAATGTTCGAATGAAGTTAAAAACAGAACAGGTAAGGAATCCATCCAGAAGCTGCCAAAAACATTTGTTTGTAATTTTGGGTCAAGTCTGGTATTGCTCCTTTAAGAGCTGCCTCTTAAATTGTTTCTCTGCAGCTGAAAGCAAACTCCAGTCTAAGATTAGTCTGGATTCCCCTTAATGTGTTATAGAGATGAACATTAGTTCTCTCCGATTCTCTGATCCTTAGATCCTTACAGTCAGTAAATCCAGTTGCCTGCTGCCCTCTTGTAAAATCTGACAACAGTTCCTCATAGTTCAGTAACTGTATGCAAAGCCAGTAAAGCCTTGGGTATGCTCCCTTGCGCAGATGTTTGACTCTGTGCAGCTCAGGTAGTACTTTTTTCTGCTTTGGTGTCATTCAGACTGGCCAGAAGTTTTTAACATCCTGAAGAATTTTCCATTACACCTCCTAATCACTTTCGAGTAGTTTATGAAGTGGCTAAGAGGTTACTCTTCCCTTGCTTAATGGCACAGTTGTCTCTTGAGATGAGTATTTCTCCTCTGCTGTGTTGTTTTGAGGAGAAGTGTGGGAGAGTGGGCACTGCAAGTGCTTGTGTTGTTTTGAAAATGCTTCTTGGGATCCAGACAAAGAGTAATGTCTGGAATATTTCTGTTTATTGTCTGTGAGAGGCACAGGAAATAGGAAAGGCCAACTAAATTATAGCAGCCAGCAAACTGCTCTGAAGCAAAGGAAAATTTAGGAGTGACAGAACTGGGCCTTGCTGCCCACTGGGTCTCTGTTGCACATTCCTCATAAATCTAGTGACAGAACTGGATCAAGGCTCCTTCATTCTAGAACAGCAGAGGGGAAATGAAGAGTTTCAGAGCCAGTTTATCAACTAGGAAAGGGAGAAACATTTACTTCTCTCCCCCTAAATCTCCTTAATCTGTAGGTGAGTTCTCAAGAAGGTACCAGAGCTGCAGGAAAACTTGTAGGCAGAATTTTCTCCCACCTTCACTTAGAATAAATGGTCCTTATTTTCTTTTGCTAGTTAGAGTTGCAGATGAAAGTGGAGGACGCTAAGGACAGTTATTCTGTCTAAGTGAGGAAATTGATGTAAAATCCTGGATAATCCTGTACTGTCTCAACTAACTGGGAATCTACAGTCTCAGCAAAAGTTCACCTACGTTGCTGTAAAGATAAGCAACCTACCAAGTTTGTAAATTCTCTCACCTCAAGGCTGAGAGAAAAAGTTGTTTGCATTTTCAGTCTTCTGTTTTCTTGCAGCCTAAACTGTCCAATTTTTAGGTTAAACAGATGTGTGAAAAAATTAAATCTGGGCAATTGGCCATGGTAAACAAAATAGAATTGCTGTTTCTTTGAATGTTCAATGACAATAAGATAAATTGCTGTGAAATACTTTATGCCTCATTCATAGCAAAGTACTACCCTTATCTTAAAATGTTGTTTGCACATGTGTAATGTAAAAATGCTGTTTAGACTTGAACATCTTTATTTTTGGTTGATGCTAAACTTAAATGGTGATTGATTCCTTGGGATTCATTGGCATGCTTTCTGCTAACCCAAGACGTGTCCTTGACCTGTGAGAGTGTGCTACTGTGGGACTGCTTGCCTTCCTCTGTGACATGGCATCTGAGGTTTTTTCCTTCAGAGCAGTACGTTTTTGTATGGGTTCTCATTGGAAAGGGACTCTTCATGTTGTGCTGTTGTATTTATGTCATGGAGTTAAATCCTAATGCTTTGTTTTTATCCTAAGAAGTGTTGTGCGTTTTTTGTGTAGGTGGTGATCATCTCTCCAGGCTGACAGCCCAGGGTTTGCACAGTATTTCTGTGTGTCCCCCATGATTTAAATTAAAATCTCTATGGCAGTTATCAGCAGTGGCAGAAGTCGGAATTGGAAGAAGAGGGCTGTATGGGCAAGACTGCTTTCTCTAAAGACACTCTTGGGAGTACCTTTGCGTAGAGCCTAAAATACATGACCTGGCTGAAATGAGACCCCTGTAGCCTGGTGTCCTGTCCTTTGCAGTGACCCTTCATGACGTATGAACAAAGAATAGTTTAAGGAGTCACGTGAAGAGTTAATAGACAGAACCTGCAAGCGAGAATTGTATATTTTAGAAGTGTGACTGGTATCTGAAGCAAGAATGAGAGATAAGTGGGTGCTCTTTTCTTGTTAGGCCTTCACTACTCCTTATTTGAAATACTACGATTTTCCTGGCTACAGTAGTCAGAAGTGAAAAGCTGCAGTCATATTTTCTGTTTAAAAATGAAATCCTGCGAATTGTGATCATTCATCGCTATAGTTTGGCTAACAACATTTGTTTCTGACACCTTGTGGTTGAGCCTCGGAGCAGCAGCAATATGGGAAGTTTCATTAGAGAGAGTGAGTGTGTTTTTTCCTTGCTGTTTAGCCACATAATGGCCTGGGTTTGAAGGGGCCTTAAAGATCATCTAGTTCCATCCCCCCTGCCATGGGCAGGGACACCTTTCACTAGACCAGGTTGCTCACAGCTCCAACAACCTGTCCTTGAACACTTCCAGGGATGAGCCATCCACAGCTTCTCTGGGCAACCTCACCACCCACACAGGAAAGAATTTCTTCCTCATATCTAACCTAAACCTACTCTGTCTGAAACCATTCCCCCTTGTCCTGTCACTACATGCCTTTGTAAAAATCCGTCTCCATCTTTCTTACGGGCTCCCTTCAGGTACTGAAAGGCCACACCTAGGTCACCCCAAACCCTTCTCTTTTCCAGTCTGAACAAACCCTGTTCTCTTAGCCCTTTGATTTGATGGGTGGAGTGTTAGACAGATGAAGCTGCTTTTCTAGCCCTGTTCCAGTAGTGCAGCCTTGCCGAGTGACAATGTATTAACCTACTTGTGTGATCTACTCCTCTCATAATGACAAAATTAATTGAAGGTCCATGAATTTGCAGTGAACTATGAAGGACCATTCTAGGGTTTTGGAAATGGGGTTTTGTCGCATGTATAGTGCATCTCTAACTGCTGGATTTATGGACCATAAGAAATAAAGCTGTGTTTTCCCAAGCTTTTTATTTTTCCTGCATAAGCATTTTTATTGTTCATCTGTTTTCAATAGCTCTCAATAAGGGATGGGTTTTATAAACATTTTTACAGTAAAAGCTTTGAAGCATGTAGTTGTCTGAGTTCATCTTACCCTGAAATAGCTTTTTTCTGAAGTACTTTGCTTGTATCACACTGTACTGTAGCTCCAAGCCCTGACTTGAACTTGATGGGTCCAACTAGGGCAACTCTCACTGAGAATGACTGGGAGTCTAAGCATCTGTTTGCATGTAGAAAGTATCCTTGTTCTTCCGGAAGACTCTATTTCAGAGCAATGAGACTACCTTTTAAAGTGAGGGTGAACCCCGAGTGAAAGCCAATCCACCTGCTGGGTATAGCTGTAAGCTCCCTTAGTTTTAGTTTGGTTTATACAGAGTAAAGGGCATTTTTGAATTTAGTCTGTAATAGTTTCCTCAGATCAGGTAAGGTACCATTGGAGAATCCATTTGTTGCTGGTATAGCTGTCTAAACTGTGATCCTCATCCATGCAGAAGCTTTGCACGGGAAGAAATTCTGTTGCTAATGGACATTGCTTCTTCAGCAAATTTCTAAAGCTGATCTGGTCTGTGAATTTCAAATAACTTGTGCAGAATTCCTTTATGGACTTGAAGCCATTCCAGGGGTTTAAAAAAAGAATAGAATTGTGGTGTCTGTTTCCTCCCTGGTAAGGATAGAAGACAGGCAAATGGACACATTTACTGTCTGTGATTATTGGCAGAATCCCGCAAAAAGCAGATTTTGTAGCTTGACAACAGCTGTGACTCAAAGCTGCCTAACTTGGTTGTCTCTGTTTGTAATTATCTAATCCTGCTTAGGCTTTCTTTTCCTGAATATTGGTTTCTGTATGGTGAGCATTTCCTGCAGTAGAGGACTAACACAGACTGAGGGCCTTTCCCATCACAAGGTAGGATGCTCCAAATCTAACCAAATATCTGGTAGCAATGGCTTGGTTTCTTCTGACTTGTTCTTTAGGTCATATTTCTCTTTAGGCCTAATGAGAACCATTGCTCTCTTCTGGCCTATGCTCTTAAAAGAAGAACGTTAAGTACTCTAAATATTTTAGTTACTTTACTAAAAGCTGAATACTGTCATCATCTACTGCTCTTTCTTAAGGAGATTTCTTGTTACCAGGCCGTTCGTTCATGTTTTGTGTCTCCTGGCATTAACGGCTTCTGGCAGCTGGATGTCAGATAGCTGCAGGCATGTTAGCGTGGCTCTGCTTCCCATGTCAGGGAGTCTGTGTTAATGCTCCGGATTAAATGGAGCAGCTCGGACCTGGAAACACTGACTGTTCATCTTAAATTGGCAAACAGCAGTAAAGATTCAAATGGGGGCAAACCTACTTCAGGGAAACTAGTTCAGGATAAGCAGAGAGGAAACTTAAGCCTGAGAAGTTTTTCACCTACATGTGTTGAATTTTAGGTATACTATTGATTTTGTAATTCTGGAAATACAGAAGCAATCCAACTACTTTTTAATTAAACGCTATGTCTTTATTAAAAGCTAAGGTATTTGCATGATTTACCAGTCACTGATTGATTCATATAGGAAATAAAGTTTTAATAAAAGCAGTTATGAAGGTAAGTTCCAAAAACGTAATAGTAAGATGTGGTTCTCGCTTCATACATAAATCCAAAATTGTTTAGAAACAATTAGAGGAGTGACTGAGGTCACTTGGTTTGCTCAGACTGGAGGAGGCTGAGGGGAGACCTCATTGCAGTCTACAATTTCTTCATGAGGGGAAGGGCAGGCACTGATCTCTTCTCTGTGGTGCCCAGTGACAGGACCTGAGGGAATGGCCTAAAATTGTGTCAGGGGAGGTTTAGGTAGGATATCAGGAAAAGCTTCTTCACCCAGAGGGTGTTTGGGCACTGGAACAGGCTCCCCAGGGAAGTGGTCACAGCACCAGCCTGACAGAGTTCAAGGAGCGTTTGGACAATGCTCTCAGACACATGGTGTGACTTTTGGGGATGGTGCTGTGCAGGGCCAGGAGATGGACTGATGATCCTTATGGGTCCCTTTCAACCCAGGATATTCTGTGATTCTATAGAACATGGAAAATGACACCCTAAAGTACATGTAGCAGTGTGGGTCCCAGTGTGGCTAGGTCTTTATAACTTTTTTCAAGCTGGCATTCAGACTTCCTGCCATGAGAAAAACAAGGTAAATATTTTGCTAGTTTTAAAAGCAAACCATATAATTTTTTTGTTTTGTTTTCTGCTTAGTTATGGCTTCTGTTAAAGGGTCCTTGCTTGGAGGCTTGCTTTTGTTATGAATTTTCTGTTTCTGTTGATACTTTTGTCCAAATCACCTATAGCAGGCATAGGACCCAGAAGCTTAAGCAGTCTTTTTAGGCATTTATAATCTTTGCTATTCAAGCTGACAGCAGTCTTTTTTGTCAGTTTGTTGTTATTCCTAGGGATTTGCTCATTCAGTTGTGCAACTGATCAACACGTCAAATGTTGTCTAGTTACCGTGGTTGCCTCTTTTTTTAATATGGTTTTGCCTGAAGGTGACCAGGAAGGCCAGTGGCACCCTGGCCTGTATCATCAATAGAGTGGTCAGCAGGACCGGGCAGTGATTGTCCCCCTGGCACTGGTGAGGTCACACCTCAAATCCTGTGTTGAGTTTTGGGTCCCTCACAACAAGAAAGACATTGAGGTGCTGGAGAGGTCCAGAGAAGGGAAGCAGAGCTGGTGAAAGGCCTGGAGCACAAGGCTTATGAGGGAGCTGCACAAGCAGCTGAGGGAGCTGGGGTTGTTTAGTTTGAAGAAAAGGAGGCTCAGGGGGGCTTTAGCACTCCATACAAGTGCTTGAAAGGAGGCTGGAGTGAGGAGGGTGTTGGTCTCTTCTCCCAAGTAAAAAGTGACAGGATGAGAGCAAATGACCTCAAGATGTGCCAGGGGAGGTTTAGATTGAATATTAGGCAAAATTTATTCACAGAAAGAGTTGTCCAGCACTAGAACAGGCTACCCAGGGAAGTGGTTGAGTCTCCATCCCTGGAGGTATTTAAAAGACACGTAAATGTTGCACTTGGGGATATGGTTTAGTACTAGGCTTGGCAGCGTTAGGTTCATGGTTGGAGTTGGTGATCTTAAAAGTCTTTTCCATTCAAATGACTCTGTGATTCTGTGGTGATATGGACAACTACATGGACTCCGGTATTTACAAATACAATGAAGAGCTCCATCTTATGAGTATGTTTTTCTAAAGGCAGTCAGAACAATTACAGGGAACACTTAGCATTAATTATAACAGTTTTCACTTCTATGAGGGTGTCCTTGGGTAACTTTTAATGCAAATAGTGTTGCTGGGCTCCTAAGGATATGTAGACTGTGAAGTGTTAGTAATACTAATTCTACTAATAATTTGCATATAGCAACCCAATTAAAAAGTCTGGTTAAAAGATGCTATCCTTTAAAGAAAATATTAAACCTTTGAAATGAAAGAAATACAAGCATATATATTCTTAATGTTAAAAATAAAATTTGACATTGGAGTGCAGACAGTCATTGTGACTGGTTCTGAGTGAGTTTGTAAGCCAGCTGGGGAATGTGTGACATTAAGCATACTGTAACCCATTATGAAGTCAGATTGGAGTTAGAACTTTAAATGATTCTTTAAGAATTCTGACTCAGCTGTAAGTAGGAATCAAAAGATTGTAGCTGGTAGCCAAACAATGCACATCATTCATCAGAACATATGTAGTTAAATAATTTTTTGATGGAAGGAGGTTGAGAGGAGGAACTTTCTGAGAGGAGATCTGACACCCCTGCCTTGCTGGCCATAACTGGTTTTTGTGTAAGCAAATGTGTTTCTCTGTTTAATTCAGCTGTTTTCTGTCTTGCCTGTTACAGTACTTCTCTCTACCCTACATTTAGCAGGTTAGTAGTGGTCTTTGGTGGAAACACATTCCAGAAGCCTCATCTAAAACATTGTGTACAGAAACAAGTGTTTGCTGAAGGTCATCAGGTTGCCTCCTGCTTGGGCAGAATGGAAATTACTGGCCTGATGACCCAGGAATATATTAATTGTGACAGGAGTAATTGCATTCATAATACATACCAGCTTCCAAGGTGTCTTCAGTTCAGTTGTGTTTTTGAAATCATTACAGTCATGAATGTTGGCAGCCTGTAGGTAGTAGGATTTTTGTGGAGATTTTCAGCATCTACTTGTTAAAAATGTCTGTCTCTTCAGGGTTAAAATAACTACACCTATAAGAACTTAAAATCTGGTGTGTCACATCAGATTAAATTTGAAATTTAGTGTTTGCTACCATGTTTTAGAAAAATACAACTTTGGCATGAGAACAACTCATGCTGCAGATATTGTGTACAGTAGAGAAACTTCTAAAAGCTTCCAAATTCCCATAAATTTTTGTTTGAGCATGCAGTGTGCTTGACAGTCCAACCTCACATCTTCCCTGTAAGGTGCTTTGGAAAGCTGCTCAATTTAATGGGTTCTCACGGCCAAGCATACGAAGTTTTTCATATGTTTGAGGCACTGCAGGGCTTGTAAACTATGATCAGGTATTCTTAAAAATGTGGGTGAGCCTTAAAGCAAGTAGCTTGAATTTAATAGCATTTCAATCATTTTAGCTGCAGGTGTTATTGTTATTATTGTTTTGTGGGTTTTCTTTTAGTTGTTGGGTTTTGTTTGGGTTTGTTTGTTTTTTTTGGGGGGGTGCTTAGCTTTCAATTTTTACATGTGCAAGTATAAATTTTAGTTGATTAACTTAGAAGTTAAAGTTCATTTTTATGTGGTTGGACAATAAATCAGCCTTATGAGTCTTCACTTGACCTTGTGTTCTTGGTCTTGGTGGCAACAAGTTCTACATTTTTTTTTTTAATAAATTTTTAAAGGGAGAGGAGACCTTTGAAAATGGATTTGTTGCATGTTTAGTGTCTTAGTTTTCTCTCCAAATACTACTGAAGAAAGTTTAATGTTTGGCAGTTCACAGATAGGAAGCTGTAAGGTTTTGTAATGCTTGTGGTAATGGTTGTTATTATGTTAAACACGATGCTGCTGGGTTAGGTTTTCAAACTTTCTCAAGCTGAATTTTGGTGTAAAACTGTATCTTAACCAAGCATACATCAGTTTTAGTTCCTTAATAAAAGGCAACTCTGCCTTGTGTTGTTTGTTTAATGCTTCAGAAAGGAAGTACTTCTTCCAAAGGACAGTGTCTTCTACTGGACAGTACCTGCAGGCTCACTGCAGCTCTTTGCTGCCTCACCTCCTTTTCCCCTTATGCCAGTAGTCCTGGCAAACCTGTCTCCTGAAATGAGATGTCTTTGGGTGAACAAAAGCTTGGTTGATGTGAAGTGTCGCTTTGGCCGCTGGCCACCCGGAGGCCTTGGCAGGCGACAAGGTCCGGTGTCCCGGTCGACGGGAGAGAAAGCACCTGCCCTGTCAGCAGCTGTTGGCTCCCTGCAGGAGACCCACAAGCAGGCAGGCTGCAGCACCGCTGTTGCCGAGCAACTGAGAGGCGATAAAGGGCTGAGGGACCTCTTTCTTGTGCTCTAAGTTCCAACTTTATTGTCCCGCGAGGGAGAAACAAGGTAACAGGCGAACTCGTTGAAGGGCGAGCGACAAGGAAAGGCCAGGGGAGGGGCCCGAAGCCCCTTTTTAAGGGGTACCAAAAGGGGGAGGAACAAGGGGTACAGACCAATAGGGAATTGATGGGGAATGACAGATAACAAATCAGGGGAATACAAAGGAGGGACTTACAAACAGAAACCAATCAGCAACCGAAAAGAACTTTCCAGACCAGATTGCATATGCAATGAAGGTAATGAATAAACATGACAACAGGTAACCAATAAAGAATGAGGAACAGAAGAAGGGTCTGGAAAGAAGGGAGGAGATGTCGCAGGGGCGACACCCAGATGGTGGCGACTCTACTCCCCCGACCCGCCCTCCGGGTCGGAGTCATAGGCGGGGAAATCCACCCACTGCATGTTGTCCAGCCACGAAGTGGGCTGAGCCACAGCAACAGTGAAGAGCACATAGTAAGGTGTTTTCAAGAGGGAGTTAACACAATGGTGATGTTACTGGTGGTGTTCCCTCAGAGACCAGTCTTGTCTAACATTTTTGTTACTGACTTGGAACTAGATGAGCCAGCAAGGTGTGTAGTAATGATGGGAAACATCCTTACTGCAAAAGGACCATAACAGAATATGTTGACAGAACTTTGTGAGGTTTTAAAAGTAGAAATGGCATGAACTCACTGGTGCAAAATACTGAGTAGCGCAGGGAGGAGGCCATGACAGTAAAACTTTTATTAGGGCATCTCATTGGTTGGAGGCAGCTGAGGAGAAGGGTTCACGAGTGTTATTGCTAAACTGACCATGGATTGTCAGCATGGCATAGCATGGAGACAGGGGAAAGGCTACTGTACCTCAGGGAAAGTATTTGCAAAACAAGAATACTAGAATCTCTGTAAAATATCCTATTTAGAGGGCCAGAATGGCAATATTGATCTAAACCAGAACACCTGTAAGAAATTGCTACTGGAGTGCTTGGAGAAATCGAGAGTGATATTTTACATGTTAGGCTACCTTTAAGACTCTTGTGTTCAGGACTGTGAAACTAGAAATGGGTTTTGTTTCCCAGAGGTAGAACAGATGTTCTGGGTGGATGTGCTTGCTGCATGCTTCTGAGGAGTTATCCTTGGTTCCTCTACAAATGTTCAGAGCGTTATAAATCCCTGATAGGTTAAAAAAAATTTAAAAAATGACTGAAACTAGAAATTAGAATGCTTGATCCCAGGAATGTAGTTTTAAAATTGTCTTTTGGACCTGGCAGCAGAGGAGGGGACTCCTCAGGAAAAAGGGAACTTTTCCATTTAATCAGGAAAAAGTTACTTTCTAGGTAAAAATAGCTAAATAATTCTGACCATCATGCTTGCTATTTTGTTATCTTCCTGTTGGGCTTTACATTTGTAAGTGCCTGGGGACATATGGTGGCATGGCTGCTCTGTGGACCTTTCTGTATGGGAGAAAGCAATTAGGAAGCATCCCAATCACCTTTTCCTAATATTGGCTGTACAGCTTTTATGTACCTGAAGTCAGTCTTCTATGGTTTTCACTGTTCTTGGAAAATGTGGGTGGTTTTCGTACTCCTGGGTGTAGACCACCCCATTTAGCCTGATTTTAGGCATCTGGTGATGTGAAATGTTGTATTCCTGGTAGATTGGGACTGCTTACAAAGTAGGCACTGGGCCATAGGGGAAGTGCTGCTATGAAGCACATCATCAGGCCTCTGTGTCTCTTTGTCTGCTCTGCTGTGAGCTTTGCTTCAAAAAACGGCTGTTTAATTAAATGCCAGGACTCTTGCCAAATTCCAGCATGATGTAATTAAAACATTCTCCACAGGCAAGCTCTGCCCCAGCATTCAGTGTGGATCAGAAACCTGATGCACCCTGCGGATCACACTCTCCAGAGGGTATTCTTCCAGTTTGAACGGAGACCAAAAGGGGATGAACAGATGGGGAGCAAACAAGCTCATCTGCAGAACTGTAAGGTTTTCAGTGAGCTGCATCTTTTCCTCCTGCCTGTGCAGAAGGAGTAAGTAGCCATTTAGCACAGCTCAGTCATCCATCAGTTACTGATACTTGTGGGGGTTTTTACAATGTTGTTATGAAAGTTTGTCTACTTCAGGGTACTGTATCAGTGCAGACTTGTTGGATGAAGAGTGACATGACCACCTACTTCATCCCCTGATTTTTACAACTTTTTAAAAAGAATAAATCATTGTGGAAGATCGTATGTGTCATGACCCTGCATTCCTTTGCAAGGATCCTGTTATATGTCACTTGGCAGTTTGTTTTACCCACTGTGGTGGGTACTTGATCAACTTGCAGAGTTTTTATTCTCTGCTGTTCTTTTCAGTGGAAATGAGAAGATTAACTGCTTGCTCTTGCCAGGAATAGGAGAAGTAGCTTTCCCTGCAGTCTTCCAGAATTGAAATGTTGGTTGTACCTGCTGCTGGACTGCAGCAATAGAATAAAATTCCAGTTCTCCAGAGCTTTGTTGAAAGAGTCAGATGGATATAGAAAGGCAGAATTGAGGAAACAACTAGTATTTAATACCAGTTGTCTTGATAGATATTTGCCTACCTACCAGTAGACTGCTTAAATCATGGAGAGCGTCATCTGAGGGACTAAAAGAGGGCAGTATATTTAAAGAGAGTTCATGAGCTTAAAGAGCACCTGTGGATGTTGCTAGGGAGTAGATGGAATGGAGGGCTGTGAAGGAAGAGCTATTTGGCCATTTTGTTTTCAGTTGGCAGGACGGGATATGGTAAATAGTGAATAAATCTGAATACAACGGTACCTCCCTTATGTCAGGTACGGCCTGTGGATGGTTTTCGTGGGCTTGCTTTTTGAAGAGGGCAGTGCCCACAGTGCAAATTCTTGCCATAAGGTGTTGTGTATCAATGGTGCCTGTTTTGGAAAGGGAGACTGTCAAAGTGCTTGAGGGTTATTCTGCACTGTTGCAAGCTAGTGGAGTGGGATAATGACAACTGAGGCTGTGATTTATCTCTTTAAAACAGAGATAGTCTTGCATAGTGAAAGGTCACCCTGGTAACAGATCAAGCTTTATGTGATTGTTTCCTCAAAGAAAAAAGTTCCTTTTCAAACAGGTATTTACTAATGGTTGTTACACACTTTTAAGGTAAGATAAAATGAAAAGGGTGTGATAGTAGTCCCTTCTTGAGAGGTGTGCTTTTCTTCAGTCAGATGTGATAACTGTGCCAAAAAGGCGTCTGCTGTCTGGCATTGTCAGCGGAGCTCAGAGATGGATCAACGTTTCTGTCTGACCTAGAATAGTGGACGCATGCTCAGTATCCATCTCTTCCTTTGTGTGCCAAAACCACTTTGGCAAACATTCTTCTATAGTTATGAATATTTTAAAATGCTTTAGCTATAAGATTCAAAATGTATTTTGTTATTTGTGAGTGGACTTACTAAAGATATTTGTCATTAATAGATGCCTCTGTCTACAGCTTCAGATTTTGTTGTGATGCCTTCTGAAGCTGGGTTTTGGCTCAAATAAGAGTGTTTTTTACTTCAAAGGAAAGTGTGTTGTATTGCAAAGGAAGAAGTCAGAATACTGCAGGTTAAGAGGTAACCATTGAGAAAGCTTGCCTTGAGGTGTTCGCTGACATCTGAAATGCAGATTATGAATTTTGAAATAGTAGTAATACTGGTGCAGTTGTTGCATTGTACAACTTCGATTTCTGAAGTGATCTTAAAAATAGATGCGCTCTTGCATTTCTTGACTGTACGCATCTCTGTGTGTGCATTTATATGCAGAAACCAGGTACCTCTCTGAGTTTTCAAGACAGCATGGGTGTTCAAATAGCATTTATTCTTTTGGTTAAATTGTGAATTAGTAGTTGTGCTATGCTGGAATTGCAGCAGGAATCTGTCTAAAACTCTAATTTTCTTATGGCAACTTCCTTTTGGTAGCTACTGATTTTTATTTCAGAGGTGTAATACAATCATTCAGCAGGTTTAATATCTGTTCCACACTGTTGGAAGCATAGGGGGTTTTTTTAGAAAATATTTCTATACTCTCACCTCTGCTACCCAACTTTTCAGGTATATTCCTACTTGTTTTCTGACACAGACATAGGACAAGTTTTGCTTGTGTTCTTCACTTCCATCCTTCTGCCTTTCTGTCCTCTACAGACTGCCAGTGCTTATGTTTTGAGCCAGCACCTTCTTAATGACTTCCTTTGACAGAGGTTATGACAAGCAGTGGAAAAACAGGTGATGATTTTAAGCATTTCTGCCTTCTCTCGGGACCTTTGGTAGTGGACGAATGTGCACTTAGTGGCGCAAGAGGAAAAATCAGCCTGTTTGGTTTAAAATGCCTCTGATGTGTGCTCCCTGGACAGAGTAACTGGGCTTGCTTGTTCCAGGCCAGTGTAGGACTGTGATGGTCTTCCCACTGCTGTAGGGTTTGTGCCTATGTTGAAAAAAATGTTATCCTTAGATTTCCTTTAGTGAAGGTAAGGAGCACCCAAGGAAATAACACGAGAATTAATCATGTGAGAAATCACTGCTTCAGTATTAGTTTCAGTATGTTGTTTAGTTTTGGAGAAGTCATTTTCCATAAATGAGTGATTTGGTTTCAGTATAATTTGCAAAAATTCCCTGAAACATGGAATTACTTTTGCATTCCAGTTCAATTACATTTTGCACTGTGTACTAATGAACTTGTAGACAATTATCTCAAAACCTTCTG
This sequence comes from Gymnorhina tibicen, assembly GCA_013399875.1. Classification (NCBI taxonomy): domain Eukaryota; kingdom Metazoa; phylum Chordata; class Aves; order Passeriformes; family Artamidae; genus Gymnorhina; species Gymnorhina tibicen. The sequence continues at coordinate 472,270 of VXAZ01000672.1, forward strand.
AAGGCCCTTTCTGTGTTAGAAGAATGGTTTAGCTCATAAACTTTACCCTGACTAGCATAGTGGAGAATGAGATAAATCAGCAAAACTTCTAGCTGGGTTGGACAGGCAGTTTTGCTCCTGTTGTCATGGTACAGAGAGTTTCTGTACCATGAATTTTAAGAGGAGTAAGTTGGGTTCTTGGCATGGCGTGGTGTATTTCTCCAACTGGAGATTTACAGTGGCCTTTAGTTAAAATGTATGTTAGAAAATGAATCCTATGAGTCGTTAGCTGCTCTCTTAAGTGTAGTTAGCAAAGGATAAGCTGTCCTTTTAAAAGGATATTGTGGAAATGAGCACTGGAGCAAGCTTCCTGCACCTGTGGCTCTTTGACATCAACTGTGTTTTGATCTGATATGCAGCCATGGACATGCCAAGACCGGAGATGTGCAGGTGTTTCCCCCTGGCTTGTGTAAACTGTATGCTTCCCTGGAAGTAAAATGCAGCTTGCTATTGCCTACAACTACAAAAGTAGAAGCTTAGTAGTTAAGGAAGTGCTTGGGTATTAAAGGTGCCAAATGGCACTAGACAGAGATATTCAAAGAGGAGGGAGTGGGAGGAAATGCACAACTGTTGTCAGTTGCCTGGACACAGCTACTCTGCTCCATGCTCTACTTCTGCATGTAAAAGTCCAGACTTGCTCTGTCTGCTAGCAAAAGTGGTCTAATGTGATTGTAAATTTTATTGAACTTACTTGCTAGAAATAATCAGACAGGTTGGAGCAAATGCAGGAAGAAGCAAACTAAATCCCAAATGGCTAAATTGTTGAACATCTCTACTCCACACTTGAAAGACACTTTGAGAATGTTTCTTGTCAGAAAGATTGTGGTCAAGGAGTTGGAACAGTTCTCACAGAAATGAGTTAGTGGTAGTGACTGCTTTCAGCAAAATGAAGCTAACCAGAGAAACTGAAAGAACTGGGAAAAGCTGAGTTGCATTGTTCAGTGGCAAAGCTATTCACTTATGTTTGGCTACTCTTGCCTAACGGGTCTGCCAAAAAAGGCTGCTGTCCTGGGCGTTGCTCAGTTCAGTTTGGTTCATCAGGCACATCTTTCAAAGGAACGAGGAGTAAGGTTCTGATCCTTAAGTAGAGCCAGTTGGGCCGTCTTCCTTTGTTACACTGCACAGATAGCTTAGCTGGTTTCAGGATGATACAAAAGCCATTAAAATGTATAATTGAGTGGAAGTTTATGCAAGGAGAGAACCAGAAGTATCTTGTAGATAGTGTGCTTGGACCTTATCCTGTTGACCACAGAGCCTGGTCTGTGTTTACCATTAGCCTCAGATTATCTGACATCCCCATTTGGATTTCTAGTTTCCTTCTCATGTTACCAGCCTGATTCTTGACAGCAGTTTTTGTATAATAAGCTGTTTCTTTTCTAATAATTGCTGTTGCGTGCCATGGGCAATTGTACCACTTTATGTGCTTTCTCTCAACTTTTAACAATTACCTCAATTATTACAAATCTTAATAATGGTTGAATGGTTGTTTGGTTGTGGATTTTGTGGTGGCGTGGTTTTTTTGTGTTTGTTTGGGTTTTTTTTAGTTTTTGGGGGTTTTGTTTGGTTTTGGGTTTTTTTGTTGGTTTTGGGTTTTTTGCTTGGTTTTTGGTGTTGTTTGTTTGGGTTTTTTGTTTTGTTTTGTTTCTGGTTGGGAAAAATTCTCTAAAATGATCCATGTTTCTTTGGTGTGGCTTCTGTTAGTTTTTTACCAGTACTGATTAATTAAAAAGTATGTGCAAAAGTGTGATCAAGAAGCAGAGATGGTTCCCTGAGTAATTTAATAGCGCTCACATGACATTGTAGTAAGTGTGGCAAAGATTTGGTGTCAAATGATGGAATATTAATGCATGCAGCACATCCTGTGTCCTCTCTTCTGTACAGGTAGTGAGTTGGCTCAGAGGAAGAAACTTAGCATGAATTAATGAACATTGCAGGGATCAGTGTGATGCTGGGCAGGATGACTGGGAGCTGGAGACTGGCCCTGCTGCACCATTGTTGGTTCCCAGAAACCATCCAGACAAGAACATCATGAGCAAGAGATTGTTTGAACTGTCATGTGTAGTGATCACTGACATACCCACTCTGCTTTTGTTGTTTCTGCTCTCTTTTCTTCTTCATCTAGGGAGATGTACCCTAGTTTCAGTATTCTTTTTTTCCTCTAATGAGATGCTAATACTGAATACTACAAGAATGAGTTATACCAAAGACCAGAATTACTTCTTGCCAGTTCTGCAGGAATGAAAGGGGGATGAAGCATGTCTTTTCACAAAGACATTATATAAAACACTTTTGAAAGCAGAGCCTTTTAATTTTTTTTTCCAGAATTACTCAGTTCAATCAGAGCTTTACGGATATACTTCAGAGGGAATTTTATAATCCTCAAACTGTAACCAAACAATCTTTATGACAGTTGCACACATACTACTAACTGTGAGAATTAGAAACATTTCAAAATTAAATACTGAATTATCAACAGGGTAGATGTTAGTTACCTTTTTTTTTCCTTAATGTGTCCTTCTCCCACTGAATACTTGTGTGAGTTATAAATAACATGGTCCTGGTGAAGGTTGTAGGGCAAGCTAAAAAGTGTCCTTTGTCTTTTTGTTGCTGGTCTGTTGGGATACCTTGGAGTATGCTATGATTAAAATAGATGAAGAAATTGTAATGTCTTGAGGGAGATAACATTATATTTAACTCTTCTGAGAGTCTCCATGCCATGTTTTCATGTTCTCTGAAAAGAAGTTTTTTTGTGAAAGACAGCTGAAATATAGATAATGGTGCAGAAGAAATAAAAATGCTGAATTGGCACTGAAAGCACAGCATTTCTATGGAGCATTACTCTCCTACTCATATTCTGGGGATAGATGAGCCTCTGTGTTGTTTTGGATAAATTTTATTCTCGGTGTTCAGGCAGTGACTTCAGCAGCAGATTACAGTAGTGTGCACAGTCTCTGTACAGAGTTGAGACTAGAAGATTATTTTCAGTAATTGAAACTACAGAGTTTTCAATAGGAAAAATGGAATTTTCTATTATATTAAAATGATCTGTTAAAACTGTGTTTAAAAAAAAATCAGACAGGTACTAGGTCTTCGTTTTTATTTTGTGGTTTGGTTATTTATTTATTTTTTTGATTTTCCTTGGAATCATTGCCAGACATCTGTGGTTAGTGCAACATGAGAACTTTGCATTTCATAGAATTCAGAGAGAAAGGAAGAAGAAATCTAAAGTTGATTGCCAAATGTACTGTGTGAAGCCTTAGTTTGATTTCTTTTGTAAGTATGGCTTCTTTCATACTCTTAGTTGTTTTTAACTCAGTTACATGTGCTGATGAGTTTCATTTCTGAACCTGCTACTATGTGGCTTGAATTTTGCCAAACTTGATTGTTAGTTGAAAAAGTAGGGATATTTCTCAAGTATGTAGGTTCCCTTCTTTTAGTTGCCTTTAAGATATCACTCTCTATCACTATATGCCTTTTTCACAAATCTGTTTTATGTAGTTTTTGTAATCCCACTATTTTGCAAAGTCTCCTTCTACTTGCATCCTTGAGTCAGCCACTTCCCTTTCCCCCTCTCCCTGTATCCATCAGTAAAGAAAAGCTGGAAGTGACTGTGCTTATCTGAAAGAGTAGAGTGATCCTTGTCTGCTCTTCCTTAGCTGTCAGATTCTTTTGTTCTTCTTTAAGTAAAGAAGTCATCTCAGGCTGTCAGATCTATATTGTCACGTGAAAGATTTTTGTATCGCTTTTCACAGCATACACTGATACCAGAGTACTTCGTATAATGTCTTGATAAAGGTTTTTCACTTCCTCAGCTCTTTACCATTAACTCTGACTTAACCAGCTGTCAATATTCAAGCTTAAAATTTGGGAGGTATCGTGGGGTTGGTTTTTGTGGTGTTACTATGTACTACACAAAAAAAGGTGCTCCCCCAGCACTGCCACAGCAGCCACCTCCAGCTGTGGGTTCCTTCTGCTTCCACTGTACCTGACTGAGCAGTAAAATTGATAGTGCAAGTTTAGTATTAATCTTTTTTGTTTAGGTCTTGGAACTAGTTGTCTGTGAAAATCTCAATACAGATCTGAAATGTTAATGGTTAATTATTGTGGAAGACAAATGTGTATTTGGTGGGTTTGATTTTGTACTATTGAACTATATAATGAAATTCAGACCTATGCCAAATGTCTGATGCATTCCAATGCAATAGCAGGTTGCAGCCACTTCAGAATCTATAGTGGAGTTTATCCTCTCAGGCTACCTCCACCCTTTGGCATGTCTCATGCAATAAGGTGCAAATGAAGTCTCTACCAATTTATATTTGGTGTTGAACTGGATAGCCATTGGCTTTTCTGAATGGAAAGGATTAGCATTTTGTTTAAATTACAACAGAGGTGGGAAAAAACAGATTTGAGTTAGCCATTAGCGAGGAACTTGTCAATGAAGTGACTTTCTCAGAGAAAGTATAAAACTAGAAAAAGGGTTTTGTTTTGACTTAATTGTGTTTATCAATTTCTTGTGTTGGTTTAATAATTATTTTCGGCTGTTGGATTAAAATGGTAGAGTTAAGGTTAGGTAATAAACTTGAGAACATTGTATCTTGATGAAATGCCCATCTTAAAATCGTGGTGATTGGATGACAATTTGTAATGGAAAGTCTTACATTGAATGAATGAACAGTTTCTAAGAAAATTCTGTGATTGGTAGGAAGGCCAAAGTTTTATTTCCCTGTTTCTTTGGCAAAGTAGAAGGTTACAGAGTAGGAACCATATTTGGAATACAGGCTAAGCCACTTCAGTGAAAGATAGTATTTTAATACTTAGTCATGAGACATGCTAGTCCTGCTAAGTAATAAGAAAGGATGTTAAAGATTTCTCATCTTGTTTTCTCACTTTGAGTTCAAATAAGAAAAGTACTTGCATTCTTTCCTTCTCAGGCAGCCTAGACTAAACAGTTCATGGGCTTTTATCAGTGTGTGTTTGAAAAGTAGAGCTTAACACTTGGAGCGGGTGCAAAGTTTGGCTGCAAATAAGCATTACCTTCTGGCGTTCAGGCTGCTTAGCAGGTGTCAAGAGAGGCCTCAAAGTAGTTTGATGCATTAGTGCTTCTTTATAAACCTAGCAGTGGTGCGTGCTGTTCGTCACTCTGTTTTGTGAAATCCTGTGATAAGGCAGACATGTACTATCTTCAAAAATTAGGGTGACCTTAGTAGTGCCATATAAGGGTTCTTGGTTAACCAGCCTCATCAGTGAGTGCTGAAGTTCTCTAGAAAAGGGATAATATCTAGAAAAGATATTATCATCTGTTACATAGAGGGGGAAATATGTGCCCTGCCTCTTTTTAGTCATTAGATTAGATGAGTCCACTTGAAGACTTCATTAAATAAAGCCTTTAGCTATTCTGAACTCATAGTGAGTTATTTAGCACCAAGATGAGAGTTAAAGATGTCCTGACTACAAACCCAGTAGCCTTCTAGAGCAGCAACTAGAATCTATGCCTATGTGAACAATTTTACTTAAGCTTCATGATTTTAATCCAGACTTTCTGAGGTTTGCATTGCTAGTAATAAACATAATTCTGCTAAACAGTTCTGAAAACTTCAATCCCCCACCTGCTCTTTACTGTTTGTTTTTCAAGCCTTTTGCAGTGTAGTGGATAAACCATTGTGTCTTGCTAACTGCAGAACTTCCACAGCCATTTTTACATCAGAATTGAATAATGCTTATTGCCTTCGTTGTTACATCTTCACCCTTCAAGTGGCTGCTCCTATCTGGTCGTAAGAGTGATTCAAATTGGTGACCTAAGGGGCTGTGCCTCAGGGCTTCCCTGCTCCGAGGTGCCTGCCCACCCATGGCTGAGGGGCTCAGCCATGCCCTGTGGTGGGGCCGATGGAGCTGGCTGGTGCCTGCACCTGGAACAAATTCCTAAAATAAATAGAAAACATAAGGTGACTTACTCCCTACCAGAGATATGTTAGTGTAGCCTGTTGGCGTTTGCAGGAGGTTTCGTTGTGTGCTGTGGTACATGAGAAGGTGAGGCAGGCACTGACTGGAAGAAGAAAACTGGCCAAATTGGCCTGTGGGACCTGAGTTGAAATTTAGCTTAAAACTTACAGAAATGCTGCAGAACTAAGTGTACTATTTCATACCTAAGTTATGCCAAATTTCACAGCCAAATTTCACAATCCTGGAAGCTGGAGCTGTGGTTTAAAAATAAAAAAAGTAATGTAAAAATGCTTGTGGAGATTCCACTTGTGAAAGTTTTAAGAAATATTGTCCCAAAGTGCCAGTGCTAGCACATATGTGCAAACTCTTCAAACTTCAGCGTGCTTCCTGTGAAACATTCAGGTTTTTTTCCTTTCCTTGGGATTGGAGTTTGTGCAGAGTACTGTTTGTTTTATCATATTCTGACAAATGTTGCAAGGAATGAAATTTGGAGCCTGCTTGTTATATTGCCACGTGTTTTAATTTGGAAAAAAAAAAGAGCAAGCTTAAGAGCCAAAGAGCCATACTCCTAAGATTTTAGGGCAGAAGGTCAACATGAACTTGTAAATGAACGTATTCCATCCTGTAAGCAGTTCAGTGAGCAACAATGCTGGTAGGTAGGTAACTTCAGTGTTGAAACAGTGGTAGTTTGCTCAGCAGTTAAGAATTAATAGATGGAAACCATTTTTATGACAGATAATTTCCATCGGTACAAATGTAAAGTTCAAGGAGAATGATTGTCCAAAGTGTGTAGTCCAACTTTTCTTTTACTTTGGATAAATGAATTGATATATTGCATCTTTAAAGGATGCTGTGTATCTGCAAAGCCAAAGTACTGCGCTAGGCTGCTGATTTCCATGGGAATACTTGGAAACATAGTAGGAGTCTGCAGTCTTTGGAGGTGCAGATTGTAAAGAGATACACTTGAGGTTTTGGTGACTTGGACCAGCATAATGTGTGTCATGGAAACAAGAGAAGGAAAAGAGATTTTTCTTTCCTCTTGAGTGATCCCTGATGCTTTGAGGTTTGGATTGGTTTTTTTTCTGGATCTCTTCTTGATGTGGTTGGCATGTATTTGATTTTAAAAGAACTTGTCTGAAGATATAAAAGAGAAAGTAATGATCATCTGGTAGGAAAACCAAGCACATATGCACTTTCATGTTGAGAAGTTTAATTTGAATAATTTCATTTGGATAAGAATTGATGGCTTAAGTAAACAAAGTTTTCAGACTTTTACATCAAAGTCATTGTAATATAACACTTTTGGACAGTTAAAAAGATTAAAGTATATTCTGGGCTTAATTGCGTTCTGCTCTCTTTTCCTAAATGATTACTTTGTTTTCCTGTTTTGGCATTTTATCTGATGTTTCACTTCAGCATGGCAAGCAGTGGATTTGGCCCTGCTATCCATTTAATTCCTGAGGTACCTGTCACTGCCTGCTGAAGAAAGGTGTCATCACATAAGAACTTGATGTCAAGAGAAATACTGCTGTTACTTTCCAGGGTGACACATAAGATACAATGGTCAGGTCAGCCTGTCTTTATGAGATGTTAGAAGGATGTGTAAAATATGGCATGCAAATGACCATACACTAGAATCCAAGGCAAATGTGCTGCAAAAAAACCTAGTAAAATTGTTCCAGAGCAAGTGAAGGGGACTCACTGCTGTTCAGACTAGGACAGGCTTTGCACATGTGGTTCCAAAAGTAGTTTTTCAGTGTCATACAATTAAAGACTGCTTTCTCAGGTGAGTTTAAATTGCATTGATTCTGTCCTGACTGACTTGTGAAGTCTTTGACACTTCTCAGCAGTGAGCGTGACTGGCAGAATCTGAAGTCTGCAAAACTGAAAATAGCAAACACTTTTATAAAACAATGTAACGTTGTAGTCAATATAGCCATCTGTGATGCTAAAAAGAAAATTAAACACATTATTTTAATATTCATGATTCAAAGAGACAAGGTAAATTTAATGAGGCTATAGGGCTACCGAGTAGAAGGACATCTATGGCTGAAAAACTTCCATGGGCTATAAGGACCTGAAGATAGAGACCGTGTTCAGGAGAAGTATCTGTTATATTATATGCTTACCCGATTCTAACTTTCTTTCCACAGGATCAAAATGTAATCTGTAGGAAATAGCATACTAGGTTAGACGGCTGGAATCCTGTTCTACACCTATTGTAAGATTTTGGCACTAGTAGACAGAAGAAAAAATCCATGCTTTTGCTTCTTCAGAAGCAGGTCAGAGACATGATTTGAATTGCAACTGTGTAGCTGTGTGATTCTTTGCAGGTGTTGTGAAGTATGTGCTACCTTCACTCCCAGTGTGAATTATGTTGAATTCTAGGAAAACAGATTTCTTCTACCATATCTACCTACTACCATAGTGCAGTTTCCTTTCTTTTGGATTGCAGCTTCTGGTTTAGAAATAAAGAACTGTTGACTGTATGAAGGAAACTCTAGATGATTGCAAGTCATGTTAGGGAAGCTTTTGGCAGGCCTTTAATTTGTTTAAGCAGAGGGTCAAATACAGTCGTTACTGATGTAGTCTTTGCAATATTGCCCTCTGTTTGATCCTTCCAGTTGTCATTGCATTAGAACTCTTGTCAAGGTATATTTATGTGCAATGACTTTCTCAGTGCACTTTTTGAATTGGAGAGGAACCGGCCTCTAGAAACCAGTGTTATACTCTGCTTTAAGTTTCCCTTTGGCATTAGGGAAATCAGCAGTCTTTGAATTTCTGTGATTCTAATATTCCATGTAATCATTTAGGTTGGAAAAGACCCTTACAATCAAGTCCAACTGTGAACCCAGTGCTGCCAAGTCCATCACTAAACCATGTCCCTAAACGCCACATCTACATGTCTTTTAAATACCACCAGGGATGGTGACTCCACCACTTCTCTGGGCAGCCTGTTCCAATGCCTGAACACCCTTCAGTGCAGAAACTTTTCCTAGTGTCAAACCTAAGCTGCCCCTGGCACAACTTGGTGCTGTTTCCTCTTGTCTGTCACTTCTTACTTGGGAGAAGAGGCCAACTACAATCTCCAGCCTGAACAGCTGCTGCTCTCCTAGCCTTTCCTCTTTGGAGGATATTTAAATACTGTTATGTTTTGGCTTTGGCATGTGTACATGAATCTGCAGTAGCCAAATCTAGCCTACTAGAAGCTTTGTTTTACACTGAAAAAAACCAAAACAAGAGATATATTGTGTCAGCTAGTCTATTTGAAACACATTGAAAATTACTAGAAAGTATCTCCTGCTTCCTCCTCATCTGAATGGCGAATTTCAGCATGGGCAATAAGGAAAAAGGCTAGTTTTGGGGCTATACACAGTAAGAGAAGACTCTATCTAAAAATATAATTGCAGGTAGAACTGTATCCAAGCAAAGCAGTAACTATGGGTATTTTTTTTCTTAATTTTTAGTTTTAAATTCTTGCAGGATGTTAAAATGTTTTAAAGTTTAAGTAGATTTAAATGATAAGTATCTACACTTACATCAGGCATTTCACACTTTCTAGAGAAGAGTGCAATTGTAAATATGTTGCTACTAGGTGTACTGACAATTAGTAGCTTACAGTGGGTGAAATATTTTGGTTATGCTCTTTGAGGCGGGCTTGTATTTGGGGTAGGTAGAACTGCTATTGGTAATGCGGAGGTATGGAGTCTGGGAAGCGTTCACTTTGTGAAAACAAACCATGCCAGATATGACCATCTAGCAACTCTGCTGTTATTTGGTATCACTGACTTCCTCTCCCTCTTCCCTCCCCCCAAAAAAAGATAAGTTCCCTCCCCCCCAAAAAAGATAAGTTCTTTTTTAGAGGAAATCCTGTTTATTTGCTTTGAGGGAATAATTTTCCAGTTACTCTGTTTAGTTTTGTTTTCTTTCTATTAATCTCTTAAGGAGTGCTAATACCCCTTGGAATTTTGTTTTCTGCCTCTGCTGTTGGAGTTTTTGATACATAAGGAGTTGCTGGTAGTGGCAATGCAATCTAAATACCTTTCCTGTCAGTGATGATTTCATTATCAGCTGGTGCAGGTGTTTCATGGTCTTTGGCCTCTTCCTGGGAAAGAGCATTTAACATCTATCCTTCCCTTTTCTCTTCTGCATTTCTTCTACCACAAACCTCGTTGCCTTAGCTGGAGAGTTATTTTGGTGCAGTAGTTTCTATAAAGACCACAGTCCATTACTCCAACTCATGTCACAGCTTGAGAGCAATTGAAGTGATATTCTGGAAGTGCTTCTTCTTGGTTTTGCTTAACTTCTTAAAGGAATGTAAAAAGCAGTTAGTGAATTGCTGGAAATACACTTTTTTATTTCTCTTCACCCTGCCCAACTACTAGCTTTAGCCATTTATTTTTTTATTTCCTTCTGGCCATTTTAATATCCTTTTGCTCCAGTTCAATTCATAATCATCTCTCAAATCTAACTTAATGTTAACTTAAGCAACTTTCTGTGGAGACTGATTCTCTAGGGCTGGCTGATGGATTAACTGGCAGTACCTTGGTTGTGAAGCAACCTACATTTGCACATTCTCCAGTCATTTCCCATTAAAACTTAAATCCTTGTTCTGTTGTGGCACCTTTAAAAAGCAGACCTCTCCCTTACATCTAAATGTTATGAAAACCAGGCATACTGTAACCCAGAACCCCAAGGAATGCTTGATTGAAATAACAGATCAGAAAAGTCTCTTGCTAACATTCCTGTGATTATAGGTTTACTCAAGTGACAGAACCGTGGTATAAGCTAGCTTTCTGCATACAGGCTAATTTTGGTCAAAAAAATAACACAGGTCTGAAAGGCTTCAGTGATGCAGTGTTTGTGGGGATAGGTAACTTCTTAAAATGTAACAGTATTCACTGCATTTCCTCTCTCTAGAATTATCTCGCTTATTGGGTGGTTGGTCTGGTTCCTGCTGCAGAGTAGAATGTGTTCCCTGTTAATAATTACTGAGATGGAGTAGAATGAGTGAAGGGAAACAGAAGTGACCCCTTCTTAGATCCTCACAGGTAAACAAAAAGACAGCTTTGGTTTAGACAACTCTGTTCCTCTGTAGTATCTATCTGGGTTAATTTTTAATATGTATTTGTATTTCTTTTGTTTGTAACTTGTATCTAGAGTTTGACATTCCGCATATAGGTCTAAAGACATTGATGTAGGAAATTCAGGAAAAGCTTTTAAGAGAGAAAATAAGAGAAGGAACATCCATAGGATATGATTTACAGTTAAAAACCCTCCACCACTAGTGAGAAGTTTTGAAATGTGTATTGAATAGTTTTGAAATGGTGTATTACATCATGCAGTGAGCATGGTGAAGGAGAAAACAGATACCTTGCTTTCATTTTCACATGACCAAGTGACTGGAATACATGATGTGAACACATAAAGCAGAAATCTGAACTCATTTAACATATTTTGAATGTAACCATTTATCCTGATCTATTAGAGGTATTTGAGTGGGTAAACTGAACATTTAAGTTCCTCTAATGTTGTTAATCACAAACATTTCATTTCATGGGGCTTAGCAAATATATAGTGAGAGGCCCTGTGGCACAGGAGACTATTTGCAGCCTTAATACATGTGCAGAGGCACATGCTAGAAGTTACAGTGCAGTTAACTCCTACCCTGGTGCGTACAAAATGAACATCAGCTGCTTTAAACTTAGTTTAAAGCTTCCTGGAATTGTTCCAGGTTCAGATATTGAAGGTCTTTCTATTTCAGAGTTGACACTCATGTTTGTTCTCTCTCTCTCTCCCTCTCTCCCTCCCTCTCCACTTCTTTCTCTTTTTGCAGGCAAGGGCAGCTCAAGCATCTCATCCGACGTGAGTTCAAGTACGGATCACACGCCTACCAAAGCCCAGAAGAATGCAGCTACCAGTGAAGGTAGGCAGCTGGTACTCATTACCCAGGTCAGGCCCCCCAGCAGAATCCTAGCAGTTTTCAGAAGAGGAACCCCTCCTCCTGATTCCTTCTGTGTACAGTAGCATTGGTCTGCAAGAAATTCTATAACAGATCTTCCTTTAAACAGTTTTCACTTCTACATGTGGTAGTTTCTGATTTAAGTTTGTGACAAAGGATTTAAGATACTTCTGTAGAACCCAAATGTAGAGGGTTAGGAGTAATTTTGTGTGCCACTTTTTCAGCAAAGGCTTTTATACTTAAGGTTTTATATGATCTGATTTTGCAGTTGTATTTGAAGGATATGCTTGATGGAAGCTTTTTGAAATACATTTTAGGTCAAATACCAGCCTCTTTCTTTTCATACTGTGAACACCATGAAAATGTGAGTTGTTTGAGATGAGTTTTTTAGAAGTGTAGCTGTGGACGTGAAGAGCTGACACAGATTTAATTAGGCCAATACACCTCACCTACAATTGCTGGAATATGTCATCACCCAGGGCTAGATTTTTAATGTCCAGGAGAAGGAGATGGCTTATCTGCCAGTATTAGTACAATGTTGTACTAACTGGCCTATGAACAGAGAAATGCTGAGTCTTCCTTTCTGACCTCTTGCATATGAGTAAGTGTGCTCTGTTAAATGGAAGTCTATTTGCCCTGGTTTTTACAATTATGTCTTTGAAGGCTGAGAGGAAATAACTATATATAGTTTAATGATGTAAGCTAAAAGGATTTTTAAGAATTGTACATTTATGTGCCTTAACTAGTATTTCTGTTTCACTCTGTCGTAATAATTTGGTTATACTTGGTAGTAATCAAATAATAATTCTGATTTTTTGCACTTCTGATACTACAAATTAAGTTACAAGCTCTGATTGCTCTCAGTCTAGCTTTATTTCTTATGGTTAAAAGAAATCAGACTTTTGAATAGTTCTAGTTTGGCAAGTCTGACTATGACTGTAGAACCTGTTCAGTAAAAGCAGTTCGTGTAAGTAATAAATGACCACATAAATCACAAGAGTTCTGTTGTTGGGCATGCATAATCCCATACCAAGAATGAATATCTGGCACCTATGAATCATGAGAGATACTGGAATCTGTGCCAATAAATTTAGCATTATTAACCATTTATTTGTTTATTGTTAACTTGAATAGTAGACTTCATGTTTCTCTAAACGTTAGATTCAAAACTTTTGAGGTACTTGAAAGAGGTGAATTACCAGGACACAAAGTAAACTTAGGAAATGTATTCTCTGTATGACAGCTGGGAGTGAAAAAGAAAAGAAACCACAAAAGAATAGTGGAAACTCTGAAGTCAGTACATAATAATTGCTCTAAATTTCTGTTCTACTTCAGTCTGTAAAGCATTTTTTACCCTTGGATTCAAATAAGATAATGCAAAATAATCCTTTACTAATCTCTAAGATTTATGTTCTTAATTTAGTCCATTATAGAGCCAGTGAATACTAATGTTGACCCTGAAATCTTCACCACTAGTTTGCAGCTGATTAATTCATTAGCGAGGGAGGCTTACATGCAGGCCAGCAGATGCTGTAGTAAAAATATGTTTTTATGAGTTCACATGCAGAATCAGAGTTCAGAGCAGTGTAATTGTGTATTCTACACTTGGAGGCAATTTCGGATGTTAGCCTAATTTTTCTGTGCCCTGGAATAGCGTGATTTGACAAACACTTATTTTGACAACAGTTTCAGAAGTAGCTTCTTCCTCATCCTCTGCTATTACTACTTTCCTACCATTTCTTTCTCCTGAGGAATTAGTAATGTGGATCAGTTTAATATAAATTACCTTAATGTGGATTGCTGCATAACCTGGCAGATATTTTGAATGCAATAACCAGGGAGCATAAGAATTATGCAAAGGAAAGTGAGACAAGAGACATGGAAGCAGTTGGGGCAAAACAGGTGCTGTTGAAACTGGTGCTGTTACTTGAAGGCACATTTATCAACTTATGTTGATATCAACTTACGTGTCTGGATTTTTTACTAATGCTGCCTCTTTTCCCCATGAACAGTAGACTTATGTTGAAGGAGGATTCAGCTGATAATAAAGACTCTTAACCTTCCACAAGATGACTTGAGTTCTGTGCTTACAGAAGGCTGAATGTTTTCGTACTGTTCAATTATAGAGTAATGTCTAGGGGCCAGCTAAGAACAGGAGTGTGATTGTGTTAGATGCTGTACGAGCAGTGGCACTTAGGTATTTTGGGGTGTTTGCATAACACTTTTTTAACCGTTAGTTAAATTTACCTACTCCACTCTAGTATTTGCTTGCCATGGTAGAGTAGTATCTGCCCAGCACAGAGGGTGGTACATTTATCTTTCTTTTCACTGGAGACTTCACTGCAGGGACAGAATTCTCCAGTTCTGCCTATATTGTAAATTCGCAGCACCGTGTGCTGTCCTGTGAATGAGCCATGTGTTGTGTGGCGGGCTGTATGCATCTAGGTTTGGTGTGGGAAGGACTAGGAAACCTTGCAGGTGAACTCTTCTTCACCTTCATTGCCATGGGAAATGGTCCTGATTGAGCATGTGGCAGATGGATTTGCATCCTTTGAATTTCTATTGCCAGCTGAATTCCTGAGTGCCCAGCTCTGTGAAGAGCATAATATTTGTTTGGGGCTGAAGGCCTTTCAAAGCCTCTGCTCTCCAGCTTTTCAAACAGACCTAATTCTTTCCAGTTCTGCACAGCTTGTCTTCTGTTTCTGTAAGACAGGTGACACAACACTTGTTGAAGCAGAATCAAGGGAATGCCTTCAAACAACTAGAAAGGAAATTTGTGGGACTGATCCATCCTAGCTCTGGTACTGTACAGCAGAGAAGCAATCATGTAAAGTACTGCTTAGGCAGGTACAGACTCTCAAGAACTGCAAAAAGACGTCAGGCAGGACTCTTGCTTGGAAGGGCAGACCACCTCAGGAAGTATCTGACAGCAGGTGTTGCCATCAGTTTAAGCAATCAAACCACACTCTTCATCCTGATGACTGCAACCATGTTATCTGCCAAGTTTCAGAGCTATGATGTTTCTCTACACAACGGGTACCAAAATGGGAAACAAGATGCTGGAAATGGCTTGTGTTGTTCCAGTCCTAGATATGCAGTTAAGGGAACATCATTTAACTCTTTTGATGGGCACGGGTGGTGCAGTTATGGCCAAAGTAATGGTACCCTCCCTCACACTGTGGATTTAGAGCATCTGTAAGAGTTGTGAATATTTTATGTTTCAAAGAGACAAAAAGTTGGTCATGCCTATTGAGTGTGTCTGGGTGAAGTGCACATCTTCCTCCAGAGAAGGACAGTGTATATTGGTATCCTTAGCCAAACAAGCTTCACTCAGTGATGCATTGGAGAGGTAACCACTACTCTGTTTTTGTTGCGTAGAGGAAAGCAGACAGTACCTGGCAGACCATACAGCTTCCTAAATCCAAGCCTTGAGATACCAGTGATGCACTTGAGAGGGATGCAAAGGTGAGGCTGTACTGGTGCTGAAACTGGAGTCCAGTGGCTCTCACTTTGTGTACTTCAGTGAAGGGAAGGTGGCAAAACCCACGTCTGGTCCTCAGTGTAAATTACACGCTGGAGAGACCTGTTTGTTTGGCTACAGCTTGGCTCAGAAGGAAGGTGGTAGCCTGTGGGTGTGCATGCATGCTGATGCCTCCACATTGCCTCCTCTTCTGAGGATACAGTTTTCTTTAGCTTTAAATATACACTGCCTTTTACTCCTTTTCCAGTCTCGGACGTTGTCTGCAATTCTTTACCCTATCAATCAGTTATAGTTAGAAACTTGAGAACGCATGAGTTTTCACTACCCCCCATTGCTCTTCTGGCAAGTGAAAGACTAAATGGATTTTTGTGGGCCATTTAAATGCAATTTGCTACACACAGTCTCAGCTGGAATATTATTGTCTGAAACTTGATTTAGAAGATTAGACTGAATGACTGTTTTTGTATGGGCTTACCTTGATCACGGAGTTTTCTTCTAACTCTTACCTGCAAAGCATGGAATGTTATGTCCAAGCTGGATGCTTTGTATTAACTTGACCGACTGTTTTTCAAATAAAAAAATCAATCCTGTTTGCACTTCACGTATAGAGCCATTAAGATGTAATCCAGAGGCAGCTTTAAATTGAGAGCTCATATATGAGCTCAGTGTGTAAGTTCTAATTTATTTCTCAGTTTCTGTAAAATCAAATTGAAGGATTAGGTCTGAAGCAAAACACTACTTTAGCAGAGGGGCTTAGCGCTGAAGTACCTCTGAATACATCCCATTAAATCTTAGTATTTTGAGATTTGCAAAAATATGGTGAAGCCGGCTGCTGTATTTTGAAGAGGTTAAAATTTTATCTGCTTTTAGTTGACTTCTAGAGACCTTCAAAGAGTAAGAATTTTACTTTGTTACTCCTTTTTCAGTACTCTGAAAATTCTAGAGTATACTGCAATGTATGTTTAGTGTTGAGATCAAATGCATTTGTTTTGGCAGTAGCTGTTTATATGCATCTCGACACAAGAGGTATTTCTTCTGCAGTTCAGGTGTGTACTAGAAAAGCCCTTCCTCTCATAGTTGTATCCTCCTTCCTGTTTTATTTGGGTTTTGCTGGACTTGTGGTGCAGCGTTTACAGTTGGACTTGATGATCTTAAGGGTTTTTTCTAACCTGAGTGATTCTATGGCTCTCAGAGCAGCAGGGCATATAGCCTGGTGGGAACAATTACCTTCATTAGGAACCATTCCCTCCATTAAGTCATCTTGGGGGGCACCTGTGTGAAAATGTAGCACTTTGCAAATATGTAATGCTTTAATTACTCATGTAAAAGTGCTACTGTACCCTGTGCAAGATGATGGCTTGGTTGATCAGGCTGTGTTTGTGGCCATTGGCCATCCTTTTATTGTGGGACCTGGCCACTGAAGCTTCTATGTAGAAAAATTAATTTTTCCAGAGAAAATTGACCTCAGTATCCGAAAACATTTATCTCTGCTCTGCATGGGAATATATTAAGTGACATTTCTTGAACACAAATTTATTTGGGTTGTGTGCCTCTCATTTCATCTTAGAAGTGAGGGAAGAAAGTACTTGTTACACGATACTTTCAGGGAGGCTGTAATTCATTTAATTTCTTTTGGCTTTATAATCATATTCTTTCAAAACACATGGTATTTTTTGGATCTCTGAGTAATTCTTAATTTATTGAATGAACTTAAGAGGAGAAGTTCTTGCATTGTGGACTGTGAGGGACAATATGAAAAATTTGGGAAGATGGAGCAGGTTCTGTGCTACTGAATACTTTTTGTATTTTAAATGGCTCCTGATAGAGAATCAGCTCAAACTGAGATTCGGGTAAGTGCAGTCCTGATCTTTTTTCAGAGAGAGATAAAAATCTCAGAGAACCAGTTTGTAAATAGACATCCTTTCTGTGTATTATAGTTCACATAAATAGGTGGGTAGCTATGTTTGGGATATTGGAGTTCCATTGAAGCTTTTGAGTCATTTGTGTAGCCTCTTGGGGCACTGAGCTAGGTGTTGTGGCAAAAGTCTGTTGCTGAAAAGAGATGCAGGTTTTTTTACCCAGATTTTCTTGATGATCCCGTATTTCATCTGATACCTGTTAAGACATCTTTTCCCACTTCAGTTCTTTACCATTTTTCTTTTCATTTTCTCTTTAGCATTAGAAGTTTATTAATCCAGTATGAGAAATGAAAACCCACAGGTGTTCTTTCTGGATGAATACAAATATATGCACAATTCCTGTTCTTTTGATGGCAGTTCTCTTCCTTTTCATCTCTGTCCTCATGTCTTTGCAGCCTCTTATTGGGTATTTGGGCTCTTGGTTCTACTGTTGAAGTTCTGTTAAAGTGGGCTTTCTGTACACCAGAGTGTGTCAGAAGTTGATATGAATGCCTGAATTTGCCCCTGCTTTCTTGGAACTGGGCAGAGATTCAGTTGGCTTTGAGTGAACTGTGGCTGTTTTGAGTTGGTAGTGAAACTGGAGACTAGGTAAGTTTCCTGTGGTTTTGTGTTACTTTTCTAGCAGGGGAGTTTTCTAGAAAAGTGAAATGTTGCATTGCAGAATGTGCCAAAACAGAATCATTTCAAGCCAAAAAGATTGAGGGAGGAGTAAGAGGGGACTGAGAGGCGTGACAGCCAATAAATCCAAAACTATAAACAGTTCGGCCGAATAAACAGAGCTCACTATTTAAATTCCTTTAACCAGCATATCTGAATGCATACACAAATATAATAATCTCAAGCAGTATATGAAGGTAGAAAGTAGTATACAGCTTGCTCTCAAGCACTATTTTTTTGTGCTTTACCACATCTTGATATGCTTTTGCTATCTAATAGGCAGTGTTCCTGCAGAACTGTTCTGCTAATTACAGCAATACCATTACAATCAGCATTTAAATTAGAGTTCAAATACAAGGCAAAAGTAGTTGGGACATTGGCAAGGTTAAACCTGCAAATTGAAACCTTACGTTATTCTGGCTAATTTGTACTGAAATGCTATAGCCAAATGTTTAAAACTTGCCCAAACAATACCAAGAACAAATTGGAAATGTACATGAAACTGCAGTCTTATTTGATCTGCTGCCTGAAATGTGAGACCCACCAGAGCAAATGCACTTACAGTACAGTTAAAGAGAAATGATCCCAATTTAAAAACCTGGCATTGGCTTTTCCAAGTAAGGTCTGATGCTTGGTAGGAGTGATTACAGTTTATTCAATTACCTGTAAATCTGATTTTAAGGAATCCAAGATCCCAAATGTAATTTTTTGGGTAAGATGCTGTACCAAACTACTTAAATACTGTTATCACAGGGAGGAAGGTTCTTACACTTAACTGTTCCTCCTGTTACTGCCTGTGATAGCTGTCTAAAGTAGTTTCCTTCTCTGAAAAGTGAAGTCATCTCGAAGTACCTGATGAATGACCAGCATTTGTTAGTCAAAGCCCCATCCTTCTTGAATACTAGACTGTCTCCTAAGACTTCTTGAAGAATATATACAACCTGATAATGCATATTTAAATATGTCAGGTTTATCAATTTTTCAGAATTTATGAACTGAGACTAGCAAGTTCCTTCAGATAGTTCTAGTTCTTGATTGAAATAATGAAATAAAATTGGAACAGCAATTTTTTTGACTAGAACTTCACAATCCCTGTTAAGGTGCTGTAGTTTGAATGTATTGCACAGAATATCCTGCCTTATATTCCTATATCTTATCTTTTAATGTCAGCTTGTCAAATTACTGCATAATTTTTAAGACTGATACCACCAACAGTGCCAAAACTAGCAGCATGCTTGAGAAATACCTGCTTAGAGTTGCTGAGCCATTCTGTACTTCTCTTCTGGCTATTGTACCATAGTTCCTGCTGCTGTGTTTTTCTTGTTTGTCATCTCCTCGTTTCTGCCAGCATTCCCAGATTTTTCTGGAGAAGTACGTAGTGGGATTGGCTGATGAAAATGGCAGTTCGAGAGTGGATAATGGTAATTCTTATGCTCCTGTTAATTCTGACTGCTGGATCATCATTGGTTTAGGCAGTTACAGCAGACTAGGCTGGAAGTACAAGCAGAAGTAGTGAGCATGAGTATAATTGATGATTTGCTATCTAGTATTCCTCTAGCCTTAATCAGTCACACCCGAACAGGTAACTTGTGGTGTGATGCTGTGTCTGATGCATGGTCACTAACTGGCCATTGTGATACTTCCTTTCCTATTTAAGGGTAGTTTTCATCTTGAGCTGTGATGATGGATTTGGGAGTTTGTATCTCCTGAACCTCAAAGTAAAATTGTGGTATGGATGGTTTAAATAAAAGTTTTTTTTTTTTTTTTTTTTTTTTCTAGAGAAAAACAAGTGCCCACAGCAACCTATCCACTATACTGGGCTTGGGAGGTTTTTACTTCCTTACTCTGTCCTCTTGGGTGTACACAGGTTTTCCAGAAGGCAGGCAGGATTTCCTTAGAGATGCATTAGAGATGCTTTTTTGCAAGATTCTGTAGTCAATTTAGATCAGCCAGTTAGAGTTACCCTCCCGCAAAGTGAGGTACAGAGACTTTTCATAGGCATGTCACCTGCTTGAGGTGTGTTTGTGCTGCCTTGGACATGTGAATGTGTGAGTGAGAAGACGACTGATGGCTTTACTGGATGACTGTAACCTGGCATGCTGCTTGCAATGACTTGGATACATCATAAATCTCTGTTGTAAATTTTTGTCAGAGTTATCATAACTAAATTTTGGGGTTTACTGGTGCCTAATCTAATCTGTAGTGCTTTTAGTTTTCCCTAACATGAAGTCTATTTCCATCTTGTATATCTAAGAGAGTGAAATTTTACAGCACTGTGACATATTCATTGTTTGTGGGAAGTTTTTTACCTTGATCATTATAGATAAATAATGTTGCATGGGAATATCTGAAAGACAAACATTAAGAAATCTCAAGGATGTGGGCAGTAGGAATAACTTCTTTTTTCCAGCTGTGATGTTTGCTTAATCTGAAGGTATTGATATGTCCATGTAGACCTATGTAAACATTGTTTGATTATTTGTTTATTTATTAGACACACTCACATTTCCCACCTCCACCCCATAAGATAAACTTTGTAAGCCTTGTCAGGTAGGGTTTGAGCTTCCATTAGAGCAATAAAAACTTAGTGTGGCACCCAGAAGTTCAGAAACTGTTCACTGTTCAGAGCAGTCATTTGCCTTGGTCAAGGAAAGACTTGTATGGTAGTTTTCCTTATAGAACAGGCACACATGTAGTCTAAATGATGAAATTATAATTGGACTGCCTTTTTTGGGCTCTATTCTGGAAAACTATTTGTGTGACCTTTCTGTATTGTGGGCTGAAATAAACCATTAGCTTGAACTCTTCTTTCTGAAAATGCTCTTACTCTTGCTTTTCTTTCACTTTTAAAACCAGATTTTAGTAACTTTTTGTAATCTGAGGCAAAATTACAGCTCAATCTGATTTTAGCTGTGAGTGTATTTTCCCTTTGTTGTTCCTGTAGAGTTAACTTTCTCAAATTTCTTTTAATGCCCTCATACCTCAGATTCACTTGTACTACACATTTTCTGTCCAGCCTTGGGTTTGTCTTTTGAAAGGTTTTGCCATGTAAAACATGTGAAGCTGATATGCCTTGGTTTTAATGGGAGATTATTCTGGACCTGGCTAAAATTTACAGTGTTCTGAATATCCTTTGTCATGTTCCAGTAGAAAAAGCTGACATCAGTGAGTGTCAGTTGGTGCTGTTAATTTGGCAGACTACTTAACAAATACGTCTTGAGGAAAAAAAATTCTCAAGGAACATTTATTTTTCTTTCCTCTGAAATAGCATTAGATGAATGATAAATCTGCTTCTATCCTTCAATGTTTTGTAAAGATCACTTCTGCCACTGTCTAATTAAGGAAGATAGACTCCCATAGCATTTAGTGAAACATGAATTTTGCTGGACTATGCTGAGAATGTCACTCCCAATGAAAGTGTATCCAACTCAAAATAACAGCACTGCCATTCAGTCACTGGGTTCAGATTTTACCAATCATGTTAAATAGCTATTTGGAATGAAGGAGAATTGGTATCTTCTCACCTTGACGTGTTAATGCTTTCACATATTTTTAATTCTGTTTATAATGTGTGTTTGCACCTGCCAAAAAAAAAAAAAAAGCCCAAAACCACACACAAAATGTCCCCACCTAATGTTTTTTTGTTGCTGTGATGATACTAGTTGTTTTTAAAATATTGTTCATAAGGAGAAGACTGTGAGGATCCTGAAGCAAACATATGAGATTTGATTGTGAAAAACTATTTGTCATGATTATTGATAGATGTACCTTTTGAATTAGACAGCAGACAAACTGAAAAAACAAGGCTCAGAACTGATGTAATTTATCTCATGTCCTAATTTCTGTTATTGGTTATTCCAGTTTTGGTGTGAACAGAACCGTAAAGCAAAAGAACAACAGGGGGTAGCCTCTTGAATTTGGTGTTAAGTTAATACCCAGACTATTAGAGTAACTTATCATTATCCTTCATTTGTGCTTTAACTCAGAACTGTAATTGCTTCAATGCTGCTTAAATTTTGCACCTGCTAATTTCACTGAAATTGGAACATAAAATATTAGGTCAACTCCTTGTACATTCTTGTCTGAGAGAAAGATCTTTTCTCATGTATCTTATTGGAAATAAGAGGAGTGTAGAAGGACAATATGCCATGAACTTTTACTGTTAAACACGTCCCGATTCTTAATTGAAGCAGCCATGTTTAAATATGTGATATTCTGTACTATTTTTGAAGGAAGAATAATGAAACCATAACTAAACAATAACAAAGCTTTTTGCCTAATAGGAGAAAAAAGGAATGTAGTTGGAACTGCAAACAGTAAAACTAGGTAAAAGAAACTGAAAACCAGTTTTTGCAAAGCCATAAAAAAAAAGAATATGGTTAAAAAGTATGAGTGACCAAACCTTTGTATTCTACTGTCTATTGCTCGGTATGATATATTAGGCTTATAAAATTAGCAGGCACAGATACTGCAGAAAGGACAAAGTGTTTCCTTTGGGCCCCTTTGTGGAAATTGTGACTTTTTGCCTGAACGGTTAGCCAGCGCATGCCAGAGACACAAGCGTTTTGTGGTAGATGGTTTCGTTAACAGCAAATGTCATCACGGCGAATCTTTGCAATGTGATGATACTTGGGTAACCAGATAGACCTTCCTTAATCCAAAAGATAAATCACAAACTCTCTATGAAACTTAATGATATTTATCTTGGGATTGTGAGTGTGGTTCTAAAAAACAGTTCGCTTACCAGTCCTGAAAATGTTGGTTATTGTCTTGGATTAATATATACTTTTACACTAAATTCAAGAGTAAGTGTCACTAATTTCAAGTCCTCAGAGAGGCCGTATTTCTTCAAAGCTTTGAAGGAGTTCAGTTGATGTTTGAGTGTCATTGAACCTATGGATATGTCCCATCAGGAGGATGCCCATCAAGACCAGCTTGAGCTGTTCTTGAAAGGACTCACACTGGAATAGTGAGATAGACTGGAGCTGGTGATCAATAATTACACAAAGCCTCTATGAAAAGAAAATAGTTGAAACTTAAGTGGAAATCTGAGGCATGTTTGTCAGCTCCTTTTAACTTGAAGACAAGATCATCTTTGGTATGAAATGCATGGCTGTCAGTGATACTGGTCCCCATTTATGTCCTGACATATTTCTCTGTAGCAAAAAAATGTGTGTATTTTAGGTGCTAGGGTGCTATTTATGTGTTGGAGGGTTATTTATTTCTATTTGTGTTCATTTACTAGCGTCCAGGAAACTAAATTCAAGATTTGGATGAGCTTCAACTCTTCCCATCTGTGTGTGTATTGGAATTTTCAAGAAATTTGGCATGGGAGGATGCTAAACTGAGAACACATCGTCAGTCCTCACCTCATTAACACTGTATTGCAGTATTTTGTGGTGTGTGTGTGTTTACTCAAAAGTTAGAAGGGTTTTGTTGCCTTGGTTGCTTCTTGAAAATTAAACGAGTAACATCAATTTTGTTCTGACTTGGAGTATTTTTTAATAGTCAGGGTGGTTCAAATATCAACAGAAAAAATTTGCTTCTCCTTGGACTGTGATCTTTTCAATTCTGACCCAGCTTTGTGGGCAAGCTTTGTGGTCTCTTAATGGTGTGTTCAGCTCAGAATTAGGTCTTCTACTGGGCTTGGAATTGTTTAGGCTCCTGTGCTGTTTTATTGACGTGCCAGCTTAACATCCTTGCTTGTAGATCATGTCTGTGTTAATTTGATCCAAATGAAGGACACTCCTGATCCCAGTTTGTTGAGGCATCCTGTGCAGAGCTCTGCAAGTGTGACATGATTCCTTTGCTTACCATGCCAGATGCGCTTAATTTGATTCTGCTTAATGTGGATGTAAAAGTTAGCTGGAGCTTTTGAAGCTTCAGGTATCCTGGTCAGAGCCATTGCCATTTAACATCTGGAAGTAGTTGGAAAAAGAGAAAATTATGATTTTTCTCGAGGAAAGAATTGTAGGCTGACAGAACAAGGCCAGTGAAAACCAGGTGTTTAACTGTGTTGCACCATCTTGTAAATGATGTTGTCTTACACATCCAGAGTATCACAGTCTTCAGACAGCAGTATTCAAACCATGAATCACTTGATGGCGAAGGCATAAAAGTAAAAAATAAAAGCTTATATATGGGTGTTGAAATACGTGGTCTTCTTACTCTCGGTGTTAGAACATTGCATATTGAATCTTGGGCCTGGGTGAAATACTGTGTAGGAAATTGACACAGGTTTTATCCCCCCTCCTTTTTTTTTTTTTTCTTTTGTGAACTTCTGACTGTGGAGTTCAACCTGATAACTCCTATTCATGTGTGTCTAATTTTTTACTTTTAATGGAATGGTCATACTTAGCTCTGGTATTGAACATGTGACTGAGTCTGAATGGACTATGTTTTAATTTTTTTTACAATTTCTGCCACAAGTTATTTTGGTTCTGTATCACAGAAACACCACAATGAATTTTATTTTGGGGAGGTAAGGGACTGCTCAAACTAAAGGCACTGAATTTAGATTGGGAAAAGGGAGCAGTAATGTTAAAAGATAGCAAAGGTAGTAAAGCTGAAGTTGAAAATAAGGCTTCTGTGGTGTATAATACTAAAAATGTAGGTGTAGGTTTAGGTTTCATCTGTAGGGGTAGCACACTGCTAAGCAATGATAACAAGACATTAAGGCAAATGTAGGCCATTGCATTCCAGCACTTGTGTCTCTTTACAGAAAGCTTCTGGTGGAAGCAACAACATAATCTTGATAAACTAATAGAGAGGTCTAATGAAAGGAACCCTGTCAGTTCTAGGTGCGTGGAAATCTACATGCTAGAGGACTAGTACACTATTCAAACAGTAATAGGTTGTGATGTTGGATAATTTTGAGTTTGTACACAGTGAAGAATCCTTGTGTGCTAGAAAATCCCTTAAACAAGGTCTGTGTCAGGACAGATGGATTATTTTGCTCTAGGCAGTAATGCCTTCTTCACTCATAAATTGGAGCTTATGACTGCAGGGAAGTACCAGAGAACTCAGCTGAGCAAGTGCATTTCAGCTATAGAGAAACAGCATGAATAAGCTAAAAAGAAAGTCCTTGTGTTTAGCTGGAATGCAGTAGAAGCTGTTTTCTATTGTGCATAGATTGTGTTACAGGTTTGGAGTTATTATCGTAGAAGCATGATTTTATGATTACATAGAACAGAATATTATGTATCTAGAATAGCTTAGTGTACATGTTTTTAACTACTTTGTGATGGACAACTAGTGGAATAAAAGTTGAAACTGAAATTTGTAATGTTTAACTGACACTTAAATTGGAAGTGGTACAGTTCAGTGTTCATTACTATTCCTCTCATTGGAAAATATTATAGAAAATACTTACTGTTTTTGTCAGTCTAGTGTTATGCTCAAACATGCAAGCTGGACCAACAAAATTCTTAGTTTTCTGTGTGCTATCCTGTGGCAATAATACCTCTTTGCACAGCCCTGGTTTTACCACTGCTCTGGCAAGCTTTGGAAGGTACCAGTAACCAACACACTACAAACCTGTCGGATGATGGAAAGGCCTTTAAAGATCTGTATGCCTGCCACCTCCTCCTCTGTCATGATCAAAGCTTGTTTTGCTGAGCATTGTGTTTCTTCAGTCACATGCATGATATCAGACTCCATCCATCTTAAATTTACCTCCTGGAAATGTCTTGCCTTTCCTTATTCCTACACCAGTCTTCCACTTTCTGAATGTGAGATGAAGCTGTCCTCACTGCCAGCTTGTAATTTTCTTGAGTATGCTCGCCAGGCTGAAATGATATACATCATAGTTACGGGCTTCTTGCTGCCAAACTTTGGTCGTATATATGTTGCTCGAGCTGCAAACTTCCAAAGCAAACACAGAGAGGAAATCAAAATTAAATTAATCCTCTCCAAGGATGTGTAAAGTATGGCTGCACTGAGGTTTACGTGTTGAGGGTGAGAGGGACTGTTGGTCATGTGGGAGGCAGAAGCCTCTGTATTCACAGCCCTGTTCTGTTGCATCACTTGTCTGGGCTGGAGTTGTTTAGTGTGAAGACCTTAATTTTTTTTAATGATAGCTAGACAAATGACTTTGCTAAATCATGATTGCCTATAGAACCTATAGGGCATTCATGGCAGTTTGCATTCTTAGGATTAAAGGCAAATGAGTCACTAATTTTTCTGGAGCCCTCGTAGTTGTGCATGTGCTTCATTTAATGTAGTCAAACTTCTTTGTTGAGACCTAGCAGCGCTCTGGAGTCTTCAGTTTTGGACAGTATGAAGGCTGGGTTGGAGACCTACTGTCTGTTGACCTCGGCTGAGAGGACTGGTTTGGACAGTGCTCAGTTCTGTTGTACTGCTGGGTTTCAGCTGGCCAGCAGGAGAAATCATCAGTAATCTTGAAGGCTGTGTCATCTCTCTCAGATCACACGAGGGCTAGAGGTGTAAAGTAGTGGCTTTCTTGAAAAAATCCCCGCCTACTGGCTATATCTAGTCCATTTTCAAATGGAAAACATGGATCAAAGGAGCCTGCATGAGATGAAAATGAAATGGAATTGCTTGGCAGAACTTTGTGCAATTGCAAAGTACACTTGAATACTATTTCATCCAAAAAAAGAGATGTGGTGGGTTTTTTTCCTTTTCCAGGTTTTTGGGTTTTCCATTTGGTTTTTTTTTGGGTTTTTTTTGATGGTTTTTTTTGGTTGTTGTTTTGGTTTGGGGGTTTTTTTTTGTTGTTGTTTTTTTTTTGCTTGTTTGTTTTTTTTTGTTTGTTTGGGGTTTTTTCTTTTTTTTTTTTTTTTTGCTGGAGCTGTAGGCTTTGTATTTTGATAGTTTGATCCTTAACAAGCGATGGCAGTCGTAAATTAATTATTCTACTTCCACAGGCAGAAAAATAGGCTTGATTGCTGGAGTAACAATCATGGCTGTTCTTCACCAAGTATTGTGCACAGAAAGAAGGATATAAAAACCTTGTCTGTTTTTTCTGTAAGCATAAAAGGGCTTCAGCATTGTAAATCTAATATAAAATGCCATCACTGATCACCATGATCTACCTGCTGCTTGCTCTGAAGCTTATTAGATTATTAGGAGCAGTTAAACTTTTGTCTTGGATAATTTAAATGTCTGGTTAAATTGTTTTGAGAAGTAAAGCTGTAACTGAGTAGCTTAGTCTTGACTTGTTCTGGGTGAAAAACTTTGACTACACCAGAAGTAGACAAGTTCAGGTGTTGAAAATGTGCTCTGTTTATCTGGCTAACACAGGGAAAAGCATCTGCTTGCAATAATATGTTACTGAGACACTGCTACTACTCCCTGTTGTCCAAGATGAGACTTGTGGAGAGTAGTAAAGCTTATCCAGAAGACCTCCTGTGGTGGGAAGTTACTGCTATGTTGCCTTGCTGCAAATTATCTGTCCCATCTTTTGTAAGCTTAATCTTTGTACAAATCCTATGTTTAATTTCTGCTGATAGGCAAACAATTTTCCATGGCTTCCTTGCTAAATATGTCAATTTATGTTACTGGTGAAACTTGTCAGTCATTAATCAAGCACATGGTGTGGACCTAGAACGGAAAAGGTAAGAATTATTGTCTGTACTTCTTGATGACTGTACAAGGACTGACTCCTTGCCAAAGTGGTTAACAGAGTTGAAGTAATGTACTGTGAATGTCAACTTGTTGATCTGCAGATCTTGAAACTTTTCCACAAAGTACAGAGTCCAGTCATGAACTTAAGCTTGCTCACAATAGGCTTGAGTTTGGGGTTTTTTTTTAATATTGATAGTAAAAATTCTGAACCCTCAGGTAGAAACTTCTGACGTAATGACATCTCCACTGAAAAAAGGCACTGCTCTGGGAAGAATCAAGGAATTGTAATTCTTAGAAACCACTCTTGTCATTTATCATTTCAGTCCATTTCCTCACCCACAAATGATGCAGGATGGCTGTCTGCCACGAAGGCAGACTGTAACAAGATGTAAAATGGTGAGGGTTTTTTTTTTGTTTGTTTAAATGGTGAATGTTAAGTTGTGTTATTAATGACTCATTTATCTATACTGTGGTTTGTTCTATATGTAAAAAACTTAATTTATAATTTGAATAAACAAGTATCCATCAGTTTGATACTCTGAATCAAGTTAAGGCTCTGACTTAAACTGTGTTACTCTTGAAAAGCTTGGAGCACAAGACTGACTTAGAGCACGTGCTCTATTTGATAGCTATGTAGCACAGAGAAAATACAGCAGGAAGGGTGGCATGTATCTTGCAGTAGTAGTTAAAAATGCTCAAGAAAGTTGCTCTGAGAATTTCAGGATTATAAGAATACAATTTCCTCCTTAAAGGTTTGTAAATTACACCACTGAAATTATTGCAAGATATGTTTATTAGAGGAGACACTTTTTAAGATATTAGATGTCATCCCTGTGGCAATCTTTTCTCATTGCTTTTTTATTCTTTCTTTTGCCATTTGGTAAGTATAAGTGTCTGCCAAACTAAACTGGTTTTTAGAAGCCAAATGCAGGCCCTAGTAAAAAGGATTTGTGTGATTTTAGGTAGTTTATTTTTCATAATCCATTAACTTAATTAAAACTGATCATAACTCAGTTATGGTTTACTGAAATGTCTGAGAATAAAATAGAAGCTGAATTTTGTCCAAGTTAAATTCCAAAATAGAGTAAGGATGTTGCTTTCATTTTTCAAGTTCAATGCATGATAGTGGTTAGCCAAAATTTTTTCATTTTTCTTTAAGGTGCTATAAAAGTTCAGCAATTGGGAAGCTCTTCTTATGTGAATAGATGTCCAAGTGTACACATTTAGTAACACTTTCCTGGTAGTATCTAACATGAGTATTGGTATTGTAAAAAAGTAGCTTCCCTTGAAAGACAGTGTAAAGTGAAGTGTAGCTGTTGCTTGAAACACAGAGTAATTTTATATTTCCATTAGCAGATGTATGCTGGATAATATGATATGTGTGTAATTACAGCCTTTAGTATATAAAAATATAATGTGCATAACTGGAAGCTCTTCAGTCTTACATGAAGCACTAGCACCTGTCTGATTTAGACTATGGAAAATATATCCCTGTTCTAGCTTAATTGAAAATTGTTCTGAGATATTATGATTACTTTTTTCACATGAGTAGGTTTTCGTATTTGGCTAATATTGTCTTATGCCAAGTAGCCTGGCTTGAAAAGTAGTCTTTTGCATCTTCAGATTTCATATGTAGGTTTTTTTTCCCCATCTGCCTTGCATTCTTTGTCCTGCGTACATAAAACTATAGTGAGAAAATTGTTAACAGTATTGAATTGTGTTACTTTTCCCTTTTCTCCTGTCTTATTTTAGAGGCCAACTTAAAATGCTCCAGCTAGGTAGACTTGATAAATGGAATGGTTCCAAGACTTGTGTGTGAAAACAAGGCAAGGATAGACTAGAGAGTTGAAAACCTGCCAAAACAAACTTGAGTGAAATAGCTTCATTTGTCTGGTGCTGCACTTTCTAACACCATGGGGCTTTTTAAAGGTATTTCCGTTCTCAGATGTATGTGGTCTATCAAGCATCAAGAGAAGCAAGTGCCTTTGTAATCCATGAAGTCCATGTCCTGCAGCACTTAGGTGGCATTTCAGTCACCTTGGTAAGGAAGAGAGAACCCAGCTCTGCCCACCCATCCTGGCTGACACCATAAAACCTGTGGTATTTGAAGTAAAAGTTGCTATTTTTTATAGAGGTGGCAAAAAGTACTGCAGTGTCTTAAAAAGGCAACTTCATATAAATGGAGTTATTTCAGAGTTCTTTCACACTGGCATTTTAAATGCCTTTCTTCAGTTTGCAATGCATTAAAGTATGATATACAAGCTCCCTGCTAGATTGAATTTCAAGTACTTTGCATTTTAAGCTGTGTTTATCTTTAAGAAGCATCTTGGTAGTTGTTTTGAGGGTTTATGAGTGTATTTCATTACAAGTGTAATGATTTGAGTAAGTTCAAGGCAATACAAGATTGAACTGAATTCCAGAAAACCTGATCTGTAAAGGAAATCACTGAAATATCTTTATTTCCTTAATCTAGTATAAGGTTGGGAATGGAAGAGGACATAAATGTGTCTTGGAATACAGAACAAAATTACTGCGAAGAGAAAGGATTAAGATCTTGTCCATGCTTGGTGTGGATGAGAGAATTAGATTTTAATATTAGATCAGATTTTACTGTGAGCATTGAACTAGCCTGTACTAAAGTTCTGATGCCTCTGCTGAGTCATGGAGGAAGGAGAGATTTGCCTAGATATTTGTAGGATTAATACTTAAGTCTTATATATACACTTACAACTAACAGCTAACACTGCTGTGAAATAGAAGAACTAAAGATGAAAAGAGACTATTTATGACCTAGACCTAGAGTCTGTAGACTCTATCCCTTGTGTGCTCTCATGTTGGACTTGTTCACAAACAAATATTTTTCCTATAGTGCTGGTTTTAACATGTAAGTTGGAAATGGATTGTCATTTAGGAACTGAGTGTATTCATAGTGTGGACAGACTCTGCCTGCTGATGTGAAAGATCGTATCTTTCCAGTTTTGCTATAAAATGCTGGATTTTTCCTTTTAGAGAATAGTAGCCTAAAGAAAACCAGGATTTCAATTGCCTCATAGGCTGGAAGAACATCTCTGACAATGCAGCTACCAAGGCAGCTTTTTTGAAAAGTCCAGGAGGTTTTGTAAAGTGTCTCCAGGAAGCCTCCTTTTGATCTACCTGTTTTGTTGTGGGGTCAACTTTTATAGGCATTAAAACTATACGAAAATCTAGCAGAAGGGCACATGGGGAAACATGTAGAATATTCTTTGTAGGAACACGTGAGATAAAACAGAGCTTACATATTTTCCTGTATGTGGGAAGGAAGTGAAGCATATGAAAACTTGTTCAGGGAGTTCATTGAAAGTATGACCCATAGTAAATGAATAAACTATTTTACTAGAGCAAATATCTGTATATAAAAGCAATCACTATTTGCTATAGACGTGAAGGGCAGGAGGTACTCTGTTAGAGTCTCCACCTCAGTTAGTAAAATGTGCTTAGTTGCTGTATCAAAGTTTGTAGGCTGGGACTAAAATAGTGTGTCTCAGGCTGTTAACCTCACTGTGAAGTTTGGTAAGAGTTAGAATTAACTTCCAAATTCTAGATGCTGAATGACATTTTCAAAACATCTCAGTTTTCTCAGTGAACTAATAAGACTGTAGGCTCAAAGTATTTTCCAGATTCAGTTTCTCCCTTTTGGGTTCACATTGATGCTATATGCATCAATGCATCATATAACAGCATGTTTGCCAGGAAGAATAAAAACAAAACAAACGACAACAACAAAAGCTGAAAATTTTACTTCCTGAAATTGCTCAGTAATGCAGATTATGCATAGTAAATATTGAAGATTCCTGAAGGTAAGCAGAACAAGCTTATTTTGAAGAAAAATAGATAATGAAAACCATAAGGAGGCGCCCTTCCATTTTTCAGTCTAGAGAAATGTTTAACAATTTTAGTAAGATTACTGCCTGAAAAAGTATAGCTGTTACCTAGTTTTGAAATTGCTAGGCCTGCTGGACACCAAAAAGAGACTAGATATGAGAAAGTAATGAGATTAAATTTCATTTTCTTATGGAAAATGCTAAGTATTTTTTAAATAATTCAGGTACAAAATTACATTGTGCTGTACATCCCCACCCCTCATGCCACCCTTTTTTTAAAATATGGGGTGATCTTATAATAATATAATTTTGGACCTTTTAAGAGGAACAGATGAGTTTCTTACAGTCTGAAGCAGGGCTCTCAAATGTGTGTGTTGAAGCTGCTCAACCATAAAGATAACCTGCACAATACTTGCACAAATGGATCACAGAAGTTTAATTACATCACTTCTTGGTGTGTTTGTAGTATGGTGCTGTTGATATTTAACTTTTTTAGCCTTTTTCATTGCAGCATATT
The DNA here is from genome assembly GCA_013399875.1 of Gymnorhina tibicen. Lineage (NCBI taxonomy): Eukaryota > Metazoa > Chordata > Aves > Passeriformes > Artamidae > Gymnorhina > Gymnorhina tibicen. The sequence goes on from VXAZ01000672.1 coordinate 504,230, forward strand.
AACTATTTCTGTGAAGATTAACTGAGAAAATTATTTTGTAGTATACTATAATTTTTACTGAAGTCCTATTGTTCATTTCTCTAGCTGTGGAATATAGAGTCCCTGGTTTGAGTTAGGCTAATTTTTGTCAGAAGCCTGTACCCTTGTGGTGCCTGATCCAAATTATGTTGAGTTGTAAACCCTGGAACATTCAGCTTGGCTGTGTCTAGTGAGAGTTGTGTCTTTAAAACCTTTGGTGTCACCATGAATACAACCTAGGATCATTTGCAGGAGTATTAGAGCTGATCAGGAAACTGTTTCCTAGTTCCCCAGTGCCACCCTCTACTGCTTGCACAGATGCTGCAGTTTGGACCGAGAAAGTGGAGAAAATAAGCAATCAAGAATGACCAACCTGTGAAGAAGGAAAAAAACCAACACAAAACTCTCCCCCTTTCCACATTCATATCCCAAACCTCCAAATGCTAAAAAGTTAGATGCAGACACTGGATGAGGAAGTGTTTGTCTCTCACAGTGCCACGGCGTGTGGCAGTGCTAAGTTGCCACAACCTTCCGGAAGGGTCCCCAGCCAGGGGAAGCCACTTCGGCACGGAGGGCCCAACAAAGGTGCAGGCACACTCCCTCCCGATGGTGCGGGGCGCACACACACACACTCACAAAGACAAAGCAACAGCAGGTGACAAAGAACGCAGGAAGGGTCTTCTCTGTGGGGTTCAGCAACCAGGTTTATTGAAGGGTCCAAGCACAGACGGACCCAGGGACAGAAGACAAAATGGAGGGCCAGGTACAAGGCTTATATATGGGAAGGAAGGGGCTGGCAGAGCATCAGAACCAATAGGACAAGGGCCAGGGGGCGGAGTAAGGGTAAGGGGATCAATTGGGGTATAGAGAAGGCGGGATTAAGGGAAGGGAGCCAATGGGGGTTACAACTGGGGAGAACTTTCTGGAGGATGAACTTACAGGGAGTAAAAGGGGTGGTATGCCAACGGGCCAACCAACTGAAGGGAATTATCTTATCTTAGAATGTGGGGGCAAGGGCCTGTGGGAACTCACCCTAACAAGGAGGAGATCTTCAAATATTAGCAACGGCCCGCCAGTGGGCCCAACCTGTTTTTGGGCCCTGTGGCTCTCCGGCCACCCCAGCGGTGTCCCTAACCACCACAACATTCCAGTCCTCTGTAAGAATGAAAAGGAAGCCTGACAGGTATTTGAAAGGGGATGATGAAAGTCTGAGTGGTAAGAGTCCTTGCTTGGTCAGGAAGAGTGGGACAGGGTAGGAAATCTCCCAGGTGCATGGCTAGTGGCTTCTGTTTGTAAATGCCTATGAAACCCAATGGTAACCCCTCACTCCAGTCTGCTCCCTCCACTGCTGTTTTTTAATCCTCTTCTTGCTTGAGTAGCAGAAGTTTGTGTAGTGGATAGGAAGGTGGTCAATAATTATTGAAACAAACAGGTTTCAATGCAAGACCATAGCCTAAAATTTTATTTTAGTTTGAATTTCTTTTAAATAAACTTAAAAGTGGTATATGACTGAAGTTGAAACAGTAGACTCAAGCATTTTTATAGTTAGGAAATTCTGTAAAAAATTTAGCTTGCCTTTGTCATGTTTATGAATTCTAAAAATCTTATTTTTGGACCTTTTCTGCCTCAACTGATATTAAGACCAGGTGGTGCTTGTTCAGAGATCTACTGTTTATTTTTTGTGGTCACTCTAATGGTGGTACTAATATTTCAGGTGTAGTGCTTACAACATAGAGAGCAGCATTTACCTATCTTTCTCATACGTCAGGACACTCTTCAGCTGCCTAAGGGTTGTTGGAGGTGAACTGATGAGCTCAGAGCTATGTAATTTTGACATTGTTGAGGATCCTACATTTAACCTTAAGTTTTACCTGAAATCAGGTGTGAAACACATTATATGCATGCAGAAAGGTGGTCTGCAGTTTTAGGGACTTTCTTAGGTGTTGTCTAGATGCCTGGTATTAGGATACTGAGCATCACAACAGCAAACTCCCATTGTGGATTTTGCTGTGATTAAACTATCCCATTAATAATCTCAACTTATCACACAGTTCTCTTTGGACAGTGTGCCTCATGCATGTCGTATGTACTTCTCTCTCTTGAATGATGAGTGAAAAACTGGTATTTTGTTTTGTAAATGACTGCTGTTTAGTATAGTTCAGCATGGGAGAAGGACTGAATGGGCTCTGATGTTTATTTTTCAATTCTGGTGGGCTTGAATTAGGGTTGAACCATACAAGTATTCTTAAATGTAAAAACAAAGGGTGTGGTTCCAATATTGCTCAGTCCAGTTGCACAGGCAACTGACCAGAAGAGTTAAACCCAAACTTCTGGTATCTGGACTCAGCTCCCAGCTTTGTTTCAGACTAATTCACGCTGCTTGATTTCTGCAACTCTTTCCAGTTTTCATGTGGCTGTAGGCTTAGATTTTTGAGCTAACTCTTAGCATACTTTAAATAAAATATATACATATTCTGGGTTTCTTTAATGCCACATTTGAAAATATTTTGACTACCTGAATCTCTGTGTCTCCTGTAAATCATATGACTTCTTGTGGCCATTAGATGATAGTGTGTGTGAATGCATTTTTTTGCTGCTGAGAACAGGAAACAAAGTGTATCTGTAAGCTTTACAGCCATCTTCCTTCCAGTTAGCGATGATTTCCGTAAACCTAGGGTCCCATTTACTGTGATCTCTCTAGGTAAGAGAAAGGGAATGGGTTTTGTAGTTCGCCTTACTACTGAACTCAGGCCAAATAGTGACTAATGAACATACCAGATGTTTCTGCTTTTGAAGGCTTTTTTTGGAAAGAACTATATTAACCAATTTATCCTTCCTCCCAGGAGATAATAGGACAGCAGCGTAGCTGAGATCTGACAATTCATTACATGAGAAAAAAATATTAATGTTGACCCTTGCTGTGTTGACAGTAGGATTGGAATCTAAACTTTTGCTCTTTTTGCTCAGAAAAATGCATGCCAGTAGAGTTCTCTTCAAATCTTTCAGCTACTGTGCTATGTTGTGATGTCACCCACATTTTTAGCAAATTGGAATACAATGAGCCAGATATTTTGTGCAAATCCAGGGGATCTCCATTGACTTAATAGTGTTACTCCAGATATTTATTCATCTTACCATGAAATTGTAATCTGACCTTTGTTTTTGAAGAATAAACAACCCATGTTTGATTTGGTTTGCCATTGGGATAGGGGAACTATGGAGCTGAAAGGTTTTAGCAAGTTCCATATCTGCCTTTGTTGATGAGCTCTCAAAGGCATTCATCTGTAGTTAATTAAGTTGAGTATGAGAGAGGATGGCTGTGTTGAAGTTTCTTATCAGAAAGTACTTGCAGGCAACCTAATTTCTAGAGTTCTTCTGGTTCAGTGGATGTTCTACCTTTTGTCCCTTTCAGGAAGGTAAAGGCAGCAGCTGTGGGAGAGCCGATGAACAGGAAGGAGATGGTTGTAGTAACTTTAGTTTTAGTAGTAGCATAAGCTCTGCAAGAAAATCATGGACAAGAGAATACGAGCGTGGAGATACCTTCATAGGCATTGTTCTTTGCAGCTCTTCCCCAGGGACTCCCTCTCTGGGTGAATGGAAGCCTCACTTCTTGGTACATTGTCCTGCTGGGCTCGGGAAGGGGAAGCAACTTCTGCAGACAGAGCAAGGTTTTGCATGGCTCCTCTCCCTCCCATTCTCGCGTTATGTGCTACCATTTCCCCAATGTCCAGCACCCAGCTCTTACTCCAAACGCTTCTGTTGCCGCATCCTGCCCTTGAGTTCAGGATGCAAAGATATTTTGAGCACCTCATGCAGGTGGTCTGTGTCAGGAAAACTGATTTCCTTTGATTACCCTCTGTTCCATTGTTCATGAAATATGCTTAACTACAAGGGATGAAGTCAAGAATGATGTAATAGTTATGGAGGCATTAATCAGTACAGTCACTGTGAATATCCAGGTGGAAAATTGTAACAACAGTTTATGCTCACATCTGCATAGAATATGTACAATAAATTATGCACAAAAATCAAACATCTTTTAAGTGAACAGCATTATTTAAGGCATACTTCCAGAAATCAGAAGAACCAAACCCCCTTGATAAGCAGGTAGTTGCATCATTTTTACTGATTGCTTGCACATTTCTGCTTAAGGCAGAATGGAACAGAAAGAATGGAGTGATGTGGGTTCACAAACCAGCTTGTTGTCATGAGCCACCCAGTTAATGTGGGAATAATCTCCTTAGGAAGCTTTTTTCTGTTCACGTGTACATCACCGTTTTTGTAGCTTGTTCATTTCACCTGTAAGATTCAGGAAATGTTACGCTTAAAGGTCAGTATTTTTTTCAGTGCTGATTTCTTTGTGGTGACAAATCTCTGGCTAAGATGACTGTAGGAATTAAATGTGAGAATGTGCTATGCTTAAATTTCTTTTGAACATCAAGTTTTAAACAATAGGCTGACACTCTTAAAGGATTATTTGAGACCAAATAGAGGCTGATCTTGATTTTCAGATAAATCTGATTTAGTCCATAAATGTATCTGTATCTTTCTGAAGCACTGTAGATTTCATGTCCATTGGAAAATCTTCATTTCTAAGCAGCAGAGTTGCTTTGCTTTTGTAACTGGACATGTGTTCTCCTGTAATAACATCCTTGTAATGATTTTCGTGTGTGCTGACTGCTCCCATATGCAGTGTGGGCTGGAGTCCTTTCTAGCTGAAAATTCAGGAGTTTCCAATGTACATCCTTGTTCTTCCATGCAACATAGCTTCTTACAGAGCTGTGTTGATAATGTGCCCTGCAGAGGCGTGTGAAAGGGCAGAGAGTATCCTGTTTCTGTGGCAGGATGCTCCGGCTCCAAGTTGGAGGAGGGAAAAACAGAACCAGACCTGACAAGAAACTGAATCTGGTGTTTTAGTCTGTGGTCATTGTAAATACAGGCTGTTTCAGTTTAATACCCTATGTGCCAGGAGGTGTTGATGTAATTGGACAGCATATCTAAATCTAGGAATTGTTTTCCTCCCTCATTCTTGCTTTATTGCAGAATGTGGTGGCTGCTTATAGGTGGGTCAAATAGTAAGATTTAATTGTGTTTCTTCACTCTTCTTGCTCACATGTTGAACTGAGCGTTTATATCAGTGTTAAATTATCATTCTGAGCACCTCCAGTCTGATCTGGGCCTTATTTTGTGAGCTGATATACATATGGGCCATATAGTGATAACTTATCATAAAGAGCTTCTGAGCTCCTGCTGTTCTTGTGTGGCTTTTGTTTGTTTCATGCGACCTGAGGTTGGAAGGAGGCCCTTGACCTAAATACTGTATTAATATTTCACTGTCTTCTCATTAGATGTTTTCATGAGGTTGTAAGTGTACTGGGAGACAAGAAAAAGGTTATAGATGAGTTCTGAAGTTGTTTAGCTGAACTTGGAATATCTTTCTTGGAATGAGACAGAGAAGGAAAGAATAGTGGAAAAAGGCAGCAACTGAAGGGGGGAAAAAGTTGGATGTGTTTTATAACCATAAATGGTAAAAGTAACCTTGCTCTGCTGCCAGCAAGCAGAAAGATGGAATAAGGTTTTGATTTACAGGAACAGCTCAGCAAGGGCCTTGTAGAGTGCTTCATGCCTGCTATAAAAATGTGATTAGCTATAAAATGGGAGAGATTTAACAAGAGTTTAAGCATCGGCAACAGCGCTATTTCATGGAGAATGTGGATGCCTGCTTTTAGAGTTCTGTGAACACAAGCTAGTTTGGAAAACATTGTATTTTTCAAGAGAGAATGTGGATTATTTTTATGTATTACCTGAACATGTTATGTTTTGGTTCTTTGTCCATCCATCATGAGGTCTCTAAAGTTAAGCAACATTTATCCTTATAATTGCTCCTTCAGATAATTGGAGAGGATGTAGGCTTTTACAGTAAGCTGCCTATGGACATATAGGTAGATACGAGATGCTTTCCTTAATTCCAGTATTCTGTCTTGTTATATAACCTTTATGGTCTTCCCCTACTGTATATTACCTCTTTACTGAAGAAGGTACATTTGTCAGCTTTAAGCTCCAGTGGTCAGTCCAGTAAAGCTTCATAGTTGTGGACAGAAAAAGCCTTTCTCCACTTTATTGCTCCCTAGCTTCCAGCCCTGGAGTGATGCAAACTCCAAGTTTAAATTTTCTTAACAAGAAGGATCCGAGCAAATGACTTACCAGCAAACATGCCAAGGAGAGTTTGGGGAGCAGAGGAAAGGGAACAGCAGCATTTTCGGGTGCCTAGTGTCATTCCTTGTGAAGATTCCACTGGAGGGAAGTGGAGGAGAGGGTATGGGAATTTCTTTCTGAAAAGCAAAGTGTCAAGTTGACTGTGAAGAATTAGCTGTTCTTGTTAAAATCTGAGGCCAAATGTTTCTTTTAAAGGACTCAGTCAAAGGCAGAAGAAGGGGAGACTCATTTGGATAGCACCATATGACTTAGGCTTGAACTGAATGTTGGGATTATCTATCATTCTTAATTAAGCAAATGTAAGCCACCTTCATTTGGTTTAATTGCATTATGATAATATTACTGCCACTTCAGTTGGTTCAGAAACAACTCTTTTAAGAATGAACACATCCCTGAAAATGTGTAAGAAGCAAGCTTAAATTATTAATGCCCATTATTTTCTTTACATTAAACTGGGAAGCAGCTCAAAGATTGTGGGACACCAGTGTAATAGAATGTATAGTTGCCTACAAACTTGTGGGTATCTTAAGATGCTATTTTTGTTTCTTTTCAAGTCAAAGTCACTCTCCATGGCATTTAAATGTTTCAAATAATGTAATTTTAGCAAGTACAAAAAATAAATGCGGAGACCTTGAATATGCTATTACACTGTCTATTAACTTGACTTGAGTGGTATTTGCTCAGTAAACCCAAAATGGTTTAAAACTTACTTTTCTATATATTTTCACTCAAGGATCAATAAGCAACAGTTTCAAACTGCTAAGTAATAAACCTCCTTAATTTAAAAGAGTAACTGAGGGGATCCATACAGACCAAGTTTTGATATTCTGTAATATTGCAATTAATCTAAAATAACTTTGTGAGAAAGTATTGCTAAAATCTCTCAAGGAAAAAATTATTTCTTTTTTCTCCACTGCAGATATTGTGTTATTCATTAGTATCATGATACAGTGAGGAGCTATTGCAGTGTAACAGTTTTATGGGTGTCTAAATATGCTTACATCAGGTTTATGACACAGATGCAGAATGCAGAATTGAATTTGGAATATATATTCTTTAGTGAAATGTAAATGTAGCTCTCCTCCCTGTGTTATGTACTCATTAAATATTGGAGGTTTCAAAACTTAATTTTAAGTCCAAAGACACAAAATTGGTTGTTAAGTAATTATTAAATGTGAAAAAGCCATTTAAGAGGCTCTGAATACATTTCTGGTTTTAACCAGGAAAAAAAATGGTGATTGAATACAGTGCACTCACTGTCAAAGGAGTATTTAATAAGTTTGATTTTCAAGGTCATTGAATTTTCTTGGTAGTTCAGAAGCAGAAAAAGATTAAAAATTTGGATAGTTGTACTCACTGTGAAGACTTAACTTATTGAGGGCTGGGTTTCATTATTGGCTTTTGCAGGTGATCAGCTAGCTATCCATTGAGGAAATTGATTCTTAGAAACTGAAAAAGAAAACATAACTGGTTGCTACATACCTCCAAAATTGAAGATACAGCTAAAGTAGATCTAGGATCCCATGGCTGTATATGATGAGATTAAACCTGCCAGCATCTGTATGTGCACCGTTGCTGTATTTTAGCTGAAATCTCTCTTCATGTCCCATATGCTGTGTGGGGCCTTTTGTTTGCAAGTCTTAAATGAGAATGCATTCACTTCAAACAACGTATTGGTTTAGCCATGTATTTGGGGAGAGAAATGCACAACTGTGCCTCTGTCATTGGGTTTTGGAGTCCATCCGGTTCCCCCCAAGTCATTAAGTTGTGGTGGGAAAATTCCAGCATTCATTTTGCCCTTAAATCATAGAATTGTTTAGTTTGAAAAAGACCTGTAAAATCATTGAGTTCCACCATTTAACCCAGCACTGCCAAGTCCACCACTAAACTGTGTCCCTAGGCACCAAAGTCTTTTAAAATACCTCCAGGGATGGTGGCTGCACCACTTTCCTGGGCAACCTGTTGCAGGGCTTCACAAGTACCTTGAATAGGATGGTCGTGCAGTCACAGTTGTTACACTAAATGACTTCTTGCTACGTTGTGGGTGTCTTGTATGCAACCATGAGTTTGATCTGCTGTGTTCTCTTTCTGGCCTCTCATTTCCTAGCTGGAATATGAAAACTTTTTCCACAATGTTAATTACTTTACAGTAATTTCTTTCTTTTGTCAAGTTAGAGGCCTTAGGTAGCATCAGATCAGACTTCAGGCTAAGGAAGTAGCTGCTAAAAATACTGTTGCCTTGTCCAAATTTGAGAGTACATAGAGGTGCAAAACAGAAAATGCAATTCCTGAACTGTGATTAAAATCTTCTTGCCTTAATTTCTGCCCTCCACCTCACAAATGAAAATCTGCTAAGCAATTCAAAGCTTGACACCTGTACTTCAGATCTACTGTTTCTGTGAGTTAGCTTTCTGCATTTTGATCTTCAGGGCTGGCTGTTGAGAGAAATACAGTCATACTATGGTAGAAGCTAGTTTTCCTCTTTACTCATGGTGTAGGATCTAAAGATGACCTTTCACTGTAAAGTAAAAAGATTTTGTATCTTCTTAGTTCTCTGCGTCCGTAAGTAGTTTTTCTGATCCTCGCCTAAATGAAATAGAAATGCAGTTTTTAATATCGGAGCTGATTCTTGCAACATGGATAATTAGTTAAGGCTGTTAACCATGCCCAGCACTTTCTGAAGGCTGGTGCAGAGTTTTCTTTTCATAAACATATGATTCAATCTCAATCATAGTCAATGCAGAAGAAATTGCTTGGTCAATGTTGAGATGCATGGTCATTTCTACAAAGGAAGGTGCTCCTGTGTATTCAGATTACCTTATTTGTCTTACCAAGTCCTAAAGCATGACTTATCCTATTGCCTACTGTTAGTGAACTTAACTTATTCTTTGCACCTTTGCAGGCGTTATGTCAAATGTTTTGGGGCTGGTTTTCAGCTATAAACTGATGTCTTAAAAATATTGCTGTGACTAATCCCTGTCAGCACAAGTCTCAGTACACAGGACTGCTAGTTCAGCACGTTCCGAATTACTTTACTGCAGTGATGCGTTAGATAATCCTGAATTCCCTTTAGACTGTTTGTTACTTATGTAGACAAAAACAATTAGAAGTTTCTGGTAAACACAGAAATGTCTGTTTGGCACTCCAGCACTAATCTCAATATTTTATGCTTATATTAAGTAACCTGCAAAATACAAATGTGAATTAATGTCAGACAAAAGTAGTGTTTGTAAGCTTTTATTATAAAGGCTTCAATGTAACAGTTTTATCACTGGAAAATACAGTTGCCACACCACAATTATGTGGCATAAATACCTAGCATTAGGACTTAGTCTTGTGCTCCTTTTTTTATAAATTTGTCTTGTTTGTTCATGTATTTAGTATTATAGATTAAAACTTTTGCACTGAACATAGCAAACTGCTTCACTATGCACATTAAAATATTTAAAATTCTTTGTGAGCAATACCACATACTTGACATTTCATATTAATTAAGTAACGAAGTGTACTAAGAGCATGGGTAGCACTAACTCATCACTCCTCTTTAACCCCTGAGAAAAATGAGAGCATCTCTTTCTTCACCAAAAAGAGGAGTGCTTCATGCTTCCCTTGCTACCTTTCTGCTTCTGAAGGGAGATGACTTTTCATCAGTGGAACCTTGAATAGCTGCAACATGTTGTTTGAACAGACAAGCATATTGACTGAAGCAGACAAGCAAAATACTTTTTTGTTGAATCAGTGTAATAAAACCTGACCAGAGGTGTTTAGCTGTGTTGCTCTCATTTAAAAATGTTTCCAACGTTGACTTGTATCCTAACTTTGAAGTTCCTGTGTATTAATGTTCTAATGCCATTAGTATCTGAAGAAATTAAATGAAGATGGTTTTATGTTTGAGAAAGAGGGAGTGGAGGGGGCGTGGAGTGTGTGTGTACACACATACATGTGTAGTTTTTTTAAACAACTGGGCCTTCTACACCTTTTCTAGTCTGAAGGAGGTCCCATTGGTAGTAGTGGGTAAGTAGTAAATAGTAAGATCAAGGCCTCATTTACAGCTAGAGGACTTGCCTTTCTTGAGAAAATGTTCCTTACTTTGTTGCATAGGCTCATGAGGAAGTGAAAAAGGCATTATATTTATATTATATTTATATTTACAGAAAGCTGGGCAATCGCCAACTGTATAAAGTTTAATAAGGGAAAGGGAAGGATTGTACACCTGGGATGGGGCAACTCTGATTGTGTGTATAGACAGGAGAAGGAGAGGATGGAGAGCAGCACTGCAGAAACGAACCTGTGGATCCTGGTCGATGACAAGGTGAATCGGAGTCAGCAGTGCCCTGGCAGCCAGGAGGGCCAACCATGTCCTGGGGGGCATCAGGCACAGCATCGCCAGCTGGGCAAGGGAGGGTATTGTCCCACTCTGCTCTGCTCTGGGGTGGCCTCACCTCAAGTCCTGGGGGCAGTTTTGGGTGCCATGATATAAGAAAGACATTAAACTATGAGAGCGCATCCAAAGGAAGGCCACAAGGATGGTGAAAGATCTGGAGGGGAAGCGGCATAAGGAGCAGCTGAGGTCACTTGGTCTGTTCAGCCTGGAGAAAAGGAGACTGAGGGGAGACCTCATTGTAGTCTTCAACATCCTCACGAATGGAAGAGGAGGGGCAGACACTGATCTCTTCTCTGTGGTGAGCAGTGACAGGACTCAGGGAAATGGCCTGAAACTGAGTCAGGGGAGGTTTAGATTTGGTATCAGGAAAAGATTTTTCACCCAGAAAGTGATTGAGCACTGGAACAGGCTCCCCAGGGAAATGGTCACAGTAGCAAGCCTGACAGAGTTCACAGAGTTCAAGAAGCATTTGGACAATGCTGTCAGGCACATGGTGTGGTTCTTGGGGGGGTCCTGTGCAGGGCTGGGAATTGAATTCAGTGATCTTGATGGTCCCTTCCAACTCAGAACCTTCTATGTGTCGCTGTGTGGCCTGGCTGGTGGAGGAAACTGTTGCTTTTCCCTAAGAATTCCTGGCTCAGGAACTCCTGGCGGTGTCCGGGCACCTCGCACACAGCTTCTCTCCTACCCGTGCGATGGAGGCACGCGGCCAAGCCCACACAGAGCTTGCTAGCTCGAGCGGTATCAGAAGTAAAGAGTCCAGAGATGGCTCTTGCGAGGGATCCGATGTTTATTTCTGACCGGCACGCAGGCTGGCCAGGTAGCAAGAGAGCGGGCTCCGCCCGCCAAGTTCTTTATCAAGGGACACAGACAGGGGAGGGACAACAGCTGAGGGCCAATGTGGTGTGACCCAAGGTTAGAGTGACTGTCTGGCTGCTGACCAACCAGGGGGACCCTCCTCACACAGGTCACAAGACCAGGTGAGGGGATCCTGGCCAGCTGTCTTGTGGGGGGTGTTAGATCTCTGAATTCACCCACCACTGAGCTGCTGAGCCCCCTGGTTCCCCAGCCATCCCAGCTGGTGGCTCGGGGACTACAACATCTATGGTTCTATGTTAGGTGCAGGACTCTTGGCTCAGTGTAAAGTATGGAATTGCTGTCATAAGTTTAATCAAACCTGGTCAGTTGATATGAGGGTCAGCCCTTGGGTGGAAGCATCCCATTTAATGGTTATGTTTCCGGGTGGCCCGTTGTGCATCAGGAGTCTTGTCTGCAGAAGGATGTTCCTTTGCTAGTGTGTAAGTGTACTGCTATAATTGTGCCACAAAAGATATAGCTGGGTACCAACTGGCAAACCTCTTCACCTGCTTAGTGTGGAGGGAAAGAAAAGGAGTGATTATCACCTTCAGGGCTCAGGAATATAGAGCTGCTCTTGCTGAGATCCAAAACCCTACAGAGAATTTGTTATACGGTGGAGTGGAGGATATTTGCTTGTAATTCTCCCAAAGTCTAGCTTTTATCCTAACCCAGTTAGGATGTGTCCTCTGGCTAATAACCTGCTTGTAAATGTGCTGAAAATAATTCTGCTGTGCTCTGCACAGAGCACTGAGGGTAGGAAAGACAGTAACTGTGTAAAAACTATTGAGTGGTTCCACATGTTGAATTTCCTTCCCCTTGCCATTCGCATCACCACCAAACATTCTCTCTGGCAAGCACATGCCTGCTTTCAGGTATTTAGGCTTGGTGTTGAGAAATAGAATGTAACATTATTTTTTCTGTCTTCATGTCCTTGCCTCTGTTTTTCCCTTCCCATAAATAGTACATGTTTACTGTACTCAGCTGTGTCCTTTTGGATCCTTAAAACTCCAAACTTTGTTCTTGTCTGCGTTCCATCTTATACCTACAGAAATTAATTTCATTTCCTGTGCATACCTAACTCACCCATGTCTTTTTCTGCTTCCAGTCTGCAAGTTTATGCTCTTTTTCATTATCCTGTATTGTGAGGCTTTGCGAAAATTTATGAAGTAGAGGGGACTTAATCCCTGTGTTAGTCTCCATCACCCAGCTCCCTCTACCCCTGAAAAACAACCACCTTTAACAGATAGTTGACTGTGATCTAACATTCTAGGGCAAAGATTACTTTTTAACTTTTAAAGTCAAGACTAGTGCTTGATCAGAGCGAGTCTTTTCTCTGTGGTGTTCCTGCTCCTTGCCTCGGCATCTTCATCCATTTTTCTTTGTGTAGGAATTTGTGAAGCTACATAGAGACAGATTTCTTGGAAAAAGGACAAGCATAGCATTACCTCACAACCATGGTATTCCTTGGTTTCTTTAGGAGGTGGCAGTTCAGTGGGTGTCTATGCGGTACCTCTGGGTTAAACTGTTGTCTCAGTTGTCCAAGTTCTATAGTATAACTTGATTTTTTTCATTTCTTTTCTTAATTTTTCTGGTAGACTTAAGCATACTCCACATAAACTTACGACACCTTCCTAGCCGCAATGAAACCCCAGATGTCTGTAGATGTTGAAAAATTGAACGTTCTCTCTCTGATGGTGATGTGTCCTTGTACCAGCTGTAGGGAGAATTCACATCCAGTGTGAATTTGTTTCTTTGTGGCCATTTGTCATGAGTATGAATTTGAAATAAGAGTACTTCAGAATGGAGGGTCACCAGGCTTTTCTTACTACTAGTTAGAGGCATTGAGGAGAAATGGTTGTGGTTAAGCTTTTGAAACACCCTCTTTTGTCTGTAGAACTGAAGTCATGAACCTAGTTAATGGCCTGGAAATGTGCACTGGTGTCTTAAGAATCCCGTTTGTGAAATTTCATTCTGGGTAGATTTGTTTTGGATAAAGCCGAGAAATTAGACTTTCTCAGTAAAGCTCTTGAGTTAGTGTCAGCTCTCTTTGGACAGTTTCCTCTGTGAAAGCTGTGTTTGTAGGAAAGGACTGCTGATCTGATAAGGAATGTAGTGTAGATATTAGTCCAGAGCTATTACTTTTTCTATTGTTAATGTAAAATTTTATATACTCTTGTATAATAACCGTTTTGTGACAATGAGGAAAAGGGGATAAAAACACTGGAAGACTTCAGCCAGGCATGACTTGCAGGTGTTAATGTTACTCATTAAATTGAGCTGACAGAAAAATAGTAAGCTGCATTTTCTGCTACTGCATTTTTTTCTTAGAGTCAATTCTGCCACTTTTGAGGACATTATGTCCTCTAGGACTTAAACACAAGGATCTGGTCCACCAACTTGCCATAATGTTCTTTTTGGGGGGAGGAATCTTTCCACTGTTTTCATCTCTTTCTTCTAGAAAGAAAGAGGTAACAGCCCAGCCCATTCTGGCTTTCTGGCTGGGTGCATCTGTAAACATCTGTAATCTGCCTGGAACATCTTTTGTGAAAATGGGGTTGTGTTCTTCTCTGACATCTAGTAATTCAAGATTATATAGTCTCTTAACTGAATTCACTTTGCTATAATTCTGTTCAATTTAGGAAAATCTGGTATAAAGTCCTACTGGCAGCTGAAAAAGTAGTAATTTTATTGTGGTGAAGTGCCAAGCAGAGAAAAGAGCTGTAATTAATGTAACTTCCTGATTATTTTCTGGACAACTGCATGTATTCTGATTTTCCCGTGATATTAATGGATCTGTATTTTATGACATTCTATGCTCTATCAAATTTGCTTCCATCCTTCAAGTCTTTGCCTCTGATACATCCTGTCCAAGTTTTCAAGTATTTCAGTAATAGACTAGTGCAGGAATCATTTGCCATTGCTCTGATATGAATGGGGTTCAGAATATTTACATCCGTGTAGGCACAATATTGTGAGAAGAGATTTGGCTTATTCCAGGTAGTCTTTGGCTGTGTGATTACTGCTTGGCGGTTGCTTATAAGAACAGCCTTGGAACCAGCAGAGGAGAAGAGCCTGTATAAAACCAGCACTAATCTTTCCAGTTAGCAGAATTCAGCCTTTAAGAACACTCAGGGGAAAGATGGTTCTTGCAGAAACTAGCCTCTGATTTGTGTCTTTTATGAAGAGTAGGATCATTGCTATGACTCAGTAGGTAAGACTTTGAAAGATGTTCCCATTCCTCTCCCAAGTGCTAGGAGAAAAGTACTTTTCCTGTCCTAAGCACACTTGTGGTGCCAAATATGAACTGTATTAATGGTGTTTTTTGGAGAAACCATACATGCTTTGAAGAGCTTATTGCCTGTAAACGTGTGTTCTTACACACATCTGAATTCCACCCTCTTTGCAGATGGTTGGTTGTGGAGGAGGGGAACAAAAAACTCCAAACGAAATAACAATTGAGCAGCTTGGTGATAATCAGAAGTTTCTTGTTTGGAAATATTTTCCCATTTAGAAATTATTGCTTTCAGCTGTGAAAATAACTGGCTGTTCCTGCAGAGAAAAAGAGGGAGGATGCATTTAGGTATTTAAAATAAATATCAATTCTCTTCTGCAAGTATGGAAAAATAATGACTCTTGTTTTAAGATCACGTAGGGATTCTATAAATATTGCTTGCATTTGTGGATAAGTTATTTTATTAGGTCAGGTCAGAGAAGCCCTGCTTGAAAATGTATCTCTTAATGTTAATGCTGAGGCTGTGTTGACACCATTTTTGAGCAACCTCTACAAAACGAGAATACCTTAGGGCTTCTGTGTAAACAGAAGCTTCAAATAAACTTATTTTATTGGTTGCACTGACATAATCTAGCAGTGATAATTATCTCTGGGCTGGGTAACTGCACAGTGCGTGGAGGTACTGGCTGTGTTTGACTCAAGAACTGCCAGTCTAGCAGGTGATGGGGCGTTTCAAACACTGCCAGTCAAGTTCATTTCATATCTGCCACTTTTTAGGAAAAGCAGCCTGGCATTTATTCATGGTGATTTTCCCTAGGACTGCTGTTAAGGCTTTTTTCCAGGTATAGTGAAATATTTTACAGAAACATGTTGTGACCCAACTACGCATAACATGATAATCTGAGAGGAAGCCTCCAGGGAGCGTGCAGTGTTGGATAGCTGGACAATAAAACTTCTTTCTGGCATGTTGCTTTCTCTGACCATTCAAGCATTACTGAAGGAGAAAAACAAAGCTTTACATCAAGGGTCTACATGTGCCACCCAGTGAGTTTCAGGCTTTTGGGTTTTTTTCTGCTTGCTTTAAGAGCAAAGGTCAAATACCATTTGCCTGGTTTCTTCAAATCCTCCCACTCTCCACAGAAGTGGGTCCATTTCAGACTGAGACTTCCACTGAGAGCCTTGCTCCAGAAACAGTGTTACCTGTTGGTCCCTCACACTGAAGCCTGGAAATTCTCTGCCCCACTTGGGAGAAGGAGTTTGGAGTGAGAAGGTCCGGTGTTACATTGTTTTTGTAATTGTTTCAGGCAGCAAAGATGGAAATGTCTTGATGTAGGGGCTGCTTTGAAACAGAACACAGAACAGGTAGGTATTATGATATGTGCATGTTGCTGTGCGGTGTTGGTGGTGGCATTGCTTTAAAGAAAGAGGACAGTGTTCTTCAAAAATTATCTAATTTTCATGCTGAAGTATCACTGAGTTAAAGTATTGTGTGAAAGATGTTTTAGTACAGCATGTCCTACCAAATTTTTTTATTATACTAGTCAAATAATGAATTTTTGGCAGAAATGTATTTAATAGGCAGCCACTGATTATGGCTTTTAAAGGAATTGCACAAGTACTGCTTGGAGAATAATGTTAACTTACTCAGCTTTTCCTTTTTTTATTGTACAGTAAAAACCAAATGCAGCTTCATGTTCAGACTAGTTCAGTTTGCAGAGTTGACTCTTTGAAAAGTTTAAACCTATGTGTGTGATAAGAGAATGGAGAATTACTCAGCATGCTGCTTCTTTTTAGAAGCTTTGATTAAATGTTAAATGAGAATGAGTCTGCAAACAGGAGGACTTGAATATTATTGTAAGTAATGCTCTCCACATCCTGAGAGGAGATACAAGCAAGACACATGTGCAGAGTAATCCTGCATATTAAAGCATAAAGAGTTCAGGGCTTACCTTTCTTGTTTAACATGAATTAAAGAAATAGGAATATCAACTGTATTTTGGGTGGGTTTAAAGCTCTGTCTTTAAAACAGCAGTTCAAACTTAGCCCAGACTGCTACTGACCAAAAATGGGGAGTGGGTAGAGTGTGCTCTCTCTGAAGCACCTAGCACAAAAGAACTGTATTCCCATTTGGCCCTCAGTGGGCAGTGCTGGTTGGATGGAGATCTTCTTTGAGGATGGAACTAAAGATGCTGTTCCTGATATGTCCTGCTGTTGTCAAAATCTTGTAGGAGACCAGTAGTGACTGTAACTCCCGTACTCAGGTTGCCTAGGAATAAACTTTCATTCACACCATTAGTTTTAAAGAGTCTGCATCTGTGGTTGCCAAAGTTTTACCAGACAGACATTGCCACCGAGTAAGGTGGGGGAAGGAAGGGAAGCGGAAGACATGAGCACAAACTACCAAATGCTACTCTGGAGGCTTCCTTTTAACTTTTTCCGAATTCTGTGGCACTGGTACTAGAAAAATATATTTTGATCATTATCCTATTTGGGTTTTTTCACTGTTTTCAATGTTCTGGCTCATGAGATGCCATCAGTTGCTTTCTGTTTTCCTCTGATTTCTTTTGGATTAGTTTGTTTTGGAAGGTAAGCAGGCTGCAATAATTAAGCAATTACATTGTCAGCATGAATTGTGCTTCCTATTCAGAATAGAATCAGTAAGGAGGAAACATGCATGCCAGGAGAAGTAAAAATTTTGGGCAACTCTGAAATGGAACAAAAAGCTATTCTGCTCTTGCCTCTTTCTTAGATGATACTAAGAGATTTGACAGAATGGTAAGTTCTTGGGAGTCAAGTGCTTTTTAGTCTGGGAATCATCAGTTCTGTCTGAAATCTCTCTCCAGATAACATGCTTAATGAAAATGATGAGACTCTCTTACAGTAAATTAAACCTGCAGTTTGCCTCTGGGGCTTTAGCTTGATTTGGAGTCTGAAATCTGAGACTTCTTAAAAATTCTTCTAAGAATATAAATTATTAATTAGTGGGGGGTTTCTAATGGGACTTTGCTCATGCAAAGAGGGAGTATTTTATTAAGGAGTCTTCTTTTAAGATATGTTTGAAATACCAAAATAATGTTGTGTCATTATTTGGGTGCAGTTTTAAATTATAGTTGACAGCTCCAGTTCTTGAACGACTGAAAACTCATGTTTCATTAGAATCTGACAGTGTAGTGGAAATGGTCATATTCTTCAGATTTAATACAACTGTCAATGAGTGTAGGGTGAAAAAATTATTTCAGTGATGCAAAACTACGTGGCAAAAATGCCTTGTTTTGACAAATTTTGTTCATCAGCACTCATCTCGTGCCAGATTTCAAAACAGGCCATGTAGATGAAAGCTCCCAACTCCCTCAGGGCCTTACACATGAGTTTTGAAGTAATGTCTTAGTTGTAAAACTAGTAAATTTAAATTAACAATATTGTTTCAGTAGATGAAATACTTAGTGTAAAATTACTGCTGTGTGGCTTAGCTTGGAACCTATCTTTATCCTTTCTGGTGTGAAGTTAGCAGGATGTGTTTTCTAAAAGCGTGCAGCAACTTGTGCGTGCAGAAAAAATGCTGTTTGGATTGTCATCATTGATGCAGTTTTCCTGTGGTGCACAACACAATGGATGGGGTCTCTGAATATGACAGCAGAGACCAGAGCAATATCAGGTTGATAAGAAGTGAAATCTGCATGTGCTTTGAGCAGAATAAATAGTTGAAAATTTTGTGTATTAATAAGCTAAACTCTTATCTTGGCTAAAGAAGAAAAGAATCTTAAATGATTGGGATTGCTTTGGCAGGGTTAGCTGGAAACAAGAAGGAAAAGTTCAGTGACTCTTCCTATTGTTTCTTCTCTAAGATCACCTAGAAGTTGTGAACTCCTTTCTCACCCTCTGCTTGCAGAGCAATGTTCAGTGTTTTGTAGAAATTTTTGTACAAGGCACTAACCTCACAAAACCCTGTCATGTAGGGTTCAGTCCTGCTTGGAATGAAATGTGCCCCTACATTCATTAGTTTTGGTTAGTGCTGCTTCTAACAAAAACTCTTTTTGTCTTAATGTGGAGGCCTACATTACTAAATGTGCATCAGCCAGATAATGCTCCCAGACCATATATAGTGTGCCTGAGAAAATGTACTTTAGTGAAAGTAGTATAGAAGCTATCTAAACATAATCCTCTGGCTTCAAGAGCCTTGGTTCTTCATGTGGAGAGCGCATACCTGCTCAAGAATTGGCAGATAAGTTACTTTGCTCCAGTAGCACAGCTGGAAGACTGATTACCAAGATATGAAGCTATTTGGTTCAGTTTTGTTCATATTATCTCAGTTTAACTCAGGGCTTCCAAAGCATCACTTTGATGTGAGAGCAAAATTTGACCTTTACCCACAGAGTGATGGTGCTCACTCTGCAGGAATTAAGATGTATCTAAGCATTTGGTAGGAATTTAATGAGTGTATGAAATAACTATTAGAGGGGAACCATAATGTTAAATATAGAAATGGAGAAGAAAAGTACTGTTAGGCACAGAGATTTACTTCTACTAGTACATGACATTTTTGTTGTTTCTCATGAAGACGAATTATATGACTTGGTAATGAGCTGTGATTTATTTAACAATGATATATAATTTATTCTCAGAGGCATTACAGTCAAAAGGAGGAGTCTCTGTGCATTGCTTTGTTAACCCAGGAATTTCCCTGATACCAGTCTGTGTTCAGCAGCTGATGCAGTTTGTTTTGCTGTGTTTTGAAGTGGCTGAGCAGTGCATTGCTAGCATATTTCTGTGTGTGAAAGCTATGTAGTGACTGATGGGCCAGATTTCACTCTCACACACGCCTTTTATCTAGTGGACTTATTTGCATTTATACAGAGTGGATATTACATAACAATGTAAGATACTTGTTTTAGTCACTTTGAGGTAGTAAAATAATGGAAAAAACCTCCTTTTTTGTTTGCTTTTTTATTTTTGATTTTGGTTTGTTTGTTTTTGAGACTTGAATATTGACTGAACTTGAAATAGTTTAAATTTGGAGAGTATTGTTATGGTTAACTTTTTAGAAGCTGCTAGGGCTAACATACTAACAAGAAACTGAGGAGTAAAATAAGTATGCCTATTAGTAACATGAATGGCATGAATCTTAAGGGAATTGTTTGGGAAAAAATGGTGCAATTCACATTTAGGCTGTATGATCAGATGAGTGATATGTGTATGAGAAGCAAAGACTGCTCGATTTAAAGGCTAACCACACATTGTGCTTGGGGGAGGATCGTATGGGGATTCATACATTCAAGCAAATTGAATGGATATGTTAACACCATAGCTTGCTCATGTCTGGGAGTGCTAAAATGGCACCAATCTACACTTTCATATTTTTATTTCCTGGCATTACTTTACATTTTGTGATCATTCCAAGAATGGAAGATTTAAGAGGGATCCCTCTTGAAATACTAGGCGATCAGTGGATTTTTATAGTTACAGCTCAAATCCATCTATCACTTCTTCAAGTGATGAAGCCTATGTGCAAGCCTAAGTATTTCTTATATTAATACAACATGCATCTTAATTTTCTCTTTCACTAGATACAAAACTTAAATGTAAGAAAACAGGCAATAGAAATTATCACAAATTACAAACGTTAATTTAAAAGCACCTCTTCCACCTGCAGCGTGTCTTTAGCAAACTAAAAGATAGTGGCACTGCAGTAAACTTACACCTGAATTTAAAGCGATAGTTAGATATTCAGGACACATTAGTGAAGAACTCCATAGGAAACAGCGTTAAAAGATTAGAAGAAAAAGAGTAGTGATTCTATCACGGTTGTTTTATTTTTTCTTGTCTCCTTACAGAACCTGTGATGTACATACTAACATTTAAGTGACCATCTTTCAATCTGCTCCATTGTGATAGCCAGTCAAGGCAGCAGTACCATGGACTCCCTTTTCAGTGCTATTTAAAGGTGGTAATATTTCAGATTGTATCTGTCTATTGATGCTAGAGAGCAGTCTTTCTGGTTCGTGGAGACTCACAGATTTGCAGAGCAATACTCAGGCTTCTGAGAGCCTTCTGTAAATGCCTTGGCTCTATATTGGGAAGAATGGATAGTTTTCAAGTGGACATGGATGCAACTAACATATTCTAATTCAGTCTCTCTCAGGTTGAGTGTGCCTTATGTTTCCCAGTTCTTCCTTGCTCTAGGAGGAATGGAATTTGCAAAGCTGCCATAAGGCAGGAGATACTTTGCATAAGGTGGGAGGAAATGTGAGGGAAGGCGGATGTATTACCTGCATTCCTGGTATTGTCCAACTGATAGGAGATTTCAAGGAGACTGGATGCTTGAAGACTGCAGGACCAGGCATGACTAAATGTTGGAATCTCCGATCTTAAAGTGGCTCCTGGGATTGGGGTAACACTCAATGTCCAGTTGGTGCTGGCATGCATGCTGGCAAGGTGCCTTTGTACAGATAATGCAGAGCTCAGTTTTGGGGTGAAATGGTTACTGGTCAGGTCTTGCTTGCTGATGTGAACGTGAGTCAGTGATAGGAATGCTGAGTGGGCATTGTAAATCCACAACTAATGGATGATCTGGAAGTGGCTGAGTTGGAGCAGTTAAAGAATTCTAGGAACTGAGCCTTGGAATAAAAAATAAGGCTGTAAATCATCTGAGGAGAAAAGCATTCAAAATGAGCATAAACAAAGTAGATCCTAATTCTCAGTGAGTATGCTGCATAAACAGTATTAAACCCCAACACTTAGTGGTGATTTAGAACAGGCTTGTTGCAGTATAATCAGTTTTTTATGACTTAGCAAATATTGTTATGATCAATGGTTTCCTTATGCTGAGATATTTCTCTTCAGTATTGGCTATTCAGCTGTAAGTTCAGGTGAATGAAGTCCAAAGTGCCTTTACAGTTAAACTGGTCAGCTGTTAGGCTTGACATCGAGTTTCAAAGTACTTGGTTCACTTATCTGTACCAAAAGTTAAGTCCTTGACATATGCTGGTAAACTCAAGCATCCAAGCATTGCTTTCAATTTTTTGCCTGTTTCTTAAATGCTATGAAAACATATTTACAAGTGTTAAGCTTGCAATTAGTCTTAAAGGTCAGATGATGACAATAATTCACCTGAGGCCTTGTTTCAATGCAGAATTTGGTTGTTTAATGACATTAGATTGCTTTGAAAGTTCTAACCTAATTGTGTTGCTTCTGTACAGAATTAACTCATGGTTTAAAAAGCACCTACTTTTCTCAAATATGGAAATATGGTTTGTTCCAACCCCCAGTACCCCTGTTTTTATTTATCCTAGAAAAAATTTCCTCTGTTTTGACCCATCAAAAGCTAACTCTTATTTGGTACATCCAGGCAGAGCATTGTAGAAATACGGGAAGCAAACTGGAAGGAAGGAATCCCACTCCTATTTTTGATCCTCATGGCCTTTAAGGGAGTTTCTCTGATTTCTGTTTGAGGTGTTCTGGTTCTGTTCTGTTGCCTGTAATTTTAAATGCAGCTCAGGTGAGGTTGGCGTCCTTGTGCCGCTGGTAAATGCTGCTCTGTTACAGCACTGTAGTTGTAATGAGATCTCAAGTTCCGTATTAGTGTTGCGGTGCCTGATGAGGGATGGAACTGCGGAGCTGGATGGATGGAATTGAAATAAATTCCATGCCAACAGATAGAACTCAGCTTTTTTACTTGCCCTGTGCTTGAGGAGTTTTGAGGAAGGTGCTCTCCAAGTACGTTGCAACTAGTTAGAATTCAGGGCTGTGTTCCTTCTTGCAGAGCTGTTGAATATAGTGAGGGAACAGGGGAAGAAGCAAAGGCTGAATTTGTTAAATTGGCAATGACTTTTTCTGGCACACTAGCATGCTCTTGATGGTGCTATTTATGGGTGCCTATTGCCAGCAATAACATTCATGTCAAATTACACTTCATGGTTGACAAAAAATTATCTCTCCAGCAAGTTACCATATTTAAGCCATTTGTTCACTCTCTGCTATTATTGGTTATTTTAAACCCTCTTGGTGAATCTTTTAAAATCTTTTGCCAGTTTTGTATTTTCTTTCTCTCCTTAGAAAAAAAATAGTATATCTATAATTCAGTATTGGAGAGTTGGTTTGGACAAATATAGAATAAGAAGTCTTACAGTAAATTTGCAACAGTTTGATTTCTATACCTAAACTGCTTTCTCTTTCTCAGACATCAGTAACTAACTCTTCCACTAGTCAGCTACTGTTGGTTTTGTTAGATAGGAACATTTTTTTGACTAGTAGCATGTGTTTTTCATGGAAAGAGAGGCGTTCTCTGTTGTCCAAAACAAATGCAGAATTCAAGTCTTAAAGCACAGATTTTTAATCTGAATTCAAATTCCCAGGTTTCTTGTCCGGTGGCAGTATTCAGCTGGCATCTGCATTGAGCAGCATGTTCTTCATGTTCTTCTGTATTGTTTGAGTGGCCAATATCTAGTCCCAAGATGCTGTGAATTACATATGATTATAATTTTTTTATTCAAAACCTTTAGCTGAATTTTGACGGGGAATCCCATGGTGGACTGCTTTTGGTTGTTTGTTTTTTGTTTTTTTTCTTTTCAGAATGAGCATCTGTTACAGATAACCTGAATTATGATGGAATTTTGTTTCTAAGGGAAATTAAGATCCCTCTGTGCCTTTCCAGATGTCTTCCTGGGGATATCTATTGCAAATACGTTAAGTTTGTAAGGATAACTAGTTTTCTAACAGTCAGCACTACCAACTGGAAGGAGCTGTCTCATGTTTTCTATGTCTGCAGCTGCCGGTCTTGGGTAACCAGATGATTTTGTATTCTCACCTGTTGTTTGTGCATTTAAAAGTTCTGGCTGCCATGCTAACTCCAGCATTCTTTTTCCCTTAGGGTTTGGCCATATGTGGCCATCAAATCATAGTGGTCAGCTGCTGAAACCGATTAAGTCATTTAGCTGTTCAGGTCTGAAATAAATTAAGCAGCATGAAATAAGTTGTCAGACTTGCATCTCTTTCCAGGAGAAAGACATGTTATTTGCTTACATAGCACATCAAATGGCAAATATGCTTGGGGTCTTGTGCTTGCCTTGGAACGGCTGCAGTCCTGGAAGGATTGGAAGAGCAGTGGGAGCCAAGTGAATTACCCAAAACTTCATGGGACTAATTTTTGTAATTCATCTAGGAACTGGAAATCAAATCTGCAAGGGAAGAGAAACTTCCATTGCAAGGCAAGACTCTCAAAGAACACTGCTATGTGATGACAATAAAGTTACCTGTAGCACTTTTTATTTAAAAGAGGAATTTATTTCCTAAAAGTTTAAGGTTTAGTAACTTGGCATTTTTTTCTTCCTTTGTGTATGGAGTTCTTTTGTTGTTAGGGTTGGTTTTGGTTGGGGGGGTGGAGGGTTTTCTGTAGGTTTGGTGGTTTTTTTTCTCTCTCTTTTTTATCTTTTTTAATCCTAGTATAATAGGAGAAACAATCCTAGTTTGTTAGGATATACAGATATAGGTACTCCTTGCCAGATTATCCCTACCTAGCCAAAAAGATACTGATAGAAAGCTTTCATATCCTGAGGCAGACCTTTCTGTTTGTTTGAAACAGAACAGCTGTCTGGAAATGTGCAACTCATTGAAATCTGAAGTGAGGAATGATTCTTTTTGTTTCGTTGCATGTCAGACCCTCTGTATTTTTTTTTCTTTTTGTTTCTTTTTCTTCTGTTTTGGTGGATAAAGTGGGGAGCTGCTTCTAAACTTTTCTCTTTTGTTTATTTAATGTTTGTGTGGCTTTTTACTGGATAGTTTTGTACTATTTTTTCCAGAAAAATGACATTTTCTATATTGTAGTAATATCCTCTTATCCTTTGCTCCTGTCTGTAACAGAAAAATTACCACATTGTTGGTGTTTCAATGTATTAATAATTCCATCCACTAATGGATAGGTCAAATGATCATAAGAAAAGAAAGATACCTTGTGTGTCCCAGAAAATTTGGTACAGAACATACCAAGATACGCGTTTTGTGTTAGGAAAGAACCTGAAAGTTTAAGTATCATAAATCATTTGGGTAATTAACATCTCACTAGCACATAATATTTGGCCATCCTGATGTAACCTGCATGGATGAAATAATAAAATAGTGTGATTTGAGATATGGTGGAGTTGAAATATCTAGCTGTATTTAATTTCCTTTCAAACTTGCCCTCTCATTTCTGGCAGCCGTATTTTAAATAAGCAGCATGCTGTTTCTGATACCTGCACCTTCTTGGTGGCCATTGCTTAAAGATTAGCATCATTTACTACCTAACTTAATTTAAATTCGAAGTGAAACAATGGCGGCTCCACAAATCTGATGATAAAATATTGTAGGAAAGAAGACTGGGTTGTAAGTGGATAAATGAAGGATTTAAGTTTGCTAAACAATTTGCAGGCGTGAGAAGCACAGGGGATTAACACGAGAACAGCAAATTTAAGACTAACAAGTACGCACACTGTGGGCCAGGTTTGCAGAGGCCTCTACTTGGCATCTTACATGCTGTTTGGTTACTTCCACCCGCAGTTGACTTGTTGAAGCAAAACTGGAGCCACAAAAAACAAAATGTGAAGTCCTTCTACCATAATGTGCAGAGGCAAACAGCACCTGTGCACATAAATCAGGTGTTTAACTATCTGCAGTAACTTGAATCTGCAAATGATTGAAAGCTTCTTTCTCCCTCCCATGTGATGGAAGAAATGTTTTTTGAATGTTTTTGTGCATAGAGTAGGCAGCTCTGAAGTAAAGACACGCTGACACCTTACAAAATAGCTAAATGTTACTTCAGACCTTCAGCTATAGAGTATTAAACACAAACGCAATCATGGCAGAAAAAGTTTTTACCACTCAGACCTGCACTTGGAAGTGCAATTACAGTCTCTTTGCAGAGTCAGAATCTGGATACTGGCTTTCAGAACTCTGATTCCAAAAGTGCTGTTGGGGTTCTAGAAAGTACCAGTGGGAATGTGCTCGCTGTAATGTTGAGCAGTGTCAGCTGTTTGAATTTCTATTAATTCATATTGTTAGGTATGGCAAGTTGAAGTCTTCTCAAAAATTGAGATATATGGATTCTTTGAGCCAAGGGACAAAGTCCATTTACATTAGCAGTATCTTGACACTTACAATAAAACTGAATTACTAGTGTGAGATTTTCTGGCTGCAGATAAACTTGCTTAAAGCATTTCATTTGTTCAGACATCTTTCTGGGAGATCAGTGACAGCTGGAATACTCCAGAAGTGAGTCATTTATCTAGATAGCTCCCAAACTGTAGTGACTGCTCAAACATTGCAAATTATGGAAATGGAAAATCGGTTGATTTAGGAATCTTTTAGAAGTCCTTGGTCTGAATCTTCTTCCCTCTCCCATTTCCAGTAAAAGTAAAATACTGTTCTGTCCCCAAAAGACAACACTTTCATTGTGACAACAAGAAATGGTGTCCTACATTTAGGATTGCACAATATATCAACAAATGTTATAGAATAGTTCTGTTGCTAAATGCTGTAGGACTCAAAGAAGGATATAGTAGTATAGTAGGAAAATAACTGGAAAAAAGTGCTACAGCTTGTTTTAGTTTCTTCCAGACGCATTTGGTCAACACCTTATGTGTTCCTCGTTAAATTCCAGAGTGGAGACTTGTCCTTAATGACTTTGTACTTAAATCTTGTGCACTATAACCACTTTCTTTCATGGATGCTTTAACCCTTGTAGGTAGTAAGAAGTTTGTTACAGAGAATATCTTGTGGACCTCAATACTCAGTAGGGGCAGAAGCAGAGTCTAGTGCTGCGTGCATGAGGTAGTAGTTGCCTGGCCCTGACTTTGTTAATAAAAGCAGATAAGGGGTATGTTCTTAAAAATAACTCGGCTTGTGGGAAGCCTTTGGATAAATTAACTAATGCAGCATAAATGGTAGAATCCAGTGGGTGGTACAGACCTCACTCATGTTTTCTGATCCCACAGAATGATTGCGATGCTTTGTTCACATGAAATAACTTTTTTTATACGGGGTAATAGTATGAATGATTTAATGTCATGAAGCACTCTTGAGTTTTAGTTCCAGTTCCTTCTGGGAAATTTAGATGGTGGGTTTTTTAATTGGATTTGATACAGGTTGTCCATGCTGGGAAGAGCTGCTTTGGAAAAGCTTGTGTACATATAATAATGAAGCAAATCTGCTTCATTCAGAAACTAGCCAATCTGTCATATCTCTGAATATAACATCCTACAGTGTTGTTTTCCTGTAAAAGAAAACAAATAGTATTTTCCAAAATTATAGAATAATTCAGGTTGGAAGACAACTTTGATGGAGAAGTCCAGCTGCCTGCTGTATCACACCAAATTTCCAGGTCTTTATCCAGTTGGGTTTTGTAAACCTCCAAGGTCAGTGGCTGAGAATGCTCTTCCACTGATTTTCCTTAGAGTAAAAAAGATCTTCCCTTTCATAGCATCTGGACTCCTGATTTCACCCTACGTTCATTGCCTCTTGTCTTCACATCTTCACTGCTGTGAAGAGCCTGCTTCTCTCTTCTTGACAGCCTTGTAGGATTGGGAAACTGCTGTTAGCCCTTTCCTCCTGACACTTCCTCATTTGTTTCTTGTCCAGGCTGAAGCCCAGATCCCTCAGCCTATCCTCACAGGTCAGTGCTCCAGTACCTAATGACCTTGGGGGCCTCCTGATGCACTTACTCAAATTTTTCAGTGTCAGTCTGGTATCAGGGAGTCCAGAACTTGGAAGTAAGGGAGATGTGGTCACACGAATCTTCAGGATTGACCCCTCTGGTGCTTGTTACTAGCCTGGGTAGAGCACAACCAAATAATCACTACCCTTTGGGAATGGACCAACCATCCAACATTTTTTTGCCCCTCTGGTTGTCCAGCCATCCAGACCATAGTATACCATTTTGGTTGCAAAAATATCGAAGAAGATAGCAATAAAAGGCTTAAAGAAAGTCACAGAATTACTGTCAGGTGGGTCAGACATGATTTCCTCTTGGTTAAGCTTTGCTGATAGTTCTAAATCTCATTCTTACATGTATCCAGAAATGGGTTCCAAGATGGGACCCACTTGAACTCTGAAACATGAGTCATGTCTTAGATGGTAGAAGATGCTTGAATAGTATTTAGATGGGCCCAGTTCAAGAAGTTGTTAATTGCAAGATGATTATTCTACTGCAGTTTCTCATACGAAGGACTTTGCCATGTAAAGATTTTCATATGCGTCAACAGAGCTGAAAACTCCATGAATTTTCCTGCTTCCCATAGCTAATACAGATTAACAGCACAGTAGGACTGAACAGGCAAATTGTTTTGACACAAAGCATCACTCTAGCAGAGACCCCAGGCTGATGGAAGCATTCAATGGAGTGTCACATGAGAAGATGCCTTGTGCGGTGCAAGAAACGATCTTTTGATGTACTTTCAAAACAACCATTGAATTGCCTGGTGCTTTCCTAACAGCTAAGTAGGTGTTAAATATCTGGGAGACGTGTTTCTACTGCAGTTCAGGAAGCATGGAGAATTTCCTCAGCCATCACTCCGTTGCTATTACTTAAAGTCAGTGCTTGGCTTTGGCAGCTTTGTTCACCCCTTCTAGGTCTAACCCCACCACTTGTCTGCTTTTCTGCAAAGGCATCCAGGCTCACTGCAGCTTCTGCCAAAGACCTCTCTCAATGGTCCCCTATGATTTTGTCCCAGCAGCACTTAAAAAGGGGTGGTATTCACCCTGCTGTTGGTATTCTTGCACTTTAAATGCAGCACAAGGTCCTGGAAACAATAGATTTTTGGCTGCTCAGAAGCTCCTCCTTCACAGCCCCTCTCCCCAGTTGCCTGTGCATTAGCTGCCTGCCATCATGAGGTATCATCCCCATTCAGCTGTGGCACCTGGCATCTCCTCAAGAGCTTAAGCCTCCCCCCAAAGCCAATGTCCCGTAAGCCCAGCAGTGTTCCTGACTCTTTCCCATCTGCTCAGTCAATCAGAACTCAAGGCTGATGCCAGTTTACACCATGGTGCTCATGTGCCCAAAGTCGGACTTGAAATTTCCAGCAGAGTGATTTACTTAATTTGACTCCTCTACAGGCCTTGTGAAGTCTGTTGTTCTTTTAAAACATACATGCAGGAGAAAATTTAATTGTTTTTTCTATGCTTTTGACTGCTGTTGGCTGGGTATGTGCAGCTGCCTTAGACACCACAGTTTTAACAATTCTTGCTGTGGTTTAAACAGATTGACGTATCCCGGCAAGGAATGTAAGCCACAGAAAGCTGAAGATGAAACCAAGGAGGGACTATTAAACTGGTAGCAGGGAACAATTTAATTGCAGTTTAGAATAGTATTTAATTTATGGAGGCTTCAGTTACGTTGTTCCGGTTTTTTACTTGACACCCCAGCAGCTGAAAAGAAAACCCTGTGCATATATGCTGCAAATCCCTAAACCCAGCTTTTCCTGCCTCTAAACTTGCATCATATACATACGCCTTGTAGCATAGAAAAAGTGGTACATTCCTGAAGACTTACTCGATTTCTGCTTTTTTTCTAAATTCTGTATTGAGTTTACTAATTTAAGTCTGTGTCTAACTGACTGAGATTCAAATTTGTTCTTTTACTATGAGGGGAGAGGTCTTCCCTTTGTTCAACTTATATTTCCATTCTAATACATGTAAGCCTTTTTATAAAAGCAAACTTCTGTCAACTTTTTGCAAAGAGATGAGGCATAGTACAAGTTTAGAAAAATGTGGGATTTTCTTAAGTCTGGAAATACAGATGATAGGGTGAGACAGAGATCAACATTTCCTGGAAAGATAGTTTACACTATAAGACTACTCCAAACAGGAAAATATTTTCATTTGATTGTCAGAATTTTCAGTTGTTTCCTGTGATTTGAAACTTAATTTCTCTTTTCACTTTTAATACTGTTTTCCTATTACTCGATGCAAGAGAAAGCATTCATTTCACAATGAAAAGAGGGACATTTATTTCTGAAAATCTTCAACTATTCTGCTGACTTCTTCCTAAAATTGGGCAAATGATTGGCCATTATACAGTCTTCTGAAAGACACTCATTTCAAGAGAAGTGCATATTGGGAAAGCACTTGCACTGGAGCTTTTTCAGCCCTTTTTCTCTAAAACTGAGTTAACATCAATACACATTAACAAACTGTGCCCTGATTGCATCTCAGAACTGGGACCAAGGTCATTAGGGATAGAGAAAATGCTTTTCAGTGTCTTTTCACTTGTACAGTAATTTGGGATTTTAGAACCTTGATTTATTCCCATACAATTCAGTCCATTTTTGGAGATGGATTAACTGTATTTGGAAGAGAAAAGGCTTTGTAGAACAATGCTTTAAAGCTTTTGTTGTTTAGCACCAACACTTACGTCTTCAGCTGGATTTCTTTTTTCTCTTAAGTGATGAAATAACACTTAAAAGGTTAAAAAAGGTTTGCAAATTATTACAGTGTATGAATGTAATACTGAATCTTGTAATAAAGGTGGGCAAGGATTTTACTGGCTTTTTCTGAAGGACAACAAAAAAATTGAAGGGACATCTCAGGACACTGGGACCAGCTGCTCTGCTCTGGGAGCAACTGCCTCATGCAATCCTTTTCATTAACTTGCTGAGCCCTTTTGTAAGCACTTTGTCCCCTCCCCTTCATTTCTGTGGGAAATTATTTCAAAGCTTTATTTCTCTAAGGATCCAGAATATTTCTTTCATTCAAAGCCTAAAATTGTTCTACGCCAAAATGCCTATTTGTTCTTCAGCAACACTGTAGTTAGAACAGCTCTTCTCTTACTGTTGTATTTTAGTTATCAGACTGCTCCCAAATGATCTTCATCCAAGTTTATTTCTGGATAACACCTCTACTACTTACCTGTGATATTATATTTTCCTTTTTTTTCTTAATATAGCTGAAGAACTTCTTACCAGATGTTTTAACCTTTCAATGTCTAGTTAAATTTGATTTTGGACAGTTTCTATCTTATTCCTGTGCTTCTACAACAGTGTTTTCTCCTTTGATGTTTTCTTATTTCTTAACATCTTATTTCCTTCTGTATTCCAAGCAGATGCCTAGATGTCATCTTTCAAGGAAATCTGTGGTCCTTTCTTAGACTTCCTTCCCTCCAGGGCATTCCTCATGTGGGATGACTTCCTGAGTTTAAGCACTTCTGAAACTGAGCCAGCCCTCCTGCTCCATTAACTGTCTTTAAGTAGTTCTCTTACTGTGTCACTGTGTGTGCCTTTTCAAACTGAGCGCTCTCCTCTCTCCTTCCAGACTGACTCATCCCATGTTGCTTTTCCTCAGGTGGCTGTAGGAGCTTTTTGGCTCTAGTGTAGATGGAGTATCACTTTTCCAGGGACCTATACTGCTGGAGAGCTTTGTGAGCAGGTGCAGATTCACTGGGGTTTTCAGCCGTCTTACCATAGACTGGGCATCAGTTTCAAGCTCAGCAGGCCCTAGGTTGTCCAGTATTTATGGAGAAAGTTGACTGAATTGTAGTCATATTTACATACCGAGTAAAGATGTTCAGTTCTTCCAAACTTGGCTTGAGTTGGGCCTTGACCAGCACTACCATTAGGCAGACTCACTCCCATCATCCAAGTCCTTAGTGAAGACATTGAACAGTATTGATCTTAGTATTAACCCTTGAGAGTTTTAATCTTAAATTCTCTAGCTGGTTTAAGATGAGAAATCAGTATGCTCCATGTAAGTAAAGGTGACGCATGAGATAAATATAAATTCAGCAATTAAACTGCATGATGCTATCAGTCAGACAGACAGAGCCAACCGGCTTCCAAAATATTACCAGATTTTCAGTGACACTGCAGAAATAAGTGTTTATAAAGAGTGAGTAAAAGATACTTCTGCCTATGCAAGGCTTAGAGGAATCACTTAAAGTGTGGCAGGTGCTCGTTTATATTTGTTGTTACGTAGGATGAGTGGACACCTTCCTTACTAGAAAAATATGAAATTGGATTTGATAGGGCACCATGTGCTTGAGGTTGTTCTTTAGTGCCTTCTGGGGAAACAAAGGAATCAGTTCATCCCCACCCTGCCCAGCCATTTTTCTTTCTCTTGGAAAGCACACAGTCCTTTCAGATGTTAGGCAACAACTTGTTGCATAAGGTGCCAGGCTGAGTCATTCAAAGTTGCTTAGAGGGTTGAAATGACACTGTTCTACACACACGCACACACGTACACACAAACACACACTAATTGCAGGCTTTAAAAATGCAGTTGTTTTAAGCAAATAAGCTACTCTTGTTCTCTGTGAAATTCTCTAATAGGAAATCCCTCCGCCCATTTCCATGAATTATTTATATGAGCTTCAAGCTTGATATTTAGCTTTGGACACAAATGTAGCTGCAACTGTTCTCACAACCTTTTCTCTAGAGATGCTGCTGGTTAAACCCTGTCCAACCTCAGTGCCCATTCTGCTTATAGGAACAGTTCCTCCCATAAAAATCCTACAGCAATCTAGGCCATTTTGTTGTGATTTAGGGTAAACTAGAGGAGTGCAGTGATTGTTTGTGACCTATCTAAGGCTTTGGTGTGTTGTTCCCTGGTGATAAGCTTTGTTTTCTTTTTGTAAAGCAAATAACTATTGGATGCCACCAAACAATGCCATGCTGAGTAAACTTTGTAGCATTGCCAGCACCACTGGTCATGCCTACAGGAGCCCAAGATAAGATAACTACCGAACTGTTCACCCATTCTTGTGGGTGAGTTTTGCCACCAACAAGGAAAATGTATATGAAACTGGGAGTTAATTTTTAAATGGCAGATTCTCCTTAACCTGCTTACGTACAAGTGTTTTTGTTTTGTTCTCTTTTGTTTTGTCCCTGCTGTGCTGAAGTACTAATTTGTCTTTTTAGTTTAACAGAAGAGTGGGATAAGTGTATGGCTTAAACTGTCATAGGCTGGCCAGAAAAGAAGGAATCAAAAGGTCAGCAATGCAAGGAAATAATGAAAAGCAAAGAAATCGATAGAAATCCTGCAGGTGTAGGCACATAATAATGGGTTTTGTTTAATTCTTCACCAATACCTTGTTTTTTCACCATTCTGCTCTTGAGAGTATCAAAATGTGAAAAACAATTCCTATACAGTTTAGGAGAGCAAAGGTTTCTTTTACACAGCGGGAAATACTAAATTCTGAGTAGGACTGTGGGTAGATTTTTCTTGCATGTATCCAGGATTGCTCAGGTGTGTGGTTTGAGGAGTGTAGGTTGCCATATCTCAATGGGGATATGCCTGTATTTCACTATGCATACATCACTATGCCAGTAGTGATGGAAAAACAGTTCCATGGAAGGTGCTCTCTGTCTGGTTTGATGTGTCCACAATACTTCTAGGCAGTATAAGCCCGTGGAACAATTGCAGTGAGATTTTTTTTTTTTTTAATACCACCTCAGCTGCAGTTTCATGTGATAAAAAAAAGCTTACTTGAAAGTCTATATTATTGATTAATTACATCATTTGATGTAAGAGAAATGCAATGGTACATATCTGACCTGAAATCTGAGTTGGTGATACATGGTATTAGGTTCTCTTCATTTGCATTGCCTCAGCAATAGCCACAGCTTACTAGAAAGCCCAAATTCTCCTGATCTTTGCCACGCTGGATTATCACACTGCTCTGAATGATAATTATATAGGGCTTGAAATGCACACAGTATGTCAGGGATGCATTTTAGAAACAAATTAACATACTGTGTAGCACGTCTAGTACTCTTCAATTCTCTTGTATAAATATAATGTATCTCAGTGCACAAGAGTTGTAAGCAAAGGACTTCTGGCACTTAGCAAGGCAGGGACTGTCAAACTTCATGGCAGTTTAAAAGCAGCCCTGATGATTTGGTAGACCTGATGAATCAAACAACCTTCAATAAACCGTAAAGTTCAGTGTTTAAAATTTGCGTGTGTTAATTTAATTTCTCCGTTAAATGGTTTCTTAAATATTTCCTAAAAATATCTCACCTAGTGCAAGACGTCTAGGAATATTAACTGTGTCTTAAACAATAGACCAGAATTAATGACTTGTTTGGGAATATTGTGAAGATGTACCAAGTAGTCTCAAATCCTATCCCAGATCTGGCCTTGTCCAAGGAGCTGCCTATTGTTGGCTTAATGAGAAGTAACCTAGGCAAATGGAACTTTCTCCTTTCTGTTGCTTGTCCCCCCCTTCATTTTTTTTTCCGAAAAAGTGAGAAGATGTGCAGAGATGTCACAAGAAAATGTAAAGTACATAACTGCAAATGATACAAGCAGAGAAATAGGGTCAGTTTGTATGCAGCTATAGATCTCCTTCAAAATTATGGAATCGAAAACTGTCCCACTTTGCGTATTGTTTTGGGCAGAACAGCAGAAGGTGCACATGGAGGGTGTGTTATGACATGTAGCATTTTGCAGCAGTGTTGGAAGGAACATGATTCTTCAATTTCCTCTCCTTTGTTCCTGTGTGCTGCTGAGTAACGTGCAGCATTAATTTATTATGTAGGTAATTTTCTTTTCTCTTCTTTTAAAATAATTTTAACAGAGTGTGCACCAGAAGTATTTCTGCTTTCTGTCTAGGGTTGAGATGGAAAATGGCAATGATATACTGCAGCTGTCCAGCACAGGGGCAGCAAAAATTACTTCTATTGTGTGTAAGTGAGACTTGGGTAACATGGGAACTGTTTTCTACATTGGAAATAGCTCATATTTTCTGGAACATGCATGCAAACATTCGTTTTTCTAGACAGTGAACCCAGTTGACTTTGCAGTAAATCAGTAGCCTACTCATGTTGTATCTAGGTATGACTTTGGCCCTCTGCCTGAGTAGGAGTCCTGGAAGGCTTCATTTTATGCGTGCTCTGAGCATTGTGAGCTCCTGTTGTTTCTCTCATCTTTGTGAGACTGCACGAAGCTTCATGAAATCGTGTTGCCCTGCTCAGCGGCAAGCTTACAGGCTGTTAAAAGTCATTTTGAATAAGGAATCAGTCTTCATCAGTCTCCTCAAGTAACATGGTTTTTTCATATCTGTTTAAAGGAAATGGATATTTTTCTTAATTCTATTGAAATTCCAGGTGGTTTTCCTCATGTTAATGAGAACAGAAAATTTTTCCTTGATACACACTTTTTTTTTGCCACTGATTTTCCTGAGCATGGAGGGAGAATATTATCACACTTAAAGGAATACCATAATTACTTAAAAAATGAATAATTAGATGTCTTATTTGGGGTTTTGTTCTCAGCTTTTTCTTACCACATAGATTGCAGTATGAAGACAAGAACTCCAGATGTTAGGAACTTGAGTTCTCAGTACACCAGGGAAATTACGACACGTGATCAAGAAACTGATGAAAATAAGGGCTCCTTGTAGCACTGTCATAACAGATGAACTTGTCTGGTCACACCTAATGTATTTAGTTGGGGAATAAAAGAAGCCTTTCCTAATTTTGGAAGTTCTCTCTATCTTGAAATTAGGTGAATCTTTTTCCTAACATGATTGGTGAGTATGCAGGCCTCTGTAAAAGATCATTTACGTTATTTTTGTTCCCCAAACCACTCTCTGCATTTCTTCATCAAAAGGCCATATAAGTAAGCCTCTCCCAAATCAAGAGTGGCTGAAGGGCTGAGGTAGCAGATTAGTGTTCTTATGAATACCTTTGTTTATGCATGGATTTATGCTCATATGTACTCCAAAAGGAGATTAAAAAAATGAATTATTTTTGTTCTTTCCTGTGTTCCTAGGGTTACATACCTCTCATGTGGGTTTTCTGCTCGCCAGATGCATCTAGAGGATGCTGCTTTCTGCTGCCAGGGCAGCTGTGACAGTATTTTGTATCTCAGCCAGACAAGGATAAGTGTCCCTTCAGGGAGACAAACTGCTGTTCATCCAAGTACGGGGTTCCCAGAAAAACTACCAAATACCCCTGTTGCCATATTTTTGAATGTAGTAGAGAAACTTTGTGGAGGTGGAAGGAGGTGTAGGTTACAGTTTAGAGGAAAACTGCTCCAGGCAGCACTGTAATTATGGGGTGGCTTATCAACTTTGATCACATGTCAAATTTCACTGTCCTCTTTAAGGGAATTATTTGGGAAAGGTGGAGCAGCACGGGGGTGAAGAATAAGCTCCTCATGCCAAGGCACAGTTGGCAGCTGGCCACCTTATTTAATGTTTTATTTCCTTCATGACCTATTGTTGTCTGCCCTGACCTCTGTTTCAGGCCCTGGCAGCAGAGATCAGATTAGGTTAACAACTACATTGTTTAAAAACCAGTAGACTGGTAAGTACAGCGATCTTCAATGTAGCTTTCTAACAAGATTTTCAACCAAAAACCAACATTAAACATGATCTTGAACAAAAGTACATTTGTTTCACTCCTCACTGCTACCATAGCATAAAACTATCCCTGGATTTCAAATTTATTCTTCGAGGTTAAAAATCTCTGATTAGTTCTAAGCACCACTTGTTAATGTCAAGGATTTAATGCGTTCTATCTTTATTTTGTTGATTGCTGGAAGTGAATATGTTCCTTTTTAAGAAGGAACATAAATTACTAACTTGCATGGAATACAAGAGTAATTCTTCATTAACCCTCCCAAAATACTCTCCCTTGACAAATTCTGCTTTGTTACTCCAGTACAGTTACAGGGTTCTGCTGCCTCACACAGCTGAGTAGCAGCTGCTGGTGATGCCCTGCATTTGTAGCAGCACTTTCGAAAAAGTTAGTCAACAGCTTGGAGGGAAGAAGTTAATAAACTTAGTTATAAGAGAGATATGTGCATTAATGAGAACTGCATTTTACAGTTAGGGAGAAATTTTTACCAAGTGTTAGTGTCTTCAGTATCATTAAAAGAAGAGAAGAATATTTGCAGACTAATTTAAAAAACAAACAAATAAAAGCCATTACCAAGGTTTGTGACCAGGGCTTGAAAACAATAAAGGTCTGTTTTTAGGTGAGACCTCCTAACCTCACCCTAAAAAATTCAGCAAAACAGACTTCTCAAATAAAGAAGCATTAAGTCTCCTTCTCCCTCTCCACTCCTCTTTAGTTTTTAATTTTGCGTTATGCTTCTGAACTGATTTTTTTCCCCATGTGGTCCTTCTCCCTGCTATGCGTTATGAAGTAAGGGAATGCTGTGAATTAATTAAATCTTGAATGCACTTCCTTTTGCAGTGGAGGCTGCTGTGAAATTCCTTCACTAGTAGGCAGTGCCTTTTAATTGATTCAGAATAGACTCAGGATCTGAAGTGATGGAAAGTCTGTTGCTGATTTCCTCCATTCATCCTGGGCTAAAGTGATGGGCTGGGCAATCAGGCCCAGTGACCTGACATTGCTGAGATGTAGGGTTTTGTAATAGACTTAATTTTTTTTAATATCAACGACTTTTTTTTAATATCAATAACTAAATTAAGTCTAAATTCTGTGAAGTGATTACTCCTTGTATTGGGTTTGTGTGGCCAGGTTTTGGTAGCCAGGGGCTATTGGGGTGGCTTCTTTGAGAAGCTGCCAGAAACTTCCGGCATGTCCAACAGAGCCAATGCCAGCCGGCTTCAAAACAGACCCACCACTGGCTAAGGCCGAGCCCATCAGTGACAGTGGAAGAACCTCTGGAATAACATATTTACAAAGGGGAAAAAGTTACAGCACAACATCAGCCAGGAGAGAGGAATAAGAAGATGTGACAGAAACAGCCCTGCAGACACCAGTAAAGGAAGGGGAGAAGATGTTCCAAAAGTTTGTGGAGGATGTTTCCCATGGAAGGGAACCCACAATGAAGCAGAGGGGGAGTGTGAGAAGTCCTCCCCCTGAGGAGAAAGCAGTGACAGAGACAATGGATGATGAAATCACTGAAACCCCCATTCTCCATCCCCCTGTGCTGCTGGATAGCTGGAGGTGGAAAAATCAGGAGTGAAGTTGAGTCCAGGAGAAAGAGGGCTTGAGGGGAAAGTGTTTTTTAAGATTCGGTTTTATTTTGCATTATCCTGCTCTAATTGGTAATTAATTAAGCTAATTTCTCCAAGTCAAGTCTGTTTTGCCCATGGCAGTAGTTGCTGAGTGAGCTCTCTCTGCCCTTAGCTCAACCTATGAGCCTTTCATTAGATTTTCTCGCCCTTACTGTTTGATTGAATTTTAAGAATTTTTTAAGATTTGGGAGTTCCTTTCTTTTGTTGTTTTCTTTTCCTCCTGAAGAATTTTTTCACCATGCTGGGGGATAATTGCTGGGTGCTTAAGAGAGACAAAAGGCCTGGCCACAGAAGGAGGGGGCCCAGCTGACTACTCTCTTTTACCTGGGGTTTTCTCGTGTAGGGCCGAGATGCCGGGAGCTTTGAACTGAGAGAAAGGTTTGGGTACAGTGCCTAGCTCTCTTGTTCTCTGGGCATTCAGAGGGGAGAGAGGCTGCAGTAGGTGTGCGGAGGAGTTCGTCGCCACTGCAGGGTTCTGCCTTCTGCTGCCTTCTTTCTGCCGTGAGTGGGGCTCTGCTGGCTGGAGCTGCCGCTGCGCTGGGACCCTGTTTTTAACACTCTACCTCACTAAAAAGAAGGAGAGGGACCCTTTCACCATCTGCTCGGGTGCCTCAGGGGGCCCCGGGACCCCAAGCCCGCCTTTCCCTGCAGCTGCCCTGGCCCCGCCATTTCTCTGCTGCTGCTTTGAGCCTTCGCTGCGCTGTAACCCCGCACCCCCTGCCTGCTGAGACTCCCAGAGTTCCCGCTGCAGCTTTGGAGTTCGATACATCTCGTCTACCATCCGGGGTTTTGTGTTCATCCCTGCTGTTCCAGCTGCTGCTCCCAGGGGTCCTGCTGGGGCACCGGGATCGGCTGCCCAGGGGGTTTGTGAAGCCTTTCTCCCACCCCTTCCTGGCCCGGCCCAGCCGCCATTGCCCTGTGAGGGCCGAGCTCACTCCGGAGCGCCCCCTGCAGGCGCGGGGGAACCATCGCACCCGCCCTGCCCAGCGGGAGCCGCCAGCGCCCCCTGCCGGCCGTGAGCGTCACTGCACCGGAGGGGACAGGGCCTGACAGCCGGGAAGGGGTCACTGGGGTCTGGTCCTGTTTGGTGTTACTGACACAGTTATTGCTGTTTGTTTGCCTTGCTATATATATATACATACATATATATATATAGTAAAGAACTGTTATTCCTATTCCTCATATCTTTGCCTGAAAGCCCCTTAATTTCAAAATTATAATAATTCGGAGGGAAGGGGGTTACATTTTCCATTCCAAGGGGGGCTCCTGCCTTCCTTAGCAGACCTCTGTCTTTCAAACCAAGACACTTACCCAGTTAAGGACAAGTGATAGAGTGGCTTTGGTGAGCAGCTGGCACACAGCCAGGGTCAGCTCACTGCATTCCTTAAAGAGATTGAACAATGCCAGGTCTTGCCCCTGTAGGAGGCGGGCATTGGGTGAAGCACACCTGCTCCATCTTGTACTCCCTTTCTGGGTATCAGCACCTCCTGTTTGCTCGGTGTGGTGCTGCAGCTTCTTGGTGGTTGTCACCAGAGCATACTCAGCCAGTTCTGGTTGGGGGCTGAATTTGATAAGCTTTCCCAACAATTTGCAAAACTCACATGAGTATACAAAACCCACCAACCAAAGAGCTGATCTAGGCAACATTATTAAGGAATGGTGCACAGTCTAGGTCACAGTCTTGCACATTTTCTGCTCTTCCCCTTGGAATGCTCTACTGTATCAGGAAATCTCCCTTCTGAGATCACGCTAAATGCACTGGCTGTCGAAGTACGTGGTTGAAGAGAATAAAGTTGCAAGATAATTTTATCTTGTGTTATAGAGAAATTTAATCAGACACAGACTGTATTAGGCCACTGGCACAAGCACTTGAGGCCTGGAGAGATTTTATGTGAAAAACTGTACAATGCTTGCTGTTTCAGTCAAAAGCCATCCTTGCAGAGTCACGGCTGGGTATGTGGTAACTTGGCAGCATCAGTGTGGTCCTGGTTTGCCTTGTGCTGTTAAACTGTTTAAAGGCTGTACAGTTCCTCATTGTTGGTAAGAACTTTTTCCATTATATTTTTTTTTTTCATCCTTTTTGTTTTTTCATGGTACACCTCTAGTTTGTATAGTTCTTTAATAGAGAGGTACTGTGTCTTGTAGTCTGTTTCCATAGAAACACCCGATTAGAAGAGTAATTTGAAGAGATTGAGACACAGCTGCCAAAACTCCTAAGGGGAGAGAGGGTGGAGGGAAAGGGGAGAAGATTTGGGCTGGCAAAATGCAAGCAACATTGCCTGTCTTCTGCCAGCTATTTCCTAACACTTGTCTGTAAATTCATATCTGACTGTACATCTTGCACCCATTTGGTTTAAGCTACATCTGTAATGAATTTTAAAACTATAATTGAGTCTGGTGCTTAGCATATGTGATGTTAATGCTTGGAATGTGAAAATTTTTTGTTGTTGCATTGCTTCTTTCATATGTTTTTTATCAGGCAGTGGCCAAGACATTGAGACCAAAAGGGGAGGGGAGAGGACTTAGAGCATCTCTGCTTTGCCAATGTCTCATGTAAACACACATGTTGAAAAGACAGTTTTCTGTCCTTCCTTTGACACAGAACACGGTAACCCAGGTTATCAGTGATTCAGTGGTTGTCAAACCATTTATAAAGTAAAAAAAAAAAAAAAACAAACCAAAACCAGACATTCCTCTGAGTTAGTTTTCTGGTAGTCGATGATTAACATATCTGCCTGTCTTCTTTTGACCCTATGGAGGCAGTCAGGAACTGATTCCTTTGAGAACAGGAGAAAAGAAAGAAAACGTAATGAAGCAAAAATTGAGTACTTCATGTGTCTTTTTCCATAGGTGAAAAATCTATTGTTTGCATATATGAAAACATACCTGTACCCCAAGAATGATCTCTTAAAAGGACAACTTTGTTACTGCCTTTCACATAGGAAAGAGGATGAAAATTTAAATGTTATGGGATGTTAGGCTTTGTTCATACCCACAGAAATATGTGCTGTGATAACAGCTTGCAAACACCACTTTAATTTCTGTTTTCTCACACAATGATGGGGCTTTCTCAGTATTTTTGTTATGAAGTATTATCTAGACTGACCCTAAGACTCCTTATTTTTCTTCCTGACTATAGGTCTGTCTTCCAAGACTCACAACAACAACAAAAAGCTCTCACCAAACCTACTAAACCAGCTGAAAACAAACAAAAAAGTCCCTCTCTCCCTGAAAAAACCCAATCCAAACAAGCAAAAAACCCACGTATAAAGCCTGCCCTCAAACCCCCACTTTTATCAGAGAAGCTTTGGCACAGGAGCATGTTAGAAATCTGGTGTTCTTTAAAGAAGGCAATTGCAGAAGCCAGCCAATATTCATGGGTAATTCCTACCCTGATCTTCAGCAAGATAACCAGGACAGCCACTCAGAGCCTCTTGGCTGACAGATTTCCAGCCTCCTCTGGAGGCAGCCATGGCTTCAGGTGTTTTTCCATTTTCACTACCTCTGCTGCCTTTTGTGCAGCTAAAGCAATAGGTCTGTGCTGTCCTTCCTTCCTCTTCTGTGACTTTGTCCCATGTTTGCATCCTTACAGCAAAATGGGC
Organism: Gymnorhina tibicen; assembly: GCA_013399875.1. Lineage (NCBI taxonomy): Eukaryota > Metazoa > Chordata > Aves > Passeriformes > Artamidae > Gymnorhina > Gymnorhina tibicen. The sequence continues at coordinate 545,491 of VXAZ01000672.1, forward strand.
GCTAGGTTGCCTAAAAACATCAGCTTCCCATGGCATCATGAGTAATAGTTTTAGGACCTTAGGACTTTGCAGAGCAACTGCTGCAGTGCCTTCTTGGACATAAAATTACTCACTTTGCCACACTGTCAAACTGCAGTGTTCATGAATATTTTAGATCTGACAAATCTCCTAATTGATAAAGCCTCAGTGTTTTGGGCCTTCAGGAAATGCTTTGTGGGTTACTGAAACTTTCCAACCACTTTCATTACAAAAAGTAAAGGCAACATAGTTTAACATTTGAAATTTAGTTAACTGAAATGGAAATCTTATGGGAATCTCCTCTGACTATCTTTTGCCAGTCAGGTACATGTTACATTTAACCTGAGGGGTCATTTAACTCCTCAGTCAGGTCATTCAACCTGAGGGGAAGCAAGGATGCTCTAAGCGTTCATGCAATGCAGTATTGCAAGAAAGAAAATACTTTGTGTTTCTGGTTAAAGATTAAATAGAAAACCATCATTCAGGCTGAGTAACAGGTGGTTTGTGATTAAGTTTTTGCTGCCTTTTTGCTGTAGAAAAGATGGGAGATCAGTCTCTGTTTAGGTTGTCATGCATATTTTCCACAGAACAGAGTTTCTCAACGTTATCTTGATGGAATGAACAGCCTTAAAAAGCAAAACAAACAACCACACTTAGGAAAAAAGCTCCCCCCAAAAATATGGTAGAAACCACTTACTCAAAGACATCTGCAAGAAACATGGAGTGAACTGACAAACCTAAACTCTTCTCTTAAAGCAGACTGACAGTATCATATTTAACACCACATGTTTATATAAATGTGGATATATATGCATATAGGACCTTATTAGCCAGCAACTCAGATTAATACTGAGCGCTTGAGCGAAGTGTTGACTAGTGTGTGTAGTTAATTAGATGTGTCTAACGAACCCTGTCAGCAGTTGCTTCCTATTAAATCATTATCTCTGTTACAGAAACATGTTGATACAGTTTTCTTTCAATACTAGAGTTAGAATAGATGTATTAAAACTACATTTGTGGAGTAAGCTTCAGGTCTACGTTGCTAAATGCTACCTGTTTCGGGAGAAGTGGATGGTATTAAATTTGTTTTAGTTGCTTCTAATAATGGCTATTGCGAATGCCATTGGGGTTTTTGGCAAATGGTAATTTTTTTCCTAATGCATGGAAGTCTAGACTGAACATGGAGAGACTGAAATGCCTGAGTGAGTAACATCATCTTTTTAATATCCCTCCCTCAATTTAGTATGGACAGTCAATGTAGCTTGGCATTAGAAAAGCTTTTTAAAAGAATTACCTTGTAACTCTTAGCTTTTTTAATGGCACTCTTTAAATGCTTCTAAGTTTACAAGAAAAATATAGTTTCCCATCTTGATTCTGCACCTGTAGTGAAGCAGGAACTGTGAAATAGTTTCTTGTAGTTCAAGCAGCCAAAATTAGCAAAAACATGCATTTCACAGAAACAACCAACTAAATCACAAAAATCCCCACGTACTTGTCATGACCAAACATTTCTATAAATGCTGCTGTTTTGCTTGTGTGATGTATCTTCTTCATACCAACTGTTCTGCTTGTAGATCTTTAAGTCTTTGCGTATGTATGGCTTAAGCCATATCGCATGAGCTGTCTGCTTCCTGCTTCTTCCTTTTTTATCAGCAAGGGTTGTGCCAGTGTCAGTCTTCCAAGTTTGCTTCTTTCCTTCCTGGTATTCTGATTAACTACAGCTCTGCTAAGTTTTCTTGAGAGGGATTTTTTTTATAGCGTTTGTTACTGATGTTTTCATAATGGAAAGTTTATGGTCTAAAATTAATTGTTAGCTGATTTTATTTGGTAGAAGTGATTTTCTGCAACTTCCCAGGCAATTTTGGGAGGCCCCCAAAAGCTTGGTTGTGTATTTATTAACTCTGTATTTATTAACTCTTCCTCTGCTTGTATGGCTGCAGCATTCTTTTATGGTTTCTTTATTATGCAATAATAAAGTGATCTTTTTTATGAAATTAGTTTGTTTGGGGTTTGTTGCTTTTTTGGGGTTTTTTTTGGTAATAACGTATTTAAACAAAAAGACTGCTTTATGCAGTACCCTCTAGTAATGATTTTTTTAGTCGTCACTCTTAAGGACAAGTGAGAAAAGTAGCAGGAGCCAGACTCTAAGTTTGAACTCTGAACTCATTTTCAGCATCTGGTTTTGGGATTTGATACCAGTGAAAATTCATGTTGTCCTGCTTCCAAGGCTGCCTTTCAAATACACCTTGTGCTGGCTTTCCTCCATTCCCGCTGACATGACTGAAAGTACCCTTAAGCTTTCTCTGAATCTTGACTGGTATGAAAAAATAAGTTATGAATGAGACTTGTAGGACAGGAGTCTTAGGCCTGCTGTAGCCATTTTTACACCACATGCACACCAAATTTATCTTGAGGATGATCTTACCTCTATTGCCCACTAAATAAATCTTACCTCTAAATGCCCACTATTTGCTTAACTGTGAAAAAATGAAGAAATAGCATAATATGTGCAAGTAATCGTCAGATCTACAACAGATCCTTGCAGTGGCAGATCCTACAAATCAACAATAAACTAGAATTATAGCAGTGAAAAGCGTGAAGTTTAAAACAGCCTCGAATGGCTTTTTGAAGGGCACTTTGTAGTTTGTCGGTTGTTGAAATCTATTCTTTGTCCTCGAAGCATTTTTGCAGGTGCTGGAAAACACATTGAGCTTATCTGATGAGTGACAGTTGTTATTTGAAAAAGTCACGTGTTAGAAAAGCAGGCACCACTAAACAAGAAGATCTGACAGTTCCATCTGTAATGTTTTTGCTGGCAAAGTAGATGAGATACTGTTCCAAAGTCTGTACAAAGCATGCTACAAACCTCTAACACTGGAAAGAACTTAAGAGTTTAATATGTTCTGGCTTCACGTTACATAAACAGGGGTCCCTATGGTCCTATATTGATTGGGCTTGTGTTCCACCACTGTTTTTGTGGGTATATGCTAGCCCATAAAATCACATTTTTGTTTTTACCTGCCAACTCCCTTCTATTGCTTTGTCTATTAGGCTACAGTGGTAAGTGCTACAGCTGGTGTGCTCAGGGATCCAATGCAGAACAGTCAGACCACTAAATTTTAGGCTGATGAGCCTGAGAGAAACCCTTGCAATTTGGTATGTCATGAATGGTCAGAACTGCTTTATGCTGTTTGGAGGATGACTGCGTATCCCGTGTCACCAGCACAAGCTAACATCACAAGCACTACGAATACTTTGCAGCGCATCTCTAGCAGTCATAGCCTGATAAAATGATTACTGTTTGCAACCCAGGGGCAGTCAGACTGGGAGAAGACTCTGAAGTCAAAGATCATGTTTAGTATACTCCGTTTTTTTATCTCTTCCTTCTCTAACCCTACAGCTTTTGGGTTTTAGTAAACCCATCTGTCATCCTTGCATGTGGAACATGAAGTTTTGGTGAAATTGGGAAGCCTTTCTAACTTTTTCTGACAGGTTGACATTTGACTTACACAGGAGGATATAAGAAATCTAATTTTTTTCTTTAGCAGGCAGCAGTTAAACTGACTTAATAGTCCTTGTACAAAGGACACTGCAGCTTCCACCGTCAGCTTCAACAGTTATGTGTTGTGTTTAGACTTCCTTAAAATACTGATACAAAGTAAAGAGGTCTGATACCTGTGTGGTGGGTGAAGGACTGAAAACTGACATCCTTAGACTCAGGATTCAGTTCATGTGGCGGCCTGCTGCTTCCTGTCACATACATCTCTACATCCACGTGTACATCTTCTTCTCTCTGATGGGAGCAGACTTTTTAGAAGGGCCTGTTGTGTTAGGACAAGGGGTAATGGTTTTAAACTAAAGATTTAGACTAGTTAGAAGGAAGTTGTTTACTGTGAGGGTGGTGAAACGCTGTAATAGGTTGCCCAAAGAGGTGGAGGATGCCCCATCCCTGGAAACATTAAAGGTCAGGTTGGATGGGGCTCTGGAGAATAACTGGATGTTAAATTTTAAAATCAAAGTATTTTACAATTTCCTTATCATCTTGATAGATCACTATATTATCTTAATCTCTATTATTCTAATAATTAAAATATATTATGTAGTATTCTAGAATAACTTGGAAAAAATAATTTTTTTTTTTTTTTAACAATATTTGGGTGGTTTTTTCTGTTTGTTTTTTGTTAGTTTTGCCAGGTGGGTCAAAGTCTATTTTTAGTTGAGTAAATGCATAGCAGAACACCTTTTATCATTTTATTATAATCTGAAGAATATTAAGGAACTGCTCCTGAATATGGAATATTTTTTTTTTACCTCAAAAAATTCTGCCTGCGTCTCGCAGGGCAGGAGTACTGCAGTGGAAAGAAATGAGTTGTGAAGAAAATACTAGAGTACTAGCTGGTTCCTTTTTTTTTTTCTCTTTGGTTTGTTGGTTGGTTTTTTGGTGTTTTTTGGGTTTTTTCCCCCCAAGAATGAGAGAAGAGGCACACCCAACACCCTCAGCCTCCTAGATACAATGAATACAGTGTGGAGTTCAAAGGGCAGTGACACTGAGGTTGGGTGAGAGCTGTACTCAGTTTAGGATGCATCTTCTCTTCCCCAGCATGTGAATCAGAGACTGCTTTGGATCCCAAGGACCTGAGACGGCAAGTTACAGCAGTGTGAGTTGAAGCAAGCCACTTCTTTTCATAGTATATTTGGATTTCTTATTGGCCATTTAATCTGAATGGTTTTGCTGAATGGAATATGCAGGGTTTAGCCTGATTGGTAATGATGTGCAAAACAGACCATGACTAAATCATGGAATTATCTCTAAGTAACTGATGCACTTTTTGGCCAAGAGTTGTAATTGTGGTGAAGAGTTTTACCACTAAGCATGGCATGTAGGTTACTTTTGCAAAGTGAAGGAGCAGGGCTCCTAGCAGCACTTTGCAGTCCTGCTCCTCCATTTGCTCAATTAGTTGCAGAATTGCAGAGAGAGCGAAAAGTTGTCTAAGGGTGGACATCATCTGGTTCTCGCTTTTCTGTTTTCCAAGTGGAACAATTTTCTCTTATGAATGAACACAATGAAAATTTCCTGCTTGCTTGGGTGTCTCTGACCCACTGAAAACACAAGCATAGCACATAACCATTGTATCTGCTAGTGTGGCGGGGCGAGACAGCGAACTGAAATCCTTTGATGCTGCAGACAAGAGGCACAGCTGCAAACCAGTTGAAAATCTGCACAGCCACCACTGCTGTGCACCCAGAAGGCTACAGTTGTATTGCAACCAAGCAAAAACACTTCCAGGAAGGTGTCTCCATTTCTGGAATGATGCTTCTGCCCTGGCTGGTAGCATAGTTTTGTTACACAGGTGTCTTCTACGGGGACTACATGATCTGGAGCTGGGCTTTTGTATGTTGGACCTACTTCAGAGATGCCAAGCAGGGTAGCATCTGGGTTTTGGAGCCTAGGGAATAAACTGCTCAGTGTGTCTGACCCTTCTTCATGTTCAGGGACATAAAATTATGATTATTATGGCAAATAAATGTTCCAGGTCTAGGTCACTGTTCTCATATCTCTTAAGAATATTTATGGTCAGAATAATTAATCATTTAAGCAGTCAAAACTGACAGTAGTTATTTGATGCAGGAAATCGCACAAGGAAAGAAAAATTGGCAAGAGGTTGTGGGAATACTGAAGTGGCCTTCTGCTTTGTTGGAAGTGACAATTTTGTTCATTGTTTCCCTTGGATCTTCTCATTAGTCAGCTGGATAGCTTTGTGCCTGCCATATTTCGGAAAGGTTGGGACGCAGGGCCGCACGATGATCACACAATTGTGCGCGGAGCTTCGGCTCCTGTATTCTTGCCATAGAACAAAAAGGCCATTGTTTCCAGCATAATACTAAAGCAGGAAAAAATCACAAAGGTCTTTCCTCTAGATAGAAGGCTGACTTAGCAGCAGGCAGGAGAGAGCTAGCAAGGAGTTTATCTGCTGGAAATGGCTTCTACAGTTTGCATTTTTGTTTCATCTTGTTTTACTGATGGCCGGAGAATATACTTAATGCTAGAACTGCAAAATCAGGTGGGGTAGATTTCTGACTGGAAGCTGATTATACGAGTAATCTAGCACTGGAAACTGTTTTGCCTTTTTCAGGCTGTGTTACAGTTCAGTTTTTAGAACCATTAAATCCTAGTGGAGGAGCAACCATGCCTTTGTGTGTGTACATTCCTCTGGCAGACTGAGAGCCCTTTAGACACTTGTTAGGAACAGAATACATCAGTTAGAAAACACTTAATGGCTTGCCAAAGTAGACTAAATAGTACAAATTAGTCCTTTCTGGGAGGCAGGTTCTGCTTAAGTAAATTAAGTTAAGAAGCCTTTTCTTGGAAAATCCACTCTTGAAAGGTATCGATGGAACAAAATACCTCACATGTCAGATCTAATTTTATTGGGTCAGCATAACTCAGAAAAAGAGTGGCCAGATACTTTTTTTTTTCCCACTTCATATCAGACTTAGCATATCCTCCCTTACCCCATCTCTGTTCTGTAGCAGGCTTGAGCAGTGCTATGTGTGGAGAGATGTAATTTGGGGTGTGGTGACTTCTAGGATCACCTCCAGGTGGTGGGATTGCAACTTCACTATTGATCTACATGTTGCAGGAAGCATATACAGAAACTACCTTCCTACCTCTGACCTCCTACCATTGCCGGTTTGGACTCTTACAGTGCCTAATTCTGCTGTCAGTAGCATTGTCTGGTGTTGAGACAGAGCTTATACTAGCAAAAAGTAAATCTATATTGCTCTTAATATACCTCTTGATAGGTACATGCATGCACATATATAACATATGGCATAAATGATGAAATAATTATTCTGTAGTTTCTTGTGCAAACACTTGTATTATTTGCAGGTAGACACTTCACTTTCTAGATGAGATCACTTGTGGCTTTAATCAATTGCCCAACAGGTAATACAATCTTCAGCAGAGTCTGTATTTAACAGCTGTTAACAGTCTGCCTTCTGGCACAAACTAAATTTTATTAAATGGTTTGCACTAGCTTGGTAAGAGGTGTCTTGTTCCTGGAGATGTACTACACTGAAAGCATAAGAAAAATATTATTTCATGGGGAGTGATAACAACTTTATGGGCAGTCTGCAGTGATCAGTTATTTCTTAGTGAAACTGGACTTTACCACTTCTACAGTGAGAAAAATGAGGAATATTTAATTACCAGATAGAAAATATTGCCTTAACAGGTTTAGGAAATAAGGGTGACTTTTTTTTTTTCTTGTAAATGTTATCAAACATACTGAATATTGCAAGCGGTCTTGCATTGCCAAGTAAGCTAGAAACATGTTGGTTGTTTTCCCTTGTTGGTTTCTCTAACAGTAAAAATAGAAAATATTCATTTTGATGGTGGGTAAATGAGTATTATATCCACAAGGCCCAGAAATGGGCATAATAGAGTCAATGTTATATATGTAATATATAATGGCATAATAATGAAGACATTTGAATTTCCAGAGGAAAACCTGCCAAATGGATATGCTTCATTATACAATGAATGTGGTGGTGATAATACCTCATCAAAGAAGAGCTTTATTGAGAACATCAATAACTTGGCCTGTTGTATGTAAAAAAGTTTTACCAACACACTTTGTTCCAGTGTCACAAATGGTTCCTTCCATTGCAGAGGGAGAAAGTCTTTGGAAATTGAAACAGTAAATACAGAATTACTTTTGGCAGCACTGTGTTTTATAGGAGCTGCAGCTGATCAGTGCTATGCCTTGAAATAGAGTTGCATTGTTTGATATGCCTGCTGCAATGCCTGCTGCACTAAAAAATTTTAGCTATTTTAAATGTGAAACCTTTCAGAACAATTATTCCAGTGTTCCAATTCCCCTGACGTCAATTTTCTCTTTCCCTCCCATATCCACTTAGGTAAGCTCTTCATCCTAGGTTTTGGAGAAGTGGGCTTGGACTCTCTAATCTTTACATGTTGCGTTACCTGAATATTCCTGGCAAATGCAGTAAAACTGGGAGTCTTTTTAGGTAGTTGATGGCAGGCTCCAGAAGGAAACAAAGTAGCCAAGACAGGGAGAAAATTTATGCTGAAATTTATATTCACTGTAAACTTGTAAACAGAAGCATTGGACCCCTTCTAGGAAGTAGTCTGAAAACCTAAAAAGAATTTTATTTTTTGCAAAGGGAATTTGAGGTAGAGATTCACAAATCTATCCTTGGGATAGTGAAGTGAGAAAAGGGAAGGTCTTCTGAAATAAAATGTGTATCAGATGGAAGAGTAGGAACCAGGATGGCTTCTCATCTTGCTGAGATGTAATCTCCAGCCCAGCTGGCAAACAACAAGCACTGTAGAGGCAAATGAAGCGGGCTGTGGTTGGCTCATGCCCAGACTGCCAGAGAGTCTTAGTCTGTCCCTCTTGGGTTGTGATAAGCCAAGTGACGATGGATATACCTGTTGGTGCTGTTTTCTGGAAGTAGAAGTCATGAGGTATTGATTAACTTCCCTTCAAAAGCAGGAGGCCAACCTGTCTAATACCTTCATATCTGCTATCTTCATATGTCATCTGTTGCTTTGCTGGCCTGCTGGAGATGCAGATAAATAGAACATTCTGGTGTCACTTCCCCCCTTAGCTTAAGAGTGGCTGGTGCATGCCATTGGCCCTGCTGACTGTTCAAGAGAGGCAGAGTCAGTTCGTGGTTCGAATTCTTGGCAGTTTCCCTATGGACTGGAGGAGACAGCAGGACAGCCCTCCCCTTGTCCAGTTCTATTACTGTCTGGGGAGACTGAGCAACCCTTCAGCAGTGCTGAATTCCTGTTTGAAACAAGAACATGAATTTAGGTGACTTAATTTGACATTGTCCTGGTTTCAGCTGGGATAGAGTTCATTTTTTCTTAGTAGCTGGTACAGTGTTGTGTTTCAGATTTAGAATGAGAAAAATGTTGGTCAGTGATCTTATCAGTGTTATCACTAATATTACTGATGTTTTAGTTGTTGCTGAGCAGCACTTACTCTAAGTCAAGGACTTCTCAGTGTCTCAGGCTCTGCCCGTGAGTAGGTGTACAAAAAGCTGTGAGAGAGCATGGCCAGGACAGCTGACCCAAACTAGCTGAAGAGATATTCCATACCACAGAACATTATGCCCCATATATAAGCTGGGGGGGTGGCCAGGAGGGATCAAAGTTTTCCAGTGTTAATTTTTAATCTGGTCCAGAAACACCTTTGACATGGACTATGCAATGGGAACATGAGGCCAGTGATGCAGCATGTGTATGTTCTCCTGCAGTGGTTGGTAGGAGAAGTGATGCACAGAACAGCAGGTGCCTCAGCAGTGCTACATAAGTGGCTGCTGTTTTGGCAAAAGCATGGGAAGTGACTGAGACTTGATGGGGTCATAGGAACGTGACAGCTCCAGCACAGATAAGCACTGTCATTTTTGTGAGAAATCCAGATGTCTGGAAGAGATGCACAGAGAGAGAAGAGAATGGTCCTCAGGACACAGTCCAAGAAACCCAACCTAGTCAGTCTAAGAGCAGTGAAGCAACTGTCAAATATCAGTCACTTCCTTTACTGCTGTTTGTTTCAGAGTTTTCAAAGTTGTTGGTTTTTTTCTTTTAGCTTTCAGTTTTTGATCCTTTATTTCTCCAGCCACAGTTAAATTTTATTTCAAGGATATCAAAGTTTTTTGACTCATCAGAGGTTATCTCACCTGCTGAAACACAGATGTGACATGCAGTTGCAGTTTTGTTTGGAAAAGAGAAAAAAGTTGTTATAACACAAGCAAACACTTTCTACACTTTCTAGTAATTCTGAAAGAATAACTCCTACAGCTGAGTTTCTTGGGAGGGGCTTTGTTGTTGATTTTATTTGTTTTGATTTGGTTTTTGACAGCTGACTAGTCTGAGCAGCAGTTGGAAAGAATAGTTGTTTGGATCATTTTACGCTGCTTTATGGCAAAGATTTTACTTCCAACTGTCTCTGAAATGACAAGGGCAAGATGCTGATATTTTGTCCTGCCAAGTTCTTTAGTTTGGATGCAGACTAATGAACCTTGTTTGTAGGCTGAACTGGCCTTGAGTTTCCTTTGTTAGTGGTTTCCAGAAGACCTTTTACATTTCGTGATTGAATGGACTGCACATGGATTATGATCTTCTGCCCCCTCTTCTGACCATATCATGCTCTTAATTAGCAATTTAACAAGGTTGTAGTGTGATTTAGCTGACTAAAGAATGCACCTGTTTTTCTGCTTTGTGTGTATTAATGGAAAAGTTTATCTGCTTTCACTTGAACTGTGCTATAGTCATGGATAGGTAAGGGGTGGTATTTTGTTCCTCTTAAGCTAGTAGTCGCTCCAGGCATTTTTACTTTTCCAATTTTTAGTACTTTCAAGTGATCCTGTACAGCTTGACCGTGTGGAAACAAACAGATCATACTTAATCTAAGAGTTCGTGGCTTATAAAATGATAACCAAAGCAAGACAATTAAGTTGATGAGCTGCTAGATTTGAAATTTCCTTTTTAACACACTTTGAATCATACTGTGGAACTCTTTACTCCAGTTTTGGGTTGGTTAGCATTATGTTGCAAGAAACCATAGCATTTTCTTTCTACTTTTCACACAGTAACTGTTTTGACAAGTGATTGTGTGATTAAATGCCCTGAAGTGACATACTAATGACTGAAACCCTGTGGGTTTTCTGTATGCCTATACAGACGTATTTATCAGAAATATATCAGATTAATTTTCAATAGCTTGGCAGACAGTTGTTCTTCAGTGCGAAAGTGAAGCAAGTGTTTGAACAAAACCCTGCTGCCCTTTGGCAGCGCTATTGTGAGCAAAACCTGTAGCTATGTAAAAGACCACTAATGTTCGGTATGTTGTTGGCAAACTGCTCATTTTATTTTTGATGGCAGATCCCCAAGTGTCTGTACACTGCAGCACATGGCAGCAGATGTAGCAAGAATTCACATACACACGCTCGTGCCTTAAAGCACTTTCTCTCTTTTCACAGAGGGACAGTTTAGGATAGGAGCTCCTTGGTCTTACGCTTCTTTTCATCCTCTCATACTCCCTTCCTAGCTCTGTTTATAATTCCCTGTTCTTTTGCATGCAGATGACAAACACTGAGCTATCTGCATTGATTAATCTTAATCCTTAATCAAGTACTGTTGTTTTTATTTGGGGGCCAGGTTTGTTATTTTTTAATGTGTTCCCAGCATCTCTGCTTTCTTGGAGAGTTTTAAGAGCATTTAGTGACCTGTGATAGGAGTGGTTCTGTAAAATGCTGACTGCAGTTTTATAGTCTTTTTTCTTTATTTAATTTCTTTGGTTTGTTAGAGTTTTGAAGGTCACGCAACAGCACTGAAAGTTTACAAGTATAAGGAGCATGTAACTGAAATCCTATACTTATCTTTGTCCTGAGTCTCTTCCAACTCAGAATACTCTGTGAAATCAGAAAATGAAACGTGCTGGAAAACAAAAGAATAATAATAAAAGAGCTTTTTCACTTTCTAGCTTTATTTCATAAGCTATAAAGACTAAAGACCCAAATTCTGCTAAGGTTACTTAAATGTGGTAGTACTGGGTGTTATTGTCTCTCCTTATGCTGGAAAGGAGATGCAGTCATGGGACTGAATACAAACATCAGTCTGGTATCCAATCCTAACCTGAAACTTGGCCTAGAACAGAAAATCCCCATTTCTCCAAAATGATTTTACAGGATCTGTGTCTCAGTCAGGCTCTGGTTTCCACCTTAACCATACAAAGTTGTGATTTTCACGTCTTTGTGACCCTTAATGTGCCAAAACTAGGCATTTCTGGCTGCTTCTTTTGCGTTGTAATGCAGGTCATAAAGCAACAAAATTCTGGGAGTGGCAAGCCTGTGAAGGTAAATGCTGCCAAGTTCCTCTCAGCCTTGGTTTGAGCTGCATATGTACATTGGTGATTGAGATAAGTACAAGCTGTCCTGGGATGCTTGCAGGAGAGGAGGGAGTTGCTGCTCAGAGCATGTAACAATCTAATGGCAAGATCCTTTTTTCATGACTTTTTGCATTAAAAATTCTGCTCTAGAAGAGAAAAGAAAACAAACACAATCATAAATCTGTATTATAGGAAGGGAACAAAGCAATCTGATTTTCAATAACCATATGTTGAAGATCATGGAAAGCAATTGCATGTAAAAATCCTTCATCAGGCTCTGCTCTGAAGTTGTATTTAATCCCTTTTCTTGACAGTTCATGGAAACTTAGAATGCATCTTTGCATGGCACTGATTTAACTGCATAGCTTCACTCAAGCTAGGATTTTCTCTTTGTTTTGATCCATAAAGGCAAGTCACTGTAATCCAGCTAAGTAATGTAAATTGCCTATTTCTCATGTGTCATACCCAAATGGTGTTCATCTTTTCAGTCTAGCGTATCACAAATATGTTGTTCAAAGCAGCATTCTCCTCCAAATTCTCTGCCAGTCTTCTACCATTCATGACCTTACTCTTTTTCCTAACCATATAGCTTCATTTTTACATTCCCAATTATTTTTCCCCTCTCTCCCTTCATTGTGTTTTGGCTAAAATAAGAGGATAAATTCTCTGGGCCAGAGTCTGTGTTAATCTACTGCACTAAGAGGTGCCATAAAGTAACATAAATACCTGGAGGGTAGGTATGGATGGATGGCTTATAGGACAACGGGGACTTCAATAAAGGAATGTTTCTAATTGCTTCCTTGGGTTTTAGTGGGATCAGAGCAAGTTGAAAGCTCTTCTGAAAAAAATGTGTGATCTTAATAGGATATATCTTGACTTCTGTAGGTAGCTAGTAATTTTTTGTTTGTTTGGGAGGCTGAAATTACTGGAAATAATTATTTGTGACTTTAGAAGGACCTGGTCCTCTGAAAAGATGTGAAAGTTGCTTGGCTGAACTTACAGCAGACCAAGGACTACTGCCAGCTCACTGGCAAATGAGCAGGTCTTCCAACAGCCAAGATCTATAGCTTTAACTTGAGCAGCAGAAACTGGTGCTCAAATAGATTTGCAATGCTTTACATAGCCTTATCTTTCATCAGTCCAGGAGAGACTCGTTGCCATATTAACAAATTCTTTTAGGACACAGTTTTGTTATTTACACAAGCTTGGCAGAGCATCAGACAAAACAGTTCTTCTGTTCTCCCTAAGCTATTGTTCTTTCCCTCTAATCTTCTGTAAAGTCTGTTACAGGATCCTGCTTCTCCTCTGCAACTTCTGCCAATAGTTTCTAAGAAAAATCCCCAACAGCCCAAACCAAAATAAAAGCAAAGCACCCTGACACCCTTCCATGTCTCTTAATTGTGTGGGCGTGGTGTGCTGTTCCCATGCTGCGTTCACTGAGGCGGAGTCACCTCTGAATATACCTGTGATGTAGTCATCTGCTTTACTGGATGACTGTTGGATCTTAAATAGCACATAGGAGCGTGTTTTATGTGGCTATAATTTGCACCAACGTGCAGACTTTTGTAGAAAAGCTACCTGTAGTTTCTCGTGCCAACATCTTTCTGCTAGTGGCGCTGGATGTGCCCTTTCCATTCCTAGATCTCACATGGTCTTTTCCCCGCCTCGGGTCTAGAGACATCTTGTCTTCCTTGGCATTCAGAACTGTTGCAGCTCCTTCCCTCGTGTGAATGAATAGAAAAGAATGTGAGATGACCCTCAGAGGCAAGAAAACATTAATTAACAACATGAAGCTGTTTTCAGATGAGGAATAGCTTCTCTCCATGGAAAGAGCATTGCTCAATAACCTCATTACATAAAACCTTGTTAAGCTCTCTAAAAGGCTCGAGCCTGTGAGATTCCTGATTGCTGTGGAAGTCATGGGGAGTCATGGCAGGTGTTGCTTGCTTGCAGGAGGCTTTAAGGATCTGAGGAGATGAGGGAATTAGACACCAGTGTATTTATTAAGTCAGTTAACAGTGTTCTTGTGACTGTTGCATGTTAAATACATATTTTAAGCAAAGCAGAAAATTGATTCTCTTTAATTAAAAATCTGGTACGCAAGGGAGGGAAGATTCTTCTGTTGACTGGCAGCAAGGTATGCTGCTAGCATAACTTAGTATAGAAGCCTGGTAGTTAAATCTCACAGATAATAAAAGGGACAGTAGAGGCCATAAAAGCAGTTAGTGACTTATTACAGATCCTGTATTTTCCTGTGAGTGCAGAAATATGGTCATATCTCCTTCAGAGCTGTACAAACTTCTGTTAGCTAAATGTGCAGTAAATGGGTTTATCAGCTTGGTATATTTTAAGTGTCACCTGCCAGCAGGTAGGATTAAAATAAATGAAGGAATAAAAATGTGTTTGTGGTGAAAGATACGAACCTAATGTAGTGTTAAGTGTGTGGGAACAATTGCCTTTGAGATAGTCACGAGTGAGAAGAGAAAGTAGGACTATTATCTAAAACCGATCCTTAATGCTTGCCTCTTTCCCAGCATTTTGGGCACTGCTGGTGAGAAGCATGTATTGCTCTGCCTTCCTGAAGGCTTTGCAAAGCGTGTAATGCATCTGCTCCTACATCTGAAGGTCTCCAGTTTGCTTGAGTTCACTGGGAAGTTTGGGCTGGTGTTTATGCTTGGCCCACGTCTTCCTATAGTGCTTCAAAGGTGTGGGGCTTTTTTATTTTTCATTTTCATTTTTCCCTAAGTTCTGTTTTTCTGTCAGTAATCACTATTTTCATGGAAGTCAGGTGGTTGCCACAGTTCATCTGTTTATAGCAGGTAGTGAGCTTAAGCTGCTTGCAAATAGTGTTTCCATTGCCCTCTCCACATCTGCCATGGCACAGACTGACAGAGGTAATGAATTCGAAGTCTTCTGTATAATCCAGTCTCACACTGCTTGAGTCCATGTCCTTTAAAAATGTTGTGTATTCTGATTTCCTCTCTTCCTGTTTCCGCAATGATCTTGTTTATAAACTGTGTGCATACATGTATGTGTGTTTAAAATAAATACTACATGCACACACATTATATATGTTAATTGCCTATGCTATGAAATTTCATCAGTGAGACTTGTCAGTGATATACTGTGGAACTGGAGATGAAAGAGAGCAGATGGTTCACACTGAAATGACGTGTGCCTTCTGGATGGGCTTAACAATACAAGATTTGGATGCAAAGTTATGGTACTTGATCCTACGGCTTAACTCAAAGGCATGGATGAAAATAAAGCCGAGCATCTCGATTCCAGAGAGAATGTCTGGAGAGACATGTCAGAAAGCTGGACCAGACTCTAGTTTTTCCATTCCCTCTAATCATTTGAAGTTTCATGAGGGATGATAGTGCACTTAAATAGCCTAATATTTTCAGAGATGAATGTCAAATGCACTATTCTGTCTATGGAAACTGAGCGTTTTTCTGATCAGAGTTTTTTTCTTTGAAAAATGCTGACTTGTTGGAATCAAAACTTTTTAATAGGTATGCACGTGTCTGGGGAAGCAGAGGTACAGCAGAGCATCTGTTTTTGAAATGGCTGGAAGGTCAGTTACTAAGGTTTGTGTGAGACATGGGAGACATGAACCCAAATCCAGTCTCTCCTTGAGTAAAGCCAGTCTTGGTTTTCAGGCAAACTTCTTTGACGAGATGTGTTTTTCTCCGAGTATGAAGTAGAGGAATATTCTGCTGATTAAACAGTCTTCTGTGATGACTCAGTATCCAGAACAGAAGGAGCAGCTTGCAGGAAAACAGACACCTCTAAATGCCTCAGCGGGGGCATGCTGTGTGTGTTTGACATTCCAGGGGTTTGCAGTGGGGCTGCAGATGTGGAGCCACAGTGGAGCTGAGCCATCATGCTCTGTGGTACCCAGGAGTTGCAGCGCTGCACAGTAAAGCTGAGCTCGAGCTGTTTCAGTGCCACCATGAGCTGTGGTGATGCCCACATTCATTTTACAGATCAAAACAAAGGTTGCTGACTGCCCAAAGGTGACAGACTCTCCAGGGACAGCTGTCTTCCCTGCAGCTTCCTTCTGCTGTTCCACGGCCCTCAGAACCACTACGACAAACAAATTTCATGTGCTGCTGCTGCTGGAGGCACAGGCCTCTGAGAAGACCTGCAAAGAAGTTGTTCTTTGCACTTTGAAGCAGTGTTTGCTAATAGCACAAATTCTGAAACTAATGTTGTTTGTACATGGTGGAAGTGTATTTCTGTAGAAACATCCACTACAGGTAATAATCAAAGTTAATAGCTTTCGTCACATCAAGAAGCTCTCAAGCAGGATAAGTATATGAGGGGTTAGATTAGAAAATTAAATTTAATGCTGAACTGGAATGGCTTTGCATTCTAACCAGGTAATTCATAAGCTCTCTCTACTCCCTGCAGGCATGGTCTGTCAATTTTTGAAGATTAAAAACTCAAGCATTATTAAATCAGTTTATTCTCAGGAAGAGCTCTCATACTTGACATAAGTTACAGATCTCCCAAGCAATGCTCCATGGCAAATGGAACTGAGAACTGAAATTCTGCATATGCAGCATTCTGCTTGTGGAGAAAAAGCAAGCTTCAGTTGGGAATCTGCACAGTCAGGATCCCTGTCTTATGTACTCCAATGATTTTGAGGGATGACTGTGAAGCTGTTGTCTGGGTTTAACCCCACATGGTACCGTAGGTACCACATGGCTCCTCACAACTCCCCCCATCCTCCATGGTGGACAAGGGAAGAGAATCAGCAAAAGATAAAACCTGTGGATTAAGAACAGTTTAATAATTAAAGTTAAAAGAGAGAGAGAACAAAAAGAGTAATAAAACCAAAGAAAGACAATGATGCAGATTACCATTGCTCACCACCCACTGACAGATTCCCATCCCAAAGCAGGGATCATCCCCTCCTGGCCAAATTCCCGCAGTTTATACACTGGGCATGATGTTCTATGATATGACTATCCCTTTGACCAGTTCAGGTCAGTTGTCCTGGCTGTGCTCCCTCTTGGCTTCTTGTGCACCTGCTCGCTGGCAGAGCCTGAGACACAGAAAAGTCCTTGACTTAGGGTGAGGAGTGCTCAGCAACAAATAAAACATCAGTGTGTTATCAGTATTATTCTCATCCTTAATCCAAAACGTGGCATTGTACCAGCTACCTGGAAGAAAATGAACTCCAGCCCAGCTGAAGCTAGGACATGCTGTCCATCCCTCTGTGGTAAGCTTGACAGACTCTCCTAAAGCTTGCACTTCTGACAAAGGAGCGCCAAGCAGCTCTTGGTGTAAATAATTTCCCAAACTGTGGCGTCACTGAGAGTATGAGATGCTTCCTGGTACAGCAACATGAAGTCCTGAACTTGTGCCACATGAACTTGTACTTCAAGGAAAAAAGTCTGTTAGGATAAATGCTGGGAAGTGTTTTCATAAAGAAGGTTTTTAATTAACTTTTTTTAAAATTATTTTTTCACACCATAAAATGCATTTCAGAAGTGGGATTATTGGTTACAATATGAATCAGCAGGTTAACAGCTGCACAAATTTCAACTAGCAGCCAATTACCACTGGTATCCCTCGGGCACTGGTACTGGGGCCAACACTATTTAAAATCCAAATTAATAACCCAGGTGGATGCTATAGAGTGTGTTCTTAGCAACTTTATGGATAATACCAAACTAAGTGGAATGACTGATCTACTTGAGGGCAGGGGCGATATCAGCTGGCTGGAAAAAATGGACTAAGGCTGGGCTGTATTAATAAAAGTGTGGTCAACAAACTGAGGGAAGTAGTTCTTTCTCTTTGGCACCTTTGAAGCCACACCCACTCTACTGTGTTTGGTTTGAGCTCCCCAGACCATGAAAGATATTGGCCTAATGAAGTCAGTCAAGTGAAGCATCATCAAAGAGGGTCGAGGGCTCAAGCACTTACCTGTAAGCAAAGGCTGAGAGGACAGGGCTTGTTTTGCTTGCAGAACAGTCTTGGGGAGAGCATGTTGCTGCCTTCAGCTACTTTAGTGGAAGAGTAAATGTGAGATAAAGCTGGACTCCTCTGGCCATACTGAATGAGGTGAGTTAACCTCAATTTGTGCCTTTGAGCTGGCTGTTTGATGAGCATGCTTGGCCCTGCTGCTGTTTCCTCAGCAGCAGAAGTTAAGTCCTACTGCCCAGCTTTCCATCACTATTTCCAAGACTTGTGTGGTGCTGACTACCCCAGAAGTACTTTGAGCTCTACCAAAAGGTGCATTCAATGACAGTCATAAAAGTAGCTGCAGTATAGCATCATCTGGTATTTTCACACAATTCAGATGGAAGTTTGCAGATTCAGTTGATGGTCTAGATAATTCCTAGTAAGCTTTCAACTCTTTGAAGTTAAGTGAAAAAAAGTTTGACACTTGTGTATTTGTGGCATGAAAGGATAGCTCTAATGTAAAATCTTGATTAGAAACAGAAGTCCTCTGAAAACACTGAAATAAGTTGTAATTGATCAGTCCTTATTCAGGTTAGGTTAGATTTAATGGATAGAGGAAAATAATTGGGCTATTTGCATACAGCTTGCATTCTTGTAGCTCAGCTTGCTGAAGCCAGCAGATTTGCTGGGACGCAAAGTCATACCATTTGTTAATGAAGGGGGAATAGAGGGTCTTATCCAGCAATACACTGAGGGTACAGTGACCATTCAAGAAAAATCTGAGATCCTTCATTGCTTCGCAGAAGGGATTTGGCATCTCATGGCTTGTGCTGTTCAATGAGCTCAGCGTCCATGAAATTGCAGGCTTTGAATTTCTGGGAGCAATAGTATGACCCAAGTACTTGTATATCAGGCTGTACAAAATTACAGAGAGAAAGTTTCTGACTAAAATTTTTTCCAAAAACTAGCTTGTCTCTGCTGTCATTCAGATCAGTAAATTTCTTTGTGAAATACTTTCCATAATTACTGAATTTTTTAGTTCCTGTCACCGAGAGCTTATGTGCTTTGATTCTGATTCAGTATTTATTGAAGTAACTATCTGAGTGGGGTGCAGGAGAGAAGGAGGGGCTTCTGAGGTTTTTGGTTGGGGGGATTGTGTTTGTTTGGTTTGGGTTTTGGGGTGGGCTGCGGTGGGGGTTTTCTAGATTTTATTCTAAGAACTTTCATTCTAACTCATGTTCTAACAATGTGCTACTGTTGCATAGTTATGCAAAACCAAACCAAAAAAAAACCAAAAAAAGCCCCCATGCCCACCCCACCCAAAAAAAAAAAAAAAGGAATGAAGGAGACTGGGGGCAAGACAAAACATACAAATATTTGGAGGACCTTCAAGCAGGACAGCTTTTTATCCTGCCATTGGTAAAATTGCAGAAACTTGTAGAGAAGAGTTGAATGTTAAAGGAGCAGCAGGAGTAGGGCTGGGAACAGTTATTAGTAGCAGACTGATCATTCAGTTCCCAAGAAAGAATCTTCCAGTCTAAGGCTCTCCAAACAACACACAGCTCTCAGCTTCTTTTTCAGTCACAGTGATACCACTAAGTGTTATTAACCCTGCCAAGTAAATTGATTACATGTACTCAGTTAAGCAGTGGTTGCTTTGGGTAGGAACAAAACTAGGGCAGGAGACTTGGAGGCAGGTCTGGACTTCCTCTTCCAGATGAGGAAGAGGAGTGTGAACAGTCATGTGGATAGTGTCATTTCTGATGTCTTGGAAGTGGTTTGATTTTAAACTTGCTTCTATTTGACCTACTGGATTGAAGACGTTCTTTTTTTCATTAGTCTTGGCATGAAAAGACAAGCTTCTCTGTTTAGAGATTAAATGAGCTGGAACAAATTTGACCAAATTGCTTTTTCTGAATGTTTATAGGCTGTAATGGCATATGCTGATCTAGAGAATATCACCTGCATTTTTCTTTAGTTGGAGTTTGCTTTCTCTTAAGGGTTTATTAGTATCTTGAAAGTGATGGTTTTGTTCTTGTTCTGAATATTTTATTTTAAGTGCCAGGGCTCTAAGCAATATTTTTCACAGTGTTTTGCTTCCAGTAGTCCTTAAGACCCCTTCTAATTTTTTTTTTTTTTTAATTTCCATCTCTGAAAAGCATTGTGAAATCACTGCATTCTGGCAATTTTGATTGACTCTTCTGTCTTAACACTTTGCCACTTTCAAGTCTGTGCTGGTATCCATCCACTTTGTAGCATATCTGTTGCTTCCCAACTGGAAGGCCTCTTTTTGTTATCAGTCCTCCAAAAGCCTCAGGAGTTCCCACCATACTAGTCCTGGGGTAAAAAAAAAAAAAAGTTCCCAAGATTTACCTTTTAGCTAGGAAAGGGAGGCATCATTTTGAAGCACGTACATGGTGGAAATTTCATGGTCAACTCTGCCCATGGAAGGTCCTTCCCAGACTGCTCTTTTCAAACTAATCAATCAGGCAGGAAGCAGTTGCTGTAGGAGTGCTGTTGAAACATGGAGCCTTTTGACCTTTTGGCTTTTAGGCTGACGCTCACAAACTTTCGTTACAACCAGCAGGTGATGATTAGTGTCACATGTTGCCCACCATATTAGTTGGCTATGCTGTCTCCTGTCTGATTTCTGGTGGAGAGATGACCAGAGTCTGGAAAAAGATGGAGGTATTTTGCTTGGATGTTATTTTGTTTGCTTTGAAAATTGGCATGAGAACTGTGGGAACAGAGATCTAATATTTGTTGGATAGCTCAACAATGAATTTATGGCATAAATACCATTGAACAATTTCAAGTTAAACTGTTGTATGCTGTCCTCTGATTCCTTCCTAAGTCAGATTACTTGAGGTCATGGTTGATTTATAGAGGCTTCTTGATTGATTTGGTCTTAAAAGTTCTTGAGTAATTGTTAATACCCTGTTCTGGTTTCTCTTGTACACTCAGTTATTAATGTTGTTGCTGATAGCGTTCATTTCTTATCTCATTGCAGTTTCCAGGAAATTGTTCTTATCTCAACCCATGATCTTTCTTTTTGTGCCTCCAATGCTCCTCTCCATTCTGCCATAGTGGGAGGGGGAAGGGGAAGCAAGAAGCAAGCAAATGGCACGTTTTGGAGTGTTTCAGTGGGAACACTAAATTGGAGAATACCATTCCTAAATCACAACATACACACAGTATAGAAAACTGACTCAGGAGAGCTCTCCTCTATTTTCCACTTCAGTAAGAAAATCTGTCACTCCCTCTGCTAATTGGAAGCCTAATTGTCCTTTCGTACACCTCACTCCTTAGCATTTTCCCCTGGATAGTGTAAAACTGGAATGATCATGCAACTACAGCAGGTAAGAAATAATTGAAACATAGCGTTTGAATATGCATATTCTGTCATGAATTGTCTGAAATGTGTTAATTAGCCGCTAGATGTAATGCTAGTTCTTTCTAAGATGCTTTTTTTGAAGTGCTGAACGTCATCCTTAAATGATTGAACACCTTGAATGTAGGGACTAAGACAAAGTTAATCTCTCTGCCTATGCGTGTTTTCTAGATAACTTCCAAGCTCTTGCAGATGTGTTACGTAATGCACCAGCCATGTACTGGCTGGGAGTTGTTTGCATCTGAGATGCATACAATTGGTGCCTTTGCTGAATTTAAATATTTTCTCTTGCTGATTGTCATTGTCATTAAGGTTGTATATGTTGGTGGCCCGCAGTGAGCCATAACACGAATTAATAGGAAATGGCTCAGCTGCCAAACTGCATAAGCAGCCTGAGGAATAGCGAGAACTTTCTGTTGAGTAACCTCTCCTGACTTGGGGAAAACATAGCTTGCTCCTGGCTGTGTCTTTGGCTTTCAGTGTTGCCAAAGCCTTGCCAAGGTTGTTTTGCTTGTTCATTGGGTGACTGGTGTTCTCTTGCCACCCTTATCCAAGTTCAGTTATCATAGTGGAGGAACATCAGCCATAGAATTGTTAAGTCAGTTGCAAACTCCTGGAAGTTCAGATTTCTTGACTGGGCTTTTGGTTCAGCTCTGCTAATTTGTTAAGATCTACTTTTGTTTTAGGAAGAAGATTCCCAGAAATATGAAAACACATTACATGAGGAAACAATGGCAGAAACAAAACTTTTCCACTAGCAAATGAGCATGTTGGCTAGTCTTGTCATACACATGGGTTTAAATACAAACCAGTTTTAAGTTGCACTAATTCTCTATATATGAACTATAATGAAACTTAAGTGAAAACAAAACCCTGCTGCTGTTTGTTTTGTTTGGATATTGGCAAAGCTTGAGGCATGCTTTTTCTTCCTCCTTTCATAACTATTTCAATAAAGTGCAGACAAAATTAACAGAGAATTACCTTGTCCCTATTTGTAAGTGAAAACAGGCATCTCTGAACTCTCTATTGTTAAGGTATGCACAGTATTTGCATAGTACAGAGTATTTTATTCCTGCTGTAGAACTACTTTTTGCAACCTCCATTTGGGGGAGTTTAACATGGAAAACTGGGTCTAAGTTTTTTTTAGGAGAAAATATTGCTTTCTTAAGAAGAATTTAAAATAAGTGCAAAAAGGCTTTGAAGATAGCATCAGACATCAGTCTGATTTCTGAAGAACTCCAGAGTTAGAGTGTTTTGTCAGCATCATTCACTCCTTTTTTTCCCCTCCCTCTGTCCTACTGCATCCTCACCTGAAGTCACGGTTCTGACTGAAGGGCAAAAATCAGTCTATGCTACATGCTGACAGAACTGACAGCCTATCAAGCAAAGTATGAAAAAACTTCACGTGTTCACAATACTTCCTTCATTACTTAGCCTGTGACATGGTGTCTTCATGGTAGTTTTCATTTGCCTTCATACTCTCAATGTCAAGTTACTCTGAGCCCTCGGAGAAGAGCCTGTACTGCTTTAGCAGCATGTTAAAAGTGCTGCTTTGCATTGCCAGTACCTCAGGTAAGTGTGTTTCAACTTCTTCCAGAGCTGTGGATTGGCAGTGCAGGTATGTCATGGCTTAAACGTTTTGAGGATGAAGTTCTTAGTTAAATTAGCAAATCAGTTAAGAAGCCATTACCTTGAGCCTCACCTTAACGGTGTATCTTCATATGTGTCTCAAGGCAGTGGATCATCTCACAAGCTCAAAGATGCTGTCTTTTACACTGTTAGAGTCTTGCTTCACTACTTTTGGTATATTTTGAATTTCTGGCTTTATTTTTTCTGATTTTTCTCTTAGTATTTTATTTCTTTACTCATCTTCATGTCTATCACCTTATAGTTTTGCTTCTTTTGAAGTTGCAAGTAAATTTTTTCACAAATGGTTTATTTTCATTATTGTAGTAAGAGGATATAAAACCAAGGTACATTCACTGCAAGTTCAGGAGCCTGGTCTTAAACCAGATGCTGTGCTGGAATGGTGAAGTGGAGAATCAAGCCCAAAATAATGATTGATTTTAATTTATTGTAAACATGGGATTTTTTTTTCCAAGCAGCAATTTTTGGATGAAAAGTACCCAGAATGTCTGAATTGACTCTAGCATTACAGCCATCCAAAACATCCATTATAAAATCCAAACCAGCTCAAACGTACTTGTGTTTTAGTGTTTCATTATAAACCCTTAACTCAGCCAAGGTTAGCAACCCTCTGAAAACCTGGCCAGAACTGTAAGGGAATCTAAGAATGAGAGAATCTAGGTCAGTTTTTTCTTTGTGGATGGAAACATGTAAAACTTGGTGGGTTTATGTGGTTTCAGCTTTTTAGCCATGCAAAAATTCAAAGTTGTGTTAAGCTCCAAGTGAGCTGGGCAGCTAAAATGAGTGGCCTGCTTCCTGCATTGCGCCTACATGGTTCTGCCCCTTGTCTAAGCTGATTTAGGTTCCACTGCCTTGCACTGGCTCTCTGAAGAAGAGGACAGTGCTCATCAATTAGCTTTTATATGGCACACAAAGACAGCTGTGATTGTAGTCTTTATTCAGCCTTGTGGGGCATTATTTCAGATCAGGGAAAATAGGAGAGACAACTGAAGGCAGATTTTCCAGGAGAGGACAGTGAGTTTTCCTCCCACTGGGTGTGCTGTCTGTTGCAGTATGTGTTCTCCAGCATTGCAGGATACGGGAATGAAATTTTCTTTGAGCTGTAGTGACTGTATAAGCAAAGAACACTATCCAGGCATATGAGTGAAAGGATTTTCTGTCCCCAGTACGGAGTGCTTGTTTATCCCCAGCCTTGACATGTTCTGGTGGGTCTGAGGAAGAGGGGGAATATGTGCCTGGTATGTATACCTGGCTGTGATCTGGGGTAAAAGCTGTTCCTAGCCGAGGTAGTGGAACATTTGATGTCATCAAGCAGTAGTTCTTGTAGTCCTCATCTTTAAGTGTTAGGAATGCATTAATGGGTATGTAAGTTCGTTCCCAGGAGGACTAAACTCTGCTGATAGAGAATCCCTTAATGCTGGAAGCCTGTTTCCTAGTTCAAATGCTAATCAAATCTGAAACAAGCCTAGTGGGAAAAACGTAGGTGGAAAGGGTACTGCCTACATCTTGCCTCATACCTGTATGGTCCTCTCCTGTTTGAATAGCATGCCATGGACTTTCCACATGCAATGGATGCTCCAGTATGGGTACCCAGCTGTTCTTTTCTCTTCACTGGCCTCCTAAGACTCATTGTGGGCTTTGTCGTGTGGCCTTCCGTGCAGAGAGATCTTCTGTGGCAATTAATGATGATAAATCTTTACTTTTTAAAGGCTTCTATTGCAGCTTCATTGTAGCTGGGAGAACTTAAGAAGTTTCACCAAAAAAATCACGATTATGAAATCAGTCTCTCAATGGGATCTGGACTTAAAAGCATTGTGTATCATAAATCGCCAGGCTAGTAGACAATTCAAAGTACCAATTATGTCCAGAATTATTTTGGGTACTGTGAACATTGTTAGTGATGAAATTCCTCTATTGCCTCAGCCAGCAGAAACTCTCAACAGGTTTTTGTTTGTTTTGTGTGCGTGAGAGGCTGTTTGGTTTCTCTGTTTGGGTTTTTTTGGTTCATTTAAAGCAAACTCATCTTCAATGCTTGTGTCAGTAATGGTCATTTGCATGCTCATAGGACGAAATGAACATCTGAATAGAAATGCAGAACATGAACGTGAAATGTGATCACAAGACATCCTGAGAAAGCAGTTTGTTTTACCAGATGAATAGAAATACACTTCATAATAAGAATGGTGGGGTTTTTTACCCTTCTCACAAATATAGTGGGGGAGATGGAATATGGGAGAAGAAAAGTGTAAGAAATGAAGGGTCACTGAAACAAAGGTTGGTATTTCTAATTTGGTTCTCTGGTTTATGAGCTCCTAAGTAAATGTAGGAATGGACAGAACAAAACTTTGTTTATGTAGGCAAATTATGAAGAGAAGAATATACTATGTCTTTGAGCTTTGTTTGAGTATTGTTTCCAGCTTAAAGCAGCTATCCATAGAATTCAGTTCTTTTTAGTGAGGATTAAAATTACTTTAATAAGGCAAATTACATCTAATTAGGAATGATTTGTAAAGCAAAATACTAGAAAAAGAAGTGGCAAAGAGGCTAAGAGTCAAGTACTTCTGTACTGACCTTACCTTGAGAAAAAGGAAGAGACCTGATTTTCATTCAGACTCCTCAATTAATTTTATTTTAATTTCTTCCAACATATTGCTACTTTATAGAGGTGGATACAAGGTCTACAGCTTGTAGTCAGCCTCCAGGTTGCTCAGGCTGTGAAGGTGTGGAGAGAGTGGACTGTTACATTTTTTGAGGTGTCCCAGCTTGCCTCTTAGAGAGGCCCCCTGCTTTTTACGCAACTCAAACAGCAGAATTTCCTGCTTGGGCCTGCCTGCCTGGTCATGCCCTGACAAGCACACACAGATTTTACATTGCCAGGGCTGAGCAAAAGCACGTTACTCCATGCCAGGTACTCGGTGTCAGCCAGGGCAGGGATGGCTCTTGTGTGCACAGGTCCTGGGAGTCAGTGGAAGAGGCCACAAGGGCTCAGAGCTGGGTAATTCAAGCCATTGGTACCACTGCTGAAGGCTGTGAGTGGGATGGTACCGTGAAGTGACTGAAACATCCCATCAGGTGCTGTCTGGATCATTGTGTTATGCATTATAGACATTCTTTTCACCCTCAACTTCATGTATGAAGAAGTGAATATGAATTCACATATGAAGAAACTGAAGCTTCCATAGCTAGTGCTCCTAAGTTTCCTGAAGTGCGTGTAAAATATCTCACTGGAATCTTTAGAATGTGTTTTATTTAAACTTTTTTTTAAGCACCATGTCTTGGTTCTGCTGGGGGGGGGGAGGGTGTGGTGTTGGCATTCAAGTACTGTTGACTCCCTCTTGTGGCTAACTTTAAAAAAAAGTAATAACTACATCAGTGATAGTTCTAGTATTGGGGGTAATTTTACTGTGCTGGTTGAAACACCTGTTGGACACTATGATTTTTCTGCATCTAAAACCTTTCTAAGTGCTTGGATGTCCTTTAAATGTTTAACATGGAGAGGGGAAGCAGAATATGATAAAAGGCTGCAATTAGATGGTAACAGTTTATTTCAGGTGGTCACTTGTGTTTAGGCAGGTTTCAATACAGGAATCTAGTCTTCTGGGGAATGCTGGCGCTTTGCAAGCAAATAGTCCTTACTCCTGCTTCATCATCTAAATACTTCTGCATTTCAGTGTTTTCACATTTACCAAATGTAAATATGTGTGTGTGCGTGCGTACAGAATTATAGAATGTGGCTGCTTACATTTCCTGATCATGTTTTTAGGACATCACCAAAATTTTCACTTCCACACTCACTCAACTGCAATAGAAAGTGATTATAACTGCATGGCCAGTGATTAGAAGATTTCCTTCAGATTTTTTAATGAAATAGAAGCTTCACCTCTGGTTCAGTGGTCAATACCTACTTTCTTTGTTTTCTTGCTCACATTTTTTTCACTATCCAAATATTAGCATTTCAAGTGTTACATAATACGCTATTGCAGAATTGAGCTTGTGGGTACCACTCTGTGTATTAGGCTAAAAATAACTTTTTTTCCATATATCGCCCATTTTCATTAACTTCAGTCAACACTAAATTGGAGGGAAAGGTTTCTGAGATTGCTGTGCATTTATGATGTATCTTTGTCTCGTTTTTTCCTCTCTAGCAACTTCTCACAAATGTTGTTATTGCTAAAGTAGATTTTGTAATTTAGGATACCCAGCTATCTGATCTCTGTTGCTAAAGGCTTAATTATTGCAAGTGCCTTAGTGGCCTGGCATGGCTTTTATTTCCATCGCAGCAACATGGGAATCTGTGCTCTTGCTAGCACATGTTCCCCAGCCCATTCCAAGGCACTTCTTCACATGTCATTAAACCACATCATCAGATATTAAATGACTAGATTACACTGCCTTTGTTCTTAAAAGAAAGGATTAAACCCCCTTTGTTCATCTGGTTTTAAAAACAGTTGTCCCCAAGACTACAGAAGGTTGTTAAATGAAAAGTTGCACTGGTTGTTACACGGCTTTTAACTTCTTTTTTTTCTGGATGCCGTTTAAGATATATTCAGTGTTAAGTATGAAAAGAACAGGATTTTTCCTGTTGTCTTCAGGACTTGCTTAAAATAGAGTAGACAAAAACATTTAATAGAACTCTTAACTGGAGTCACTGCATAGTTTAACTGCGGACTTGATCATGGAAATGTTGAAAACATGGAGATCTTGGTCCTTTTTCATCAAAGATCTGGTGATCAACAGATGTAAAATCTTTCTTAGGGCTGCCCATTATTTCAGTTTTAGTCTGGAGCCTGCCTGCTGAAGTTCCTTTGTTCCATCAGAGCCCCCTTTCTCTGCAGCAGTGCGCACACACAGGTGGATGGTCACATCTGATCCAGCTGGTGACTGCTACTCATCAGACTGGTTCTGAAATTTGTTTGAAACACCTGGTCTCCCAAAACACATCCAAGATTGGTGGGAGCAGGAGAGGTGAGGGAAGCTGGGAGTAGACACTTACTCCTCTCACATGCTTGGCTATACTGCTGCACTGCATCAAATGCACCATTCCACTACATGGCTTGGACAGCCCCTGGGTCATGTCTGTAGTTACCAACACCCAAAAGCGCACGTCAGGGCACAAAAATACAGCTTTTACTCTTTTTTGCGACTCAGTAGTAGCACCAAGGAAAGAATACCTTCTGAGCTGCTTTAACACTTTTAGTTGTGCTTCCCTGTCAGCTGAACTGGGGACCCAGATGGAAATCTTCCATCTCAGTCCAGCTGACCAGAGTCCACCTGGAGCACAACGGCAGGCCTGTTGATTGACTGACTTTGGCAACTTATTGATTCTCCAGGGGCTGTAGGAGACAGCTGCTTAATGATTTTAAAGGATTTTGGGTGTGCATTTGTGTGCAGGAGGCCCAGTTGCATCATCCCTAGGACCCCCAGAGAGGCATATTTGCGCTGCTGATAATGCCCAGACGCGTGGTGTGAGTGTGAGCAGCGCGCTGAGGTGAGCAGCAGTGCTGCTGCTGCTGCTTAATGAGCCATAAGGCCTCCTTATCCTGCCTGGGAGCAAACCACATGTTCCTCTGAAGTGCTGCTCTCACTGATACACCCATTCTGTGTTGGAGAATGCTTCTCCCTTTAAACCAAGGGGCAGCACAAAGTGCTGATGCTTCCCCGCATCTCACTTTGATTTGGGAAATAAATGCAAATAAGTTTCTAACCACACTGGAAAATGTATTTTTTTAACAATACTTGCAACACATAAAATTGGTTTTGTTCTGAAAAATCTATATGGCTTTCGTTGTTCTATGCTCTAATACACTATCAAAATTAGAATTAAGTCTATAAAAAACTCTTTTCAGACCGCTTTATTTAGACAATATTTTTACATTTTGTTAAAATAAGAAAAGAAGCTGAAGTTTAAACTTGCAAAAGCTTGTCTTTCTTTTGCCACATATTTCTTAGAGATATGGAGTTTCTGTATTTTACAGTATTTAAAAGTCACTGGGATAAAAAAATTAGCCTATTATATCTTCGAAGGCGAGGTGTTTATGCCTGATTTCTAAGACAAATCTAGATATACGTATATATGAGGTAAATTCTGATTCATCACCCAGGCTTTAGATAGTGTAATGTTAGACAAGCCACTTAAATGCCAAGCCAAGTTATAAAGTGGGCTTTGTCAGATCTGGGATTAGAATAAATGTTTCTGGCTTTTTGCTGATTATACCATCAAAGTAAATTCTGAAGCCTTTGACGTTGGTCAGTAATTTCCTTAACGTAGCAGTCTCTTGGGCAGTAATAGGGAAACATCCATTGTTCTTGTCATATTTTTGGTTTTGGTGGCACAATTTTCTTTCTCACATGGCTCAACAGTATCACATACTGTCTCACACTTTGGCACGTTCAAGTTCTGTAGCACAGGAACAGGTCTAGGTTTTAACAGCATGTATATTTTTATATTATGAGCTGCAATGTCTTAATTTCATGAATCGGGTTGTGTGTTTTTTCTTTTTTCTTGCTCCTTTGTAAAACTCTTACATCATTCTGGAAATGGTCAATTAAAGACCTGCCCTCCCTTTTGCAAACAGGCTTGTGCTGTACAGATTTGTTTGATACAGAACACAGCTTTTGGAGCAATTAGACACATAATCAGCAGGGATATGTTTCCCCCAGCTCTTTCCTGAGCAGAAAGTTGCCAGATTATTTCATAGTCTTATTTTTTCTTTCTTTCTTTCTTTTTTTTTTTTTTTAAGTTTGTATCCTTCAAACTGTCCCCTGGATTCTGAATAGGTGAAGTAATTTCCACATGCAGATGGTTCATGCCTTTATCCATGAGCCTGCTTTTCCTTTCTGGATTCCTACAAGTAAATTAACAAGTGGAACTATAAGCCAGTGACTAGCCAGCAGTATGCTCAGCCTCTCTAGTCTCTTCCAGACTCCTGCTTTGCTCAGTCAGTGGTGTTGGGTTGTGCTCCACGTTGTGCTGGCAGGGAGCTGGCTTCACATGGCTCCTTCTGGCTTTGCACGGCATGAGTGGAGTCTCCTTTTAGTTTATATAACTATACATGCCTTCAAAGACAGCCCAGCCTCGCTGAGTGATGCTGTCCTTTCTTGTGCTTGAGCAAAGCTCCCCAGGGTGGAAAGGAGTGCCAAGCTGGGTGCTTTCCTCAGGTGTCAGAAGAATGGAGGTAGCAGCTGCAGCCCTGTCAGGGAACATGCATGGTGCAAAGCAGAGCCTTCATCATCTTCACTTTTCGTTCTCTGTACTCCTTTCTGTCATAACTAGATTTCAAAATTTTCATTGGGTTAGTTTGATATCTTGGGTACTGCAATTAATAAATTTTTTGCTGTAAAGGAAGTCCAATGGATATTACTTTTATATTTTATAAGGAATATGTTTTATATAGTACTGTAACTATACTATTTAATATGTTTATTAGATATAATTTTATCATGCATGATATATCATAAATATAATTTATAATCAAACTTCACACTTGATTAAAATGCAAGCAAAACCTCATGCAATCTAGATGTAAAGGCCAACTAGTTCAAGAACTAGGAGGTCATTAGATATTTGTCTATTTAATTTCAGTGATAAGAATTAATGAAACGTGTTTCACAGTTATGTAATAATATATTTATATGTTTAACAATAACAATCAGTTCTCCAGGCTGTTGGTGACCCCTCTGGGTTTTGCCAGGATATTCTGTTAAGATCTGATATGGGACTGATCTTATGGTGAGCTACCATATGACAACAGCTTCCTATCAGTGGTCACTAGCTGTAGGGGCTGGAGTTTCTGCATTTGCTCTGAGATTTATGCTGTGGCAGGGGCAGCAGGCTGCCTCTTGGGATCTGCTGGCCCCCCAATCCCTAGGCATCTCTTTTCGCAGTGGTGTGATTCCCTTCCCTGCCAGAGGCTGTGGTGAGCTGGCTCCTGTGCCGCACACGTAGTGACATCTCAGGCCGTGGAGGAGGGAGGCCTGTTGGCAGGCTGTGGTGTGGTTGAAGGAGAACAACCCAGAAGAGAAGAGTCCTTTTCTGTGTGTGAGTCATGGCGCTGGGTGAGTGCTGGGTATGTGTGCAGCCACAGCTCTTCAGACACTCCAGAATGGCAAATTTGCACTCACAGAGGGGAAGGCAGAGCTCTGCACGATGAGATGAGAGGATGCATATTGGCTGAAGAGCATCCGGTGTATTCTTTGCTGGGTAAAAAACTGGCTGGATGGCCAAGCTCAGAGAGTTGGGGTCAGTGGAATTATATCCAGTTGTTGACTGGTCCCCAAGGGTGTTCCCCGGGGCTCAGCTTCTGGGGCCAGTCCTGTCTAATACCTTCATTCATGATCTGGATGAGGGTATCGAGTTGCACCTCCAGTAAGTTCACAGAAAACACCAAGTTGGGTGGGAGTGTTGATCTCCTGCGGGGCAGGAAGGCCCTGCAGAAGGATCTGAACAGGCTGGAGTGATGCAATGCTGTGAGGTTCAACAAGGTGAAGTGCTGGTTTCTGTCATAGCAACCCCAGGCAGCGCTACAGGCTGGGGGAAGAGTGGCTGGAAAGTGGCCCATCGCAAAAGGAGCTGGGGTGCTGGTGACAGCAGCTGAACATAAGCAATCGTGTGCCCAGGTGGCCAAGAAGGTCAAGGGCATCCTGGCCAGTATCAGCAATAGAGTGGCCAGCGGGACCAGGGCAGTGATTGTCCAACTGTGCTCAGCACTGATGAGGCCACACCTCAAATCCTGTGTTCAGTTCTGGGCTCCTCACTATAAAACAGACCTTGAGGTGCTGCAGCAGGTCCAGAGAAGGGCAATGGAGCTGGTGAAGGGTCTGGAACATAAATCCTTTTAGGAGCATCTGAAGGTAGTAGGGTTGTTTTTGTCTGCAGAAAAGGATGCTCAGGGGATACCTTATTGCCCTCTACAACTACCTGAAAGGATGTTGTGGCGAGGTGGGGGTCAACCTCTTCTCCCAGGCAGCTAAGTAATAGGACAAGGGGAAATGGCCTCAAACTGTGCCAAGGGAGGTTTAGATTGGATATTCTGAAAAATGTCTTCACTGAAAAGTGTGGTTAAGCATTGGAACATGCCCAGGCTGCCCACGGAAGTGGTGAGGTCACCATCATCCCTGGAAGTGTCCAAAAAACAGACAGACATGGCACTCCATGATATGGTTTAGTGGGCATGGTGGTATTAGGTAAAAGGTTGGACTTTTGATGATCTTGGAGGCTTTTTCGAACCTAAATGATTCTATGATTCTATGATCCGTGTTGGGAATGTTTTTGTTCCTGCAACCAAATGCTCCAGATATTACTGAACTACAATGCAAATTAAATAGCACTCATTCCTTTTTTTTTAAAAGTTAGCGTATTAAATTATTTAATGGGAGATGCCCTCCTGGTATACTAGCTCTTGCATTTGGCAGTTGAATAATAAGGTAATATATTGCTTTCTTTTCCCCTCTCTGTCATTCCTCTTTCATTCTTTGTAGTTACTCAGGGACATTGCTTAAGTGGTTGCAAAGATGGTGGCAGAGTAATTTTTCTTAAAAAGTTGAAACCAAATATCAGCATAATGTTAATTACTTCCAGACCTAACTGGTAGTGATTCTAAAAGATGAATAAACTCTTTGAAGAGGTTGCAAAATATCTTTCAAGTTTCTATGAATTTAGCAATTTCTCACTGCGGAAGTGTCTGTAATGAGTGCATATTACCTCTTGCATGG
Source organism: Gymnorhina tibicen (assembly GCA_013399875.1). Taxonomy (NCBI): domain Eukaryota; kingdom Metazoa; phylum Chordata; class Aves; order Passeriformes; family Artamidae; genus Gymnorhina; species Gymnorhina tibicen. The sequence goes on from VXAZ01000672.1 coordinate 578,098, forward strand.
ATGGGAAGCATAGACCTTTACTTGCTTATGTAACAGCTCATCGTTTTTAGAACTCTAAAAATCAGCTAAAAGAAATAGGTAGAGGGAATCAATCTCGTAAGTTGTTCCAGAGCTTCATTGGATTTGATGGGGTTTTTTTAAATAAAAATAAATCTTTTTTCCAATAAGAATGTCTACTGCAATTTCCAAATGTTAAACGTAATTATATGTTTTATATCCAAAGCTGAGTGGTTCTCTATCAAATCTGTCTTTTCCTACTGGCACTTACAAACGGTTATCCTGGACCTTCTCTGTAAGATAAATATCCTCAGCTGCTTGAATTTCCTAGTCTGCTGAAATATGTTTTAGTCATTCTTGTGGCTCTTACTGATCTCTCTCCAGTTTTTCCATACAATTTGTGTTGTGGACTGCAGAACAGAGTGGTATGCTAGCCGAGCTTACGGTAGTGCCAATAGATACAGTGTTTTCTTCCTGCCTGGTATTTCCCTGTCCTCATACCAAACCGCAACTCTGTTGTGGTTATTCATGGAAGATGATAATATTGGATTATATACATTTCCCCCCCCCAAAACAGGGATAAAAATCTAGTACCTTTGCAATTGCCTTCTGGTTGAACAGCAGATCCCCTGAATTTGTGTATGTAAACGATGCTTGTCTTGTATGTGTCACGTAAGGATATTTGTAGGGCTTCCTTACTGGATTGTATTCCACAGGCATCCCAAGAAGGGTGTTAGGATATACGAGAGGCAATGTGTCTTGAATCCTTATGAGGCTACTTCCAACAGCTGCTACCTTGTACGATGACAGAGACAGGGAACTTTCAGAACTAAAATCAGTGTTTTTTCCTACATATCAGAGAGTATGCTGGTATGTGATGTTTTCATATCCCGCATGAAGGCAACTGCAGGCAGCACTTAGTGTCATTTACAGCTTTTAGAAACGTTTTTGGTTTTGACCAGCTGGAACACAGTTGCAGTCACTCGCACCTGCAGTGCACAGACTCCAGGACAGAGGTGAGCAAAGATTAGAGCCCAGGTTCCTAAGCTGGATCAGTGGCAGCACCTCAGCCTTACCTCACTTGGGCCTTGAAGGACTTGCAGCACCCGAGAAATGGGTTATGTGAGCTTTGCCAGGTGAGAACTGCTTTGCTTGCTGTCAGAGTACAATTCACTCTCTCCTGGTGTATGTGGATACTACCTCAGTGTATAGGCATCTAAAAACAGAAATTCTGAGCTTAATTGTTAACAAGTGAAACAGACACTTGGAGCACAATAGAACAAGGAAATAGATGAATGAGAAAGAATTGGCAGAATACATCAGTTTTTCTTTCCTTAAACCACCAAATAGTTTTTTTAAAAGGTTAAGTGAAACCAAGCAACCACATAATAAATTTTTAAAAAATAAAAATAAACCCCATATTTATTGCATTTTTTGGATAAGTCGTATCTCCCAACAGGATTTAAAATCTTTCTTACCACTGACTTATTTGACAGTTCAGTCACAGTTTGGCCGTGGTCTGATCAGTATGGTTAGCCAAGAGCACCACCAGCCCGAAGGACACTGATGATGTTTGATGCCTTAATTCATAGTCTGGGGTCTGTGAGAGGAAATACATTTGAGAAATTTTTAGTGTCAGTACAAGCGTGGAAAATAACCCACATTGCTTAAAGACCTTGTGCAGGATGAATCATAGCGCTGCTTAAGTAAATTACATGGGGTTGAGGAGCCTGGCAGCATTAAGTAGTCAGGGATGGAAAACAATTAGAAATGACTGTCAGCAGATGGAGGTGAGGCTGCTGCTGGCTTGGAGGGCAACACTGAGCAGTGTCTTCCTCATGCAGCTTTGCAACACCCACTTTTCCGTGGGCAGTGTGCTTGAAGTTTCACAGGAGGGATTCGTGAGGAGAGGTAATTTATTTTTTGGAGCAAATAATAATAAAGGGTGGGAGGAATACATGTTTCTGGATGCACAAGCTGTTCTGTAGATCCAAAATAGCCTGCAGCAGTCTTTACAGTTCATTAACAGTTTAACAACTGTTTGGAGTGTAGATAGAGCTTGTTGGTCCAGCCACCTGACAGCAGGAGAGATGGGTGACTATAAAGTAGGAGGAGAGGTGGACAAATACGGAGTTCTTATGGAAAACAACTTGACCTGAAACTTACACTGCCTGTGGATTGTGCAGAGGCTGTCTGGGAGGAGGGAGGGGCATTGGAAATACCTTAAGATCATTATTCCTCTTGAGACTGTTATTTTTTTTACTTTTTGTTTTGGTATCCAGTGGAACATACATGAATTTTTATTTCCGGCTTCTCTCCAGCCTGAGCAATCATGGGGTTGTTTGGGTCTTTTCCCCTCTGGTAACTAGATATTTTTGGCCTTTATCAACTATGTGTTCATTCAGGCATCTACTGAGTGTGGTTTCTTACCCCAGTTTCCCAGAGGGCATTTTGCCCACCAGATGACATGTATTGCTTATTGGGAGGTGCAAGCCTCTGCTCCTGTCATGTTTCTGATTGTGTTGCGAGTGGAATTTACCACCATGGTTGTGAAAGTGTTTCGGAAAAAATGTTAGCCCAAGAGGTGTTTAGTTCCTTTTGACACATAGAGTTTAAAAGCATTAATACATTTCTGGTGTTGTATGAATTTAGCAAACCAAAGGCTTGATTCAAAGTGTTCCCCGAGATGGGGAAAGGTTTGAGGCCAGGATGGTTTGTTGCAGATGGACTTAGCTGAAGTGAACTGGTGGTACATCACCACTTTGCCAGTCAGGGGTCAAATGTTCAATCTGCTTCTGCTTGGCCACCACCTCCTTTGGGTTGTGCAGGTACTATGACAGTACTTTGAGAGCGAACTTAAGCCATTTTTAGCAATGCAAGTGCTACATAGTCTCTTTTTGTCTTCTTCTGTGGAACAGGAAGGTAAAATGTCACTATTTGTGATAAATAAACAAGCTGGATACTTTGGTTTATGAAGTACCAATCCAAGTACCCCTTACCAGTGATCAAGCATGTGACTTAGTTCTTATAAAGAATGGGAAGTAATCTGGCCCAAGTGGGCCATTCTAAGCAGAAGACTGAGCACTTGAATGACAGGGTTGTAGCCCCCATTTTTGCACACAAATAGTTGTTTGATGGACTTGAGGGTGGCACATCCACTTTTTGCTTTCTTCTTTTTGACCTGATCGTACTGATAAAGTTATTTGGTCCTATTGACCAAGGCAACGGTGGATGCAACAGAGCCTTCTTCACAGCAGCAAGTATGCAGAAATGTTTGGAACTGGTGCTGCATTATTCTGCAGCATCTTTAAGAAAGGCTGCTGAGATGACCCATCATAGCAGGACAAAATGTGATTTGATGTCTTAAAGCCCCACTCCGAGTTGGAAGAGTTGGTGTTAAGATATAGTTTGGTACATCCTGTGCCTTGTGGGGTGGGAGCCTTCAGGTCTAGTTTCCCAGGATTCCCAATATTTTGCCCCATTTTCCCATTTTATTGACCTGGGCATTTGGCAATCCTTGATCCTTGGGGTAAGTTTTATACTGAATAGATGCCTGGTTTCATTTACAGCATTAAATAAATGTGTTTGTGTTATCTGCTTATGTGTCCAATCCAAAAAGTTCATACAATGGACTGCTTTATAGGACAGTAAAGATTATTTGGAAATAATGTGAAGCTTCATTCTGGAACCCATTCAACAGTGTAGAACATGTGCTTGCTAAATAAGACTGGATTTAAGCATTTTGTGCTAAGCTTTTTATGTACATTTTCTCTTCTAATTCTCAGAAGCAATTGGGATTTTATATACCAAGTTTCAAGAAACAGAATGTTAAGATTACAAATATAACTTGAATTTGGTTGTAAATCATGTAATTTTCTTCACAGTCACATTTAACATGGGACCATATTTTATACTAAAATGAGAAAGAGGCATGAGGGGAAAAGCCTTTACTAAGATTAAGAAAAAGATGGCAGAAATTATTCCTTCTAACAGTCGTCTAAACTCACTAAACAACTGAATTTTTCTGTGAGTAGCAAGGATAGCGTCTGGAGTAGATACATGGCAACAGAATGACTACTTAGGCACTTCTCCCTGTGGATAGTTTGCAGTGGTTCTACGCTATTCATTTAAAAGACATTTGCTGGGGAACAAAAATATATTATTTCATATATCTAACAAGCCTGCAGAGGCTGAGAGTGGTTCAAAACCTATACCTTCATCTCTTTCCCAATGTCTGCATATTCTGTTTTTGAAAGCAAAGGTTAAGCACTGGAAATCCTTTTCCAGATGTCTGTAAGTACACTCATGTTAACAGTTTCGTTGTCATAAGCTGGCTTTCCAAAGGTCTCTTTAGGTGCTTGATTTGTGTCTTGTGTCCTTTCTCATTCTTCCTTCATATATCCCAACTGCAACATGTCTCAGTAGTGAGGAAGGCACAGTGGCTGTCACAGCTTGCTCAAGCTTGTGACAGCAGAGTTGCAGATCACATCTCTCTGCAGCAAACCTTGGGTTTCGTTGTGATCCGTGGCAGAAAACTCTGTGACATGATGCAGAGCATTACGTCTATTGACACTTCAAAGGGCTGCTTTTGGCCTCTTAAAACTGGCCTCATTTTGGCTGCTGCACAGCACATCCCACCTGGGGTTCACTGATCCATTTCTTCTGGCATGCAAGAGAAGAGACTGTGGTGCTGCCTTCCCCAAGCGTGAGCTAGAGCCAGACTGCGGTGAGGCCGGGCGCAGCTGTGCGAGCCGTGCGGTGCTGTGACACAATAGGATGCTCTAACAACTGCAGCATTTCGGCAATCCAGGGAACGATGCGGTTACACGTGGAGTCAGATCCACCCAGTTGACAGGGTGGAACCTCCTGCATCTGGCTTGGCACTGAAGGAAATACATCTTGTAAATCTGTCCTGTGGCGTGACAGGTTTGCAGCATCCAGAAGAGCAGAAACAAGCTGTCCTTGAAGTAATTAAGTCTTCTGCAAATAGCAAGAAATCCCCTGGAACATTTCACCTCATCTGTCCCTCAGAGCTCGCATTAAATCCTACAGAGTTGCTTTCTCTAAGAGTAATTTCTTTCTGTTCCTTAATTCTCCTGATTTTGGAGAGCCTTTCTGTCCCCATGTGTGCCAAAGTAATGCTGTTGTAGTTCCTTCAACTTGTCCTGCAGTTTCCCTAGTCTCAGTAATCTTAAAAGAATGCAGAAACTTGCAAGCTTGTCAAGTTATTGGAAGCACTGGAAACATATGTCTGAGTCATCCAGAAACTCAGGTAATGGAGTGGAGAAATTTCATGTTTTTCTTTCCAGAGAATGTGAAAAGAGTTGGTTTGTGCCTATGTGCCATGCAGTATACTTGGGAGATAAGCCCATCAATGCAATACTTTGTGCACAAGTTTTGTCTGCTTTTAGAACTGTTTGGCTTTTAGAGGAGGAGGATGCAATTGCTTTGCATTTTTTCCCCTTTATAGGTACAAAATTTATTACAGTGATTAACAATTTTCAATAGCTGTTGTGCCTGGGTGAAACGTACACGAAAGGATAATTTTATAACATTACAAAAATGTACATATTTTATAGCCACCGTGCATCTTTGCAAATAAATTAGATTTTCCATAGGATGGGTTCTGAGTTTAGGGCAGGCTTGTGGGTGCAAGACTCTTTTTCAACAGTAGAACAAGTAGTTAGACAAAGTGCAGAAGATTCAGTAACAAAATTATGATTCCTGTGAATTTCTTGTCCTTTGTTATTTAATAACAATCCATAGAACTGCAAAGATTAACCTTGCATACGAATGACAGCTTTTACTTCCCTTCCAATATTTATGTATTTTGGCAAAATCTTAACCATACAGAACTGGAGCACCTCTTCTCTCTTCTGCTGTATACGTAGTGCTCCTGATCAGCCTGGACTCTGCAGGGGCAGGGGAGTTCTTTTTGTTTTTGCAGCAAAGTTGTGTTCAAACTACACTTGCAGACCATAAGTTGCTGCTTTTCATTGCACTCTTCAGCCACACAAAGTTGCAGTTGAAAGTCAAGATTTTTTTTTTTTTCACACTTTGGTGGAAACGTTACAATGTCAGAGCAGATTATGGATGCACCATCATTCTCTTCCCTGTGCCCTACTGCAGAAGCTGAAGCAACTGTTTATGGCAAGTCTGGGTGTAATCACTCAAACTGAGCATGCAGAACTGGAGGCTCCCAGAAACCTGAGTGCTTCCACTAAGTGTGGAAAGCTTGGCTCCACACAGAATTTCCAAATGGGCAAAAGCTCTTCCATGTGTTCTTGGGAAAGAGATGTAAATAGCATCCTTGAAAAAGTTAATGATGCGCTAGCCTAGCATATAAAGTTTGTGGAGTTGCCTTTAAATATGCTAAAGATATTATGGCTTGAGAAAGAAATTAGTGTCTGGCAAATTATATGTTTGCATGTAAAGAACAATAGTGTCTTAAAACAGAAAGTATACTTACGGGACAAGCCAGGCCGTGCATATTTGTGTGCTGCAAATGCTGTGATGAGGGCAGAGAGGAAAATGCCTTAGAGCGTTTTTGGAAATTTCAATGGAAATACTCAGAATAAGTGCTGAGGGTGATAGTGCGTAGGAGAACAGTCTAGAGTATTATGGAGACTCGAAGCAACCAAAGAAATATAAAGATCTGTGATCAGCTTGTATCACAGTTGTTTTCTCTTCGCCATTGGATGTAATTTGCGCCATCATCTCAGAGCAGTGTGACTCTGAAATTGCCACTAACCCAAGCTTTAGAAGAGCATTCTGGACAAATTTTAGTATTTCATCTCTTACATTAATATATCTGCTTCTCAGATATGGAATCTTGCAGTAACCAAAGAGGAATGCTTTCCTTGGTCAAGAAAAATTTTCCTGGAACTGAGAAAAGTGGAGGCATCAGTCCAGTTTCCAGCAGAATATGACATTTTCACTGCCATTTTCTATCTTATTTAGGGCATGAAATATTCCAAGAAGCAATTGAACAAACTAAAAATTGAAAATGAAACACCTGATTTTGGTGCTAGGATCTGATTAAGTTGTTGGTTTTATAATAAAGTTTACTGTTTGCGAGACGCTATTAAAGGTGAAATTGAATTTTCACTGCAAAGTTTATATGATCATGTTTATTAATGTTGCTTTCCCTAGAGTCACTTATATTTTGTTTAAGTAAAATATATAAGAAGTTAAATGCTGGTCTGGCTGGATTAAGGCAGTTGTATGTTAGAGTCCTTTCCTCGCCTCAGTTGTGTTTTTATGAAGATGAAAAGTTCCTGTATTGGAGCGAAGGCCTCACTTCAGGAAAACTTCATAGTTACATCAAATTAGAGTGAAAATGGAATAGTTGTGGAGTTTTAGGCTATCACATAAGGCTTGAGTCTGAATTATTTGAAGATAAGTCATATAAAGCAACACAAAATGTCTAAATTTTGAACTTTGATAAGTTTGTGAGCTCCTTCTAAGTCTCAGATTTTTGTTCTTAAAAAAAACCCTAAATTTTTAGCTCTTCTCAAACTTAAACTCTTGATTGTTTTATATTTTCAGTCTTTAATATGATATGACTTGTTAATAAAAAATCTTTTTATGCTGACAACTAAAACTCTAAACATTCTTCTTTAAAGATGTTATTTTAATGAGAATAGAGGTGACTAGAACTGCTGCATATCACCATCTCTTACTGCTAAGAGATACACAGAAGAGTCAAAGTCCAAGAGCTTGCATGGCATTGTGTGCAGTGTTTTGGTTAGATACAGCTTTTGACTTTGAATCCAGCACTTCAGACCACACACCTTTTGGCTTTGTTTTCCTTCCTTTTTTTTGTCTGACAAGGAAAATGCGAGACTGAGAATGTTTTAGGGTGGCTTTCTTTCCCCTTTTCAATTTTTTTTCTTTCTTCATTCATTTAAAACCGATTCATAATTTGACCCAAGCCATTCCAGGGTTTGTAGAGCTGTTAAAAATGTTTACTGCATAAGCTGGGATACCATCTGCTTTTTTCTTCAGTAATTTTTTTTCTCCAATCCATTATGTACTGTTTCCTTCCTGAATGTGCAAAGGTGATGGAGGCTATAAAAAGCCTATTAGAATGTAAAGAAGGGGGAATATAAAGCATCAGTACAGATCTCCTTTAGATCTGAGGCATTGCTAAGGATGGAGAGTAACATGTTTTTCTAAATTGTGAATTGGTTAGTCTCCATGAGCTAGGCCTGGATTCGGAGAAGAATTAAAATTATAAATGCTAAAAAGAGGACAGGATTTTACATGAGGTTGGAGAAACTACCTCAGAAATTGGCAGAGTGCATGAGAGAAGCTTGATGACCTACCTGCTGCCCAAAGAAAGAGAAAGAGATGCATCAGTGATAAGACTGCTACAGTAACAATGGCATTCAGCATCTGTAACCCTTAAAAGAAATTAAACAGTGCTGTGTACTATTCCACAATCCGTTCCCAATTGGAACTAAAGGTATGGTAAGCATATCACACACGTATATTCTGAAGTAGAGGTCTTAGTGGTGCTATGAAAAGTGAGGAATATGGTGGAAAACACCATGGAAGATTAAGACAATAGGCAAGAAGTGCTTAGTGTGAGATCTTTCAAAAGATGCAGTGGTCATGGAGAAGAAGAGATGGAAATCAAACGGTACTGAGCAGAGTTTTATTAGTAAGCACACCATTAGGGTACTCTCTTGCTGGTGAAGTGGACACTAAACAGTATCACAGCAGTCTTTCGGAACTGCCAGAAGAAGCAGCACGAAGCTCGAAAGATGAAACTAGTCAAATTAAGGAAGTCACGATGAACAGACTAAATGGAAAACTATAGATTAATAGCTATGCAGAATAAAGATGACCAGTGTCTTAAAATGAAGGGGGGAGGCTAAATGAAAGGAGTGACTCAGAGGTGAGAGGGAACTTATCAGTGTCGATTTTTAAGTTTTTTTTCTGTAATTAAGTAACGGCAGGTAAACTTGTGACACTCTTCCCTGAGGTAGATATAGATATATGCCAGATCCTTTTGTGCTTATACTTCTGCTGCGTTGGCAGCAATCTCGTCTGTCGCACGTGGGACTGCATGGGTGATAACCACGCTTGCAACTGAGCACAGCCAACCTACAGGATGGGGCTGGCCAGGTTCTGCCTGCTCTACTAGGGAGCTGAATGCCTCTGCAGGCTGGCCACCACAGCTCTTAAAATCATGGTGGAGAAGCCTTTCTTCAGAAGGTTTGCATGAGAAAAAATGAGAATTCAGTAAAGCTACCTTTATTTTTTACAGCAGAAAAGTTGATGAATAATATTTTGTGCTCAGTATACATCCCCTGACAGCAGTGATGCCTTAGGTTTTAAATTTTGTATTTTTCAAATCCTGTACTGCCTAGTGTGTAACTGAAGTTTTGTGTGGCCTGTAACTACTGTTCTCTCATGCTGGTTAGACATAACAAAGCCTCTCTAGGTTTGCTCTTCAAGGACACCAGGCCCCAAAATGTGTAAATTAAAGCCTGGGGGGGGAGGGGGGAACTTGGGGTAATTACATCATTAACTGAAGTTATAATTGGAGAATTAACCCTGATATGCAAATGGACCAAACTTACAAAAGTGTGAAGAACTCATGACCCAGGGTCCGTCTTGGGTGGAGCCTTTTGACTGCCCAGGGTGTACCTTTGAAGGCCCTTCAAATAAATACCTACTTTTACTTCTCTTATTCTTGTCTAGCCTCTGTTTTTAGGTGGCCATCTCAAGGCATCAGCAGCATAGGTTTTCCTTCAATGTACGGCTGTTCTTTGAGTGTTGGTAATACTGCAGTTATCAGCTCAGCCATGGTAATTTGCCTCACTGATAATTTATTATACAAATCATTGAAGGAAGTAGGTTTTGGGGGTTTTTTTATGTTGTGACGATGTGCCTCCTTACTACAGGTACTGTGTATCTAGTGATTCGGACTGAGCATCTGAACATATCTGTAATTCCTGTCCTGATACTAAGTCATGAATGTCTTTGTTCCTGCTTAGTTCACTTCCCTGTTTCTTAATGCTCCTGCTATTCCCTACAGGTGTTTATTACACTTAAGAACCTGTAATAAAGTTGTCAGATGATAGCTGTTCCTTTTCGAATAGCCTAAGTGGAACCTAGCTCTTAGCTTATTTATAGGGCTCTTCATTGTTCCTGAAGTACAGCAGACTATTTTAGAAACAGCAATAGTGTTGAAAAAATGTATTAAATATATGAAAACTGAATTCCAGTGAACTCTCAGCATTATGTCTTTTGTTTTGCTGCTTTTTCATTAAGTTGTTTTCTTACCTTCTTCCTCTAACCAAACCCTTTAAAAACACCTTGGTGGAGTTTCCTTGTTTTATTAATTACAGACCTGCTGTGTTCTCAGCACTACTGTTAAAATAATGTTTTTGATAGAGCTGCTCGTTGTTGCAAAGGTGACCTTTCTGTGCAGGCAAAGTTAGGGCAGTCTGGAAGGTCAGCAGGGACAATTCACTGAAGCTTCACTTCAAGCTGACTTCTTCCTTCCTGGGATTAAAGTGTTTGTACAGGCATGCACTCCCCTGGCTCTCGGCACACCCTCAGCCGCTTATGCTGCTTTATCAGCAATCCAGCTCTAATCCAAAGCATCGCTCCCAGATGTGAAGCAGAAAAAGCTGCTGCACTTGGGCCCTGCTTAGGGCTGCTTGATGTTGTAACTCCATATGAATAAAGGACACAGTGACAGCAGTACACTCAAGGAGGATTAATTGTGCTTTAGCTGGGCACTATTTGGTGTGTGCAATACAGATCAAGGCACAGAATTGCCTGTGAGCCTTTCCATGGTATTCTGGGCCCTGGAGGGGTGTCTCTAATTACTGGAGAAGCTCAGGTGGAGAGATGCTGAGTGGAGAGAGTGAAGTGCATGAGTGGAGAGATGCTGAAGGGGGAAAAATATATTCAGGGAAAATGCCAGTGCATGGTTATCTGTAAACTGTGCACAAACACTGAGGATCACTCTTCTTTCCCATATTGGTACCGTGTTCCCTTTCCCTTAGGTGATGACAGCAGCTTTTGCTGCTTCATTCACTGGAAGTGAATTGTGTTATCCACATCATGTTTTCCCAGGGTGGGATTTCTGTACATGAGCTACTTGTGTGAGCCTGTTCCTCAGCTTCTGTTGCCTCTCATGCCCTGAAGAGGGGAGTTACTTCTTTTGTATTACTTTTTTTTCTCTGACAAAAACAAGCAATAACTTTTAGATCCTGATAGTATTAAACCTTGTCTTTTCTTGCTATATACCTACTGTGGTTCTGTTTACTCATCTTGAGATTTGGATAGCTGGGAAAGTATTCTCCTTTCTTCCTTGATTAGATTTTAATAGAAGTATTGCCAAATACCAGCCATTTTCTGGATGTTTTTATCCTTCAGGACCTTCTGGGGAAATAAATTTTTCTTTTTATCACCAGAATTCATGTATAACACTGCAGGTGGTCAGACATAGATCACAGCTCTTCTCTATGAGTTTTTACCAGTGGTGTTTGACTGAAATGTTAAAAAACCTGGTGAGAAAGCTCTGTCAAACTTTGCAAAACTCAAAATTTACTTGTAATAATGCTAGCTTGAGCCATTGGCAGTGTATGGGAACTGGGAAGGTTGTTTTCAAAATTTCAAAAATTAGACTAAGAATTACTCTCATGGTTCTCTGAACTTCAGGAAGGCAGTTATCACAGAATCATTTAGAATGACCTCTGAGATCATCAGGTCTTTTCAGGGCGTTGTAGAGAGAGACTTTTAGAGTGTTAGGGTATTAGCAAGCTGAGGGGCTTGCTTATGCACTGCAGCCACCAGTCTTTTGAGTTAAATTGCTGTTCCCATGTGTGTCACCTACATCTACCTTACCTTTGTAAGGCTGTTGACAGAAAATGCTCATCTCCTGCTATGTTTTTTCTTTCCCTTATATTCAGACATGTTTATTTGGAAGCCTAATATTTACACGCTTAAGCAATTGGCTGCACATCAATATTTTTTAGTCCTAAGTGCCAGATTGCCCGTTTACAACTTAACCTTTTCTTGACCTGGTTCACAGCTTACTTTCTTGACTTATGGCCCTCCTCAGTTTTTCATCACCATTTGGCTCCAGCTGTTCTTATAAAAGGAGGCATTTAATTGCACCTTCCAGTCAGCCTCAGGGCTTGAAAACACTCATCAGTTTCAATCACATTTGCAGTACTCTATATAGAAGACACAGAGGCTCTTAACACTTTGCAGTATAATGTGTTTTCAGTCCTATGTTTATTGGAAGTGCTTATATGGCGTTCTTACAGGATTTAAAAATCCACATGGGAGAGGAAGGAGTGAGATTTTACATGTTGATGGAGCTGAACAAGAACTGTAAGCATTATTAATATGATAGGAGAAGAGGTGACTTCTGCAAATGCTGCCATCCTCCAGCTACAGATTGTTGCCCTCTCGTGTCTGGTTCGAGCCTGTCAGTGGTTAGTTTGATTTCTATCATCTGCTCTCTAGTGCAAGAAAATAAGTGAGGTATAGCTTTTTAATGCCTCTCGTGACTGTACAGATCTCCATTATATTCTTTTTCAATTGTCTCTTCTTCTGACTGAAGAATGTCATTCAAAAGCTGTTTCTTATTTTTGCTTGTCCTCAACATCCTCCTCTGAACTGCTTCTGCTTACACTGAAGTGTTTTGAGAGGAGAGGACCAGGACTGCCTGCAGAACTTGAGTTGTATTTTTCCTATGTGATGATGATTGCTCATTTCCTGTTCTTTATTCCTTTGTGAGAGTTTTAATTTTGCCCTTCTTTGTTTGTTCGAGACTATGTATACTTGAAACTATGGCATGTAACTGTCTTTTGCAATCCCAAGATCTTACTTGTCAATAGTAATGGTCAGCTCAAACTCTTTCACTTTATGTGGAAAATTATATATTTTTGTGAGCATGCCTGGAGGTTTATCCGAATGAGTTTCATTCATACCTGCGTTAAATTAGCTGACGATGTAATGTCCAATAACAGAGTGCAAGTAAGACTTTTCTGAAGTTCTCCAGAGCAAGCCGTCATCTTCACCTCCTTGAATAGTTTGATCTATCAACCATCATACTCATTGTTTTCCTGTTAAACACATTGTCTAGATTACGTGTGAGCCTATCAAACTGTCCAGATCCTTCCTTGAATGACACGAACTGACTGAGAACTCCCACTTTGTTTCCTGTTCTCATAAGTAAGGAGTTCACCTTTGAGATTTTCCCACTTGCTTTGGCTGCATGGTTTCTTTCAAGATCTTCAGTGTAGTCATTAACTGAGTATCTTCTGGAAACACGAGTGGACTGTAGCCACCAGATCTTCCTCCGTCCTTTGGTACTTGTTTTTTTGGTTGAGACTGCTGCCTGCAGTGGTTTTGTTTGCCAGTTTACAAGTAACCTTAGGTTTTTCCGTATTTTGGCCCTCTATTCCAAGCTCTCTAAGTGTGCGATGCTGAGCCATGTAAGAGCGATCAGAGGCTTTCTGACTGGAAGGCCAAGTTACACAGATCAGTAATCGGGTGGTTTCTCTTCTTCATCTGTATCTGGTGGGACTTGGGTAAATTCCCCTCTCCAGCTGGATAGCTTGAAACCTGCAGAAGGAGATGCTGGTATCCACACTTTGCAGTCCAGCAGGATTGTTTAAAGCAGTATCAGTGGGAACAGTTCCAGGTTACTCTGTGCAGCACAAAAGACCTACTGTGAGCCAGATCTGTGTCCAAGATGTATTCACATTATGCAAGTATTTCCTGTTCAAGATGACTATTAATCAAACCGGACGACTTTTTTACAGCAAAAGCTTTCTATAAAATTCATATTTAGGACATGGCATAAACTTACTACATAAAAATGGTTGTTGATGGTTTAAAACAGCAAAACAAAAAACAAAACAACAAAAAAAATCCCAACAAAACCAAAACCAAACAAAAAGACCCAAACAAAAAACAATAACACAAAAAAGAATTGGAGAGAAAAAAAGTCTGCTTCTGGAAAGTAGAATGGCATTTAGCTCTTGTATGAGCTCATCTTTATGCATTTCATGATTAATTAAGAGAATGAGTTTTAGGAATGGCTGAGGGAGCTGGGGGTGTTTAGCCTGGAGAAAGGAAGTCTCAGGGTGACCTTATTGCTCTCTACAACTGCCTGAAAGGCGGTTGTAGCCAGGTAGGGCTTCTCTCAGGCAACCAGTGAATGGACAAGAGGAAATGGTCTGAAGTTGCCCCAGGGGAGGTTTAGAAAAAATGTCTTCATCAACAGGGTTGTCAGGCACTGGAAAAGGCTGCCCAGGGAAGTGGTGGAGTCCCCATCCCTGGAGGTATTTAAAAGACGTGTAGATGTGGTCCTTGGAGACATGGTTTAGTAGTGGACTTAACAGTGTTAGGTTTGTGCTTCAACTTGATGATCCTAGAGGTCTTTTCCAGCCTAAACGGTTCCATGATTCCAGAGTACTTCATATTTATACCTAACAATAACTGTGTTCATTTAACCTTGAAAGCGGATTCTACAAGAAGGGGAACTTGTGATTTTACTTCAGAACTGCATTGTTGACAGTGTAATGCATCCTGCATCATGAAAGATAACCTTCTATTAAAACTTTGTAAGTGTCAGTAAGTCCCATTAAGAGATCCCTTCTAATCATATCTGGATATGGAAGCTGTATTAGGGAGTGTTAGTGACTTTGGCTTATAAACAGAAAAGTGTACTTTCAGCCTGAAGTGTCTGGTGCTTCTGCTTTCTGCATTGAAACATTGAATTTCAGTTAATAAAAGTCACCTAGGAGATGGGTGCCTGGTACCGGGAGAGCAAAACAACCACTGAACTTTAGTCAAAGTATTTTTCCTGTCAGAGAGTTAAGAATCCCTAATTCAGAAAATGCGTTTCACTTCTGAGTATCTTCTGGTCAGCTCTGTTAAACAGAACAACAGCCACTTTCCTGGAAGGTTTTTCTGTGCTGCCTTTCTGTTCTGTAGCGGCTGTTGGTTGTGCAGTTACCCTGCCCATCTGCATCCTCCCCTGCACCTGCCAGCCCTGTCTTCTCTTCTGTTGACAGTTCTGCAGCACTTGTTTCAAAAATATCTTCCTTTTTAAATTTTTTTTTTTTAATTATTTTCCAAGATGAAGCTCAGCTTCTCTAGATCTGTCCCATCCTCATCTCTCAGAAGGTACCTCTGTGGTTTCACACTTGAAAGGATACTGGAGGATTTCCCCTACCTGGGGCATTTCCTTCAACAGAACTGTTTCAGTGTTACTCACAGTGAGGAGGTGTGTGCCTGAGGAAAGGAGGAGCTACATCACGTGCCTCCTTCCTTTCCCTACTGCTGATGTGGTTTTCCAGGCAACAAAGCTTTCTTTTCCATGATTTCAAAGGCTCAGTCTGGGTCTTGCCTTTTGTAGCAGAGGGCGCGTGTTGCAAATTCTGGAGAGGAAGGAAGAACAGAGGTCCTCAGGGTAATAGCTGCCTGGCTGCAGGCCACGGGACTGTTCAGGTCTTAGATTCTTGTTGGAGTTACAGGAATGACAGAGCTGATACGTGGGATCATTTTTCTGAAACTGTTAAAGGAAGTCCATCTATGCTTGGTACTTGACAACTCTCTGGGAAGCACTGTCAGACAGCCAAGTGTGCTTGCTTGCAGAGCTCAAATGTGTGTTATGTTGGCAGTATTAATTCTGAATAGAGCAGTCTTGCAAAGACATATTTTAGTCTTTTGGAAGTTATAGTTTAATCCATTCTCCAGAGATAGCATGGTCTTCTTAAAGCCCCAGCAGTGAGTTTTTACTTTCCATCTCATCTGAACAGGCTACAGAAGGGCCAGTCCAATGTTCAAACCCTACCCTGCTCAAGTGCACAATGACAGCAAGGTACTTACTATCTGATGTGTACTGTGATTTTTAATTTTTTTTTTAAAGCCAAGCCACCCCAACTTTATAATTAATTTTATAGAGATATAAAAGCAAAAACTTCATTTATTCCTCCAGACAATTCCCTTGCCTAACTTTCATTTGAATTGAAGCAAGGCTTGATCTCCTCCTCCAGCTCCTCCCCACCATCCAATGGTTATAGCAGAGATTTCCTCTCATTAAGTGAACTTCAGATAGAGCCCACCCTCAAATAAAAATACAAACATTTTGCTTTGTTTTGGGCAAAGGAGGCAGGGAGGCATGTAGAAGACAGGAGAAAGACAAATAGCCTTTCTAAACAAACAAAGGATAATTGCTCTCATAAATGTGGGTCCTCATAATTTAAGAGCAATAGTTTATATACTTGGTAAGCCTTATAAACAGAGAGAGGAGACAAGGGCCAGAGTTGTGTTCAATAAAAGGTCCAACTCAACAAGGCCCTTGATTGTTAAGTTGTGTATTTTGTGAGCCTCTGCCAAGTTTCCTTGCTAGCAGGGCTGTGCTGTGTGCTGATAGCTGCACAGAGGAGCAAGCTCTGGGAGTTCCTCTGCAGAGCGTCCTGGGAGTGGGAGGGTGCCGTGGCTGAGAGCAGTTAGAGGCAAAACCAAACCACCCTGCAGATGGCAACTCTGTTGTGGTGTGCAACGTGATATTTTGGGGTTGGCAGGTAGAAGGTTCATGTAAAAAGCCTAAATCTCGAATGTGTTTATAGTACAGTATATAGCCTCTAACAGCAGGCAACTCCATGTCTTAAGGAAGGCTGGTTAATTTACCTGCTTTGATTTCTCTCTTTTTTTTTTTTTTATTTTTTTACATTTTTTTCATAAGATTTCAAAACAGTTAATGAGTGAATGTGAAGCAGTTTTCCTGTCAAACAGACTTTTGTTGTGATTATTGATTTACTAGGAGCATCCTCATAGCATGTCTCAGCTTGGATATATTCTGTCATACAGGTAAACAAAACTTGATGTGAAAATGTAAAGTGTTTCAAATAATGAACCTAGGGTTGCTGGGTTTTTCAGGGCCGCATGCAAGAATCTGGTGATTCCACACTGGGCATGGTGGTGTGTCCAGAGGGTTGTATTTCAAGTCTGCTACCACCTCTGACTTGAGGTGTTAATGAAGCTTTTGTTCTACCATGCATTAGCTTCTTTCCTGAGCACCTGTGTTGCAGTATGTCATGTTCTGCATGATCTTCATGGGATACCTAACACAGGCTGGTGGCACCACGTGGTCATGCCAGTGTGCAATATTCCTGTGAAGAAAAGAAATCTTTATGCCTTTCTGTGAACCCCACTTGCCTTTACTGCTCTGGTACCAGAACGTGCAATTGCAAGTAAGCAGACCTGTTCTGTGACCAGGTTAGACTTGCTGTCTGAGATCTGCCCCTCAGGCTGCTAAATGACTCCTGGTGACTAATTAGGTATGATAGAAGTAAGCTGCCAGTGCTTTGGTGAGGAGCACAGGGGACAGGCAATACTGTGGCATGCTCACAGGTGACTGATGTCATTTAGGTCAGCTGTCAGCTGCTTTGAGAGCATGGGTGTCTCAAAGTGCCCTGAAACTCCTTCAGTGCTCTGTCCATGTCACCAGGAACTCCTCAGAGCCAGCTGCAGAGGAGGCTGCTCAGCCCTGCTGCATGCCCTGGCTGGCCGTGTGCTGAAGCTGGAGAGCTTGGAGGGTGCTGATGGGGAGCACGAAGCCAAGTGGCTGAGATCTTCTGTTCAGCTGTCAAAAGCAGACAGGCAATTTACTTTCTCCCAGGAGTGAATCTGTCAGATGCAGCAGTGTCAGGTCTGTTGCTTGAGCTTCTCAACCACCCTGACTCATAAGATTTGCCTAGATGTCAAAACACGTGCTGAGGAAAGTCTCAACAATACATTTGATGCAGTGTTTCTTTTGGATACAGTCTTTTAAAAGAAGCAGAATATGAATTTACATCAAGGTTGCCAAGACATCCAACAGCTTCTGAATTCCTTGTATGTTACTGCAACGGTTATTACAGCTTATTTTAAAACATACAATTAAATATAAACTGAATTTCCTAATCCAGTTTATATTGGTTAAAACATAAGAATAAACGTCTGGCCTCATCCTCTGGCTCCACTCATCATTATCTGTGTGACATTTTTGACATCATATTGTGCAGTGGAATTATGGGTTTTAACAGAGGGTGCAAAAAAGGGAAAAGAGTGAAACGGCAGGACTTTTTACACCATCCTAGCTGACAACAGCTCAGTGCACATATCCTCTGAAACCACGGTGCTTCCCATGATTTGGGAAAGGGTCTCATTTCCCCAACGTGTCTCCCACAGCTGCAGCTGTCCGCAGCTCTGGGCCACGCTCCACTTTTTCCACAGTCGGGAGTTCTGGTCCTGCCTTAGTGCATCCCCAGGATGCATCATCTCATGGGCTGCACTGGAGCTCACCTGAAGATCTGGTACAGCCCAGAGTCATTCTCAGGGTTTATCGTGTCTGTGCCTTTGCCACTCTGCTGAAGGGGGAGAATAGGTGTTTTAATAAGGGAGAATTTGATTAAAACATTCGTACGAGCCTGAAAAAAACTATAGTGCTGCAGTTGTGCCTCTCATAAGTTAATACAGCTCCAGGTAGCGTTACTCCCAGGAAAGTTAGAAGGGCCATTGCCTGGCTGAGTTACAAGGATTTTCTGGACACACACTAAAAGCTGTTTTCCTTGCAGTGTAAACTTAATAGTTATAATATCTTGGTAGCTTGTCTTAAAAGTTTACAGCTCATGTCCATCTGTTCTCTGAGCAGTGCTATCATGAAGCTTCTCCATTTTAAACATGAGATGAAACCTCTGCAAGCACCCCTTATTGTAAAGCTATATTCTGTGGCTTGCCTAATTAATTTTTCATTAATTTTAGCATAATAAGCTAAATTTAACCCAGCTTAAAAAATAGTCCTTACCACTGTGCCACTGGGTGCTTTTTTTCATACTCATCTATTGTAGTATGCCAATTCCTGATCTTACGTATTTTAACACAAAAAAGAAGAAAAGAGAGAAATTTAATAGGGTAAAATCATTCTGGTTTAATTTTGTGATTAGAATATACTCATAAGGAATTTGATACTTTTTCCTAGAAAAAATGTTTTAAATTATTTAATTGTCTTTAATTTGGTTTCCTAATTATATTAGGTGTATATTATTAAGTTTTCCCTGGCACACACTTTTATAAATAAAAGTGTAGCACTTCTGTGGTTTCCATTATTTTCCATACTTAGTAAGAAAATTCAAAGCCACTGTTTCATTTCTGGCCATTTGTAATTATAGTAAACTGCCTATAGGTACAGCCAAATGTAGCTATATATGGAAATAATGCACATATATGTGTGGAGAGATAATTAGATTATACCAAGGTTGTGATTCCCTGCAGGAGAAACCAGAGTCTGAATCAGCTGCAGTCCTTGCCAAGGCAGAATATGATCCCTCAGTGCAGGTGTTCAGCATCTCCCTGTTGCTCCACTATGCAGCACTACCAGCACTCCACAAATCCACAGTGACGTCTAGGTTGCTCTTGGAGTTTATCCACACCTTTTCTAAGCAATGGCTTGTTGCAGCTGGTTAAACAACACTCTTTAATACCTAGCTTTGTTTTGAAATTCTTGTCAACACCTGATATAAATCAGTTTTCTCATCCTTAAAAGTATAACAGAAACAAACAGCAGCGAGTGATGAATCACATGTGCTGCAGTGGAGTGCTATTCAGTTCACATAGCTTAAACTAAAATTAGGATCAAAGCAGTTTAATAATGGCATTAATTTAATCAGTAGTCAATGAACTTCTCATTTGGGATCAGTACCAGTAATGCCACAGATACAATTACAACACTGAACACTGAATTAATGTTAATAAGCTCTTACAGAAAACAGCTTTAACTAATCCCCAAAAGTTATAGACTCTTTTCCACAAGTACACACACATACTCTACTAGCATGTGGGGGTTACAGTCTCCTCCCCTTTCCCCATCTGAAGTGCACCCATATCCTGCAGGAGATGTGGGTGCTATCACCTCCTGGGACCCAGTGCTGCTCCTTGCAGCTGGTGAGGCAGCACCCACGAACTCGGGTGCACCCCATGAACTGTGGGTCTTTGCCTGCAGCAGCCTGCCTGAAAGCAGGCAGCTCCTGGCCTCTGACTAGGAAGCTGCTCTGTCTGGCTGATGATTTTTTTCATTCTTAAGGTGACTGGTTAGAGATGACAGTTTTCATGCATTTTAACATGATCAGTATTGGGAAGCACATGCTGATTTAATGTTCTTTTTACACCTGCACACCACCAATGGTTCACTCACATTCCTGTCTTAAAAGGTGGTGTCCCAGACCATTTGCCAAGGTTGGGCCATGAAATCATCTTCTGTTCCTAGATCTCACCTTGTTATCACCAGTAATCTGCTGCTGCATAGGCGGGGCATAGAGGCACAGCCCCCACCCATACCTTTGTATACAGCAAGGCTGCTAAATGCAGTTCAAGTGTGATGACATAGCTTTTTGCTCTTGAGACTCTGGAGTTTTTCTATAAACAAAAATCTGAATTCCCTTCAAGGAGCAAATATCTGTTCAGAGAAAGGCTGGCAAGCTTGCTGCAATATACTACAGACAGATGAGGATTTGTTGTGTTACAAGGCAATTTGCCTAAGGGGCAGGCTCTGCCAGCTGTAGTCTCAGCTGAAATAACTTATTCTGCCTGAATTATTCCCCAGATATGGCTTCACTTGCATGATACTTATTATAGTCAGTAAAGAAGACTCAGTAGCATCACTGGTGAGTGCTGCAGATATAGAAAGTAATGAAGAGAAATGACTGCTTCACTGGGATGTGCAGGAACCATGGCTCCGTCCCAAGGCAGGCATTCCACCTATGTTTTGGAGCAAGGAAGAGCTGATGTCCATGCCTAATGGTCAGCCCTCATGGCTGGAGGCATTGTGTGCCTCTTTGAAGCCTTTTCTTACTGTGGTGTTCAAATGGCTTCTAGCTGGTTTATAACATAGCAGATCACTTGGGATTGTATTGTCGCCTTCCAGAACTTCTGAAATAGAGATTTCTAAATCAGCTGAGGCCATTCAACAGAAAAGCCTTGTGAGTCAAATATCACTTCAGCAGCGTCTGTGTTTGTTACATCATTTCAGTAAACTCAAAGCTTTGTAAGGTCTTTCCTTAAAAAGGTGGGATGGTGAAGACCAGGGTTTGTTCAATAAGAGGTGATGCTCCATGTGAACTTGTGCTCTGCTCTTCAGCCCTTGTGAAGAGACACCTTTCTGTAAGGTATGAGCTACTTTTGTGCCAGGATTTGATGAGTTAAATCACAGCCTGACGTTGCAGAGGCTGAATTCAGGTACTGCAAAAGTCGTATGGGAAGCAGCTTGGTGGAGAGATTGTTTTCCATCTCCAGGTTGATGTACAGACATCCCATTTCAGCAGGTAGTGAACAGAAGACCCATTTCATGTGTTATGGAGATGGTCCTAGGGAGAATTTTAATCCCTGATATTCAAATGGAAGGACTTCAGTGCTCTAGTATAAAGATACCTCTGAAGACTTAAGCAGCCACATGCACTCCTGTCACTGAAAATGTTCTACTTCAGTGCTTTTGCCACCTCTGTTTCCTTCCATGTATCATGTCAAAACAGTCAGTCCAAACTGAACAAGAGGGATGTCTTGTGATAGACACCTATTCCCACAAACTAAAGGGCGATCAGGAATTGGCAACAGATTTTGCTGTCTCCCAGACTGGAAAAGATATTAAATAGTGAAAATGTCAACATTTTGTACTAGTTTCTGAATCACCCTCAGGGGTATTTTCCTGAATTTTGTGTAATACCAGTAGTATCACTGCCTTGCACACGGCTCATGTGTTCTGTAAATGGAATTAAAATGACAGAGTAAGTAAATGTATAACTGGATTATAGCAGATTAGTGGCCCAGTGTTTGTAATCTCATCTCACTTCTTACCTTAGCATTTCTCACAGTGACACTTTTGCAGTGTCATGTTCCTATACACGGTTCATGCTATAAATAGTCATGAATACAGCATGAGTGGAGTGTAACTTAGTACGATGAAATGAGGGCAATACTTTCCAGCCAATTACTGATGTTATAAAAATCTCTTTGCCACAAATAGAAGAGAGAGAGTGAACTAACCTGGCAGTGTTTCAGATTTAGTGTGTAGTGAGAGGAGCTGTGATCCTGTGAGATGCTGGCTGCTCTGAACTGACAGTAGCCCCTGGTACTCTGCACATCCTAGGAACTACTTGGCATCCAGGTACTGCAGCATCAGCCTCTTCACTTGTAAATTCAGTGAGCTGGAAAATGTGAAGTCACTATGTGCTTCTAAATGTTTCCTAATAAAATTTTTTTACCTTCTCATTAAAAGTTTTTAAATGTGACTTTGTGATCTCTCTTTATTGGCTGTGTTCCATGTTTCCAAATTATACTGAAGAATGCTAGGAATACATTTTTATAATTTTTTTTTTTTGCATTAGTGTTCTGCCTGAAGTCTTGTGCAATTAGGAAGGAGACGATGAAGTAAGTCATTACTATAATTTCTCCACCCGAAGCCTCAGTACCTAGTGGAACTGTAGCACAGTGTTAAATGTCTTTTCTAGAACCTGAGCCTCATGACATGTACCTTAATTTACATCACACATCTTGTAAATACAACCTTGTCATCACTTCACTCCTTAAATATAATAGTAGTACAGCAGTTGGACAGTGCTTTTCTCTCTCTGGAAGTGTGTAACTTTCCCCTGTGCTTTGTGTCCATCAGCCTCACTTGTGAAGCAGGTCTTAAAAGGATAAGTGTCAGTTCAACTGGAGGTGGTCTGAGGGTGGATTCACTAGGATTTCAGTACGAATTTAGTAGTTCTGGTAGTCCTTGTCTCCAAGCTTAGCACAGTGCATCCCACCAAGAAATCTGTAGCCTCGACTCTACCAAAAGGAGAGCATATGCTAATTTTTCTACACCAAGGAGGAAAACTGGGAATGCAGTGTGCTGCTCAGGAGTCTCAGAACTGAGGCCAGTGAATGCTGAGTCTCAAACTCAAGTTATAAGTTACAAGGGTCTTTGGTATATTCATTGTATTGTGAGGAAAAAAAAAGACCATCTTGAGGAATTTTCACTGAAGTTCAGGAGACGTATCAGTGTCTGCATGAGAAGGGTTTAATATGCTCCTGTGGATCATGTGCATTGCAGTGAACTTCATCCTCTTTCCTCCCCAAATGGAGAATGGTCTGTATTTTATGAATAGAGTACAAAAGCTGTAAAAGTGTATACTGAAACAACTTTGAACAAGCTGTAGCAAGGGCATTGTTTCTCAAACCAAAATGTGTATCTGTGCCAATGATGAAAATAAGCATCAGTTACTCCTTCATTTTTCGCCCCCCTGACAAATTCTTTCAGTAAGAGTTTTGCTTCTCTGTTTTAGGAAGACCAGGATGGCTAACAAATCAGGGCTGGCTAATGATAAAGGGTGGGAAAGTTCTTGGGTCATCCTGTATAAACAAGAGCTTAAAGCAGAATTTTCTTCATAGATTAATTCCTCTATTGATGTGTTTGGGTTTGGTTTTTTTTTAATCTTGCTGCTTCCTAGATGTCAATCCTAACCCACTCAGCCTATGCCTTGACTTATTTGTGTACTGTGTCATCATTTTTAACCCTCAACTACAAAGTTTTCTCTTAGTCAAACTTGGCTACTGCTCCTTCTTACATAGCTCTGCAAGTACAGTAAACTTTCCATCACCTCTGTCCTCTATCTACATATGTTGGAGATAATGGTGCATATTAGCATATCCTTAACCTTTCCACTCAGAGTTTGGGAATTAGCATTTTTATGATGACGTTTTCACAAGGGTTTGATTTGCTTTAATTAGGCACAGTTTGTTCTTCTGCGCAAGGCCTTAAAAAGAGGAGCATTGTTAAGTTCAACTGAATTGCTAAATACAGAATAATTATATTTAGAAGGGACTCCTGTACAACTTCCCATCAGGTGTATATACGTATTCATGAGACCACCCTGACAGGTTCCTGTTTTTCTTGGGCTTTGGGAAAATAAGGACCTTTCTCTTCATCTTCCTCTTTCTTTGTCAAGATGTCTAATATTTCTTGATTCCAAATGCTGCTTTTTCTGCTGTCCTGTCTTTTAAGTCTACTCCCTGAGATATGCCATAAGCTAGTAATAAATCTGAGATAATAAATCTGAGGATAAATGTAGAATTCCATATATAGCTAGTGATGATGTTTTAAATAATTAGCTTAGGTTAACATGAAAGAGACTAAAAGATTTAGTGCCAGAGTTCTTGCTTTGAATAATAACTCAACAATTGTGTAGACATAAACATCACATTTTCTTTTTTTGCACATTGATTTTGAGTTAATGAAATCAAAATGACATTAAAAGAGTCGGTGAATAATTTTGTTTATCTCATTTCGGTAAATTGAAATCACAGTGAATTGAAAAGGAATAATTACAGTCAGTTCATATTTTATGCACAATAAAGCAGTTATTTATTGTGGTGTTCAGTAGACTGGGAAGTTATTGAAGTTGCCATAAATACTGAGTGCTGAATTCTTGATTTACTTGCATGTATGTACATCTGATACTCCTCAAATGTCAGAGTACCATATGCTGCTGCGTATAAATAGCGATCTGCAATTTATGCAGCGCAAGTCACAGACACAGCAGTTGAGACCTCAGACGGCAGGGCTGGGTTTCAGAGGGTGGCTAATGCCCTCTGAATGCTTTTGCAGTCGTAAGTACCATCTGTTTTGACACAGTCTGGGACTGCTTCACACTGGTGGTCAGGAATCCATGTAACTTAGTGCAGCTGGGCTTGAGCCAGTTACATTTTTCTAGTAGAAGAAAGCTGCCAGTGGCCATGTCTCTTTCCCAGCTTAACTCCCAAATTTCCCATAAACAAAATTTTAATCCTTGTGGTTCTGAATAAGCACTACGTGCTTGCTCAGTGCGTTGTTGTGTGTATCTTGTGTGTGTTTGTAACAAGAGGGAACTGCTCACTGTCACTCCAGGGCTCTCATAACGTGACGTGTTTATTATGAAAAAGCCTCGGTTTATGTATCTTTGTTGGAGAGATGCTGGATAAGTTAGATTGAGCTGGTGTCATGGGTTTCTGCTTTGGAGGCCTATGTGTCTTTTCTTTCATCCTCTCCAGAGTGTTCCTCTCACCCAGGTCCCAAAGGTGATTCGTTGGGGAATTGGCTTTGGCCAGCTCTTTGCTGAATGCATTCCTTTGTGTGTACGTGTAGTGGCAACACTGTGGGTTTGTAAGAAATGCAAAACTGTGGATTAAGTGAAGTTTTCTACCATGCCTTCAAAAAGCCCTGGAGACCAGCTTTGTTTTTCTCAGTTTGGCCATGTGTCAGAGGGGAGGAGGGATGCAACCCTAGAAACGAGGTATTCGCCCTCAAAACGAGAGTGCTTGCCAGGATACTAGCAGGTGCTTTTGAAGGAACCTCATTCCTGTGGAAAAGAAAACAAACTTTGAAAACTGAGGTGTAAATGGATCTGCGCTGATCAGGAGCAGGTGTTGCCCATCAGCCTTTAGTTACACTTTGCACGGCTCTACTGATTTTCTGTAATCCATGGGTATCCTACAGATGGATGCATGCAGGGATCCTAGTCTGCAAAAGCATTAGTCTGGGAGTAAACACGTCTCATTTGTAAAGTCAGGAAAACTGTTACTGCCTCAGTGTGATTCTCCTATGGGATTGAAAAGAGCTCACCAAACTCACCCTGGAGTAAGCAGGTAACTTATTAAGCAGTTTTCTTAGATGAAGGTTGTTCTCTTGTCTGTTGGCAGCATTTTTTGTTGCTGTTTCGTTATCACTCACGTAGTGAGTAGTTTGCTGATAGAGGGATGTGTTTACTGCTCTGACACACGACTCATCAGCTGGGATGCCAAGTGGGCACTTGCAGGTATCTCATGGACAATCCATAGCAAGCTGGGCTGAACCAAGCTGAGTTGGGTTTGGCTTTACCAATTGGGTTTTGGGTTTGTTTTCCTATTTTTAATTGAGGCCTCTTCTTGTATTGTGTACAACTCTGTTCCATAATTTGCAGGTTCATCTTTTCCAAATTATCAGCAAAGACTATGTTTGCAAAACCTGAATTTATTTTTGGAAGGATATTTGTACTATTCTAAATTACATTGATTTAATGAATCATTAGCATCTGGAGAGAGACTATTTACAAGAGCATGTAGAGACAGGACAAGGGGAAATGGCTTCAAAGTGAAAAAAGAGTATGTTTAGATTACATATATGGAAGAAATTCTTTACTGTGAGGGTGGTGAGGCATTGGAACAGGTTGCCCAGAGAAGTTGTAAATGTCCCATCCCTGGAAGTGTTAAAAGCCAGGTTGGATGGACCTCTGAGCAATTTGTTCTAGTAGAAGTTGGCCCTCCCACAGCAGGAGGATTGGATCTAGATGATCTTTAAGGTCCCTTTCAACCCATCACCATTCTATGATTCTGTGATCTAAACTTGAGTGATAAGAGAGAAGCACAATTTTATGGCTTTAAATCTCTCATTACCATTTATTCTTCTGTTTAGCATACTGCTTACCATTTGTTTCTCCAATTTTGAAGGTCAAATCCTGGATCCCTTGTTAATTTGAAAGTCAGTAATTTCTGAGAGTTGCATTAAAATGCCAACAGTCGATTATGAGAAACAATGTTCTTTTACACAAATAATTTGTTTATGTTGAATATGCTGGAAACAGCCGTTCTTGGGGGAATTATTTGTCTGCTGCAGCGTTTGCTACCAACTGGATGGAAGTCCTCTTGATTACACAACAAAGTGATTATATTGTCAGCTTTTCCCAGAGGCAAACATTCCTCTGTTTTGTATATTATTTTCTGTTTAGAGTCACGCACATCTACCAGAACTACGCTTCAGAGTTCTGCAGGTCCCCGTGGTTTTGAGCCACATGAACTGGGGATTTTGAAAATGTTTCTCTCCCATAAATTTATTCCAGCAACTGGTCTTGAAGTTCTGTAGTAATGTAAGCTGATACATCTTTTATTCCAAATTCTCCCAATTTTAAAAGGTGAAATAGTGGAACAGCTACAATTGTCTGGAGCAGCTGACTGGACTTCTGCATTTTGAAGTTGGGAGCCATTAAGCAGTTATTCCAGTTTTCTATGTAAATTGCAAACATACATTTGCATCAACAAAAACTTAATGTTTATCATTCAAAAACAGAGTAGGATCTGTTTATCCCATCTCAGTGTTATTCTAAGTGACTGGTTCTGGCCATGTATGTGTAGCTTGAGAGCCACTATCAAGCAGTGTGCACTCATCTTCTCTACATTTATGTAAACTCGGTATTAAATGAAAAATAAAGAGCAATAGATTTAGAAAGTAGAACACGGTAATGTAAATGTTGTCCAGTCAGGTGGAAAAATGTTTTACCTCACAAATTTTTTGCCTTGGAGCATGTTAGAGTAAGTCAAAGAAAAGGCAGGAGATAGTTGTAAGCCTGTTTCACTGAAACAAGTCATTCTCTGGATAAATTGGGAAGGGTTTTTGTATTCACCAGGATGGGGTTCATGGATTAATTAAGACTGTCAAACTTAGGAGGAAAAGAGAGAGAGATGATGGCAGGTTTTTTAGTATGATTTGATATTAAGCAAACTTGCTATCTTTTTGTTGTCTTATTTAAACCTTTATGTAGAAGTATGTTGAAGATGCCTATTTATAAGCATCTTGTAAAATGCTTATTTTCATTTTAACTACATTTGGTTTGCACATTTCAGAGCAATGCATTGAACAGCATGGATCTCCATAGGTGTGATAATCCTGAAAATGGGGGAGGATGAAATACAACGTGTCTGGTCCATTGATAATCCAGCCCTGAGACTCCAGCAGGGCGCAGGATGCCTCTCCTCAAAGTGGTATGGAATAGGTTGGGAGATGATAACTCATGATTTGGAGGAGGTAGACAGGGGCTTCTTCTGACCAGTGGGTTTTTATCTACATTAGCACTTTAATTCAAGTCCAAAACTTACTTGCGAAATGCGTCTTCTTCTTACTCTGTTTTAGTAACCACCATGAGGTATATGAACCCAGTTACACTCAAGCAAAACTAAAGCCAAAAAATATGTTCTGGCAGTACACCTAAAGCACCAAAGGCAACCCCTACTGAGCATTCAGGGTTGGGGATTAAATTAAATATTGGCAAAAAAGTAACACCCACTTCTCAGGCCTGTGGATGTTGGGTTTTCAGCAATATTAGTTTTGCTCCACAAAACTCCTCTTTCTGGGCTGCACTCCTTGCTAATGTAAGTATAAACTAGCTCAGCTGGAGGAGCTCCCTGGCATACCATAAAGAGTTGTGAGAGCATCTGACCTGAAGGATTTAAGTAGAGCTTGTACTTAAGCATGTGTGGAATTCATTTTGGGATACATATTTACTGAACATGGAAAAAATGCACCTTCCAATCCATCTCTGTATAGCTCCCAGCAATGATGCACTGTGAAATCCTTTTCTCAGAGCTGATGTGTTAGTATCTTCAGTGGTACTAAAGGCAAAATTAAGATGCTTTGACTTCCTAAACTAATAGTGAATTACTTTTTTACTTTTCCTCCCCCTGCATTTTTAGCTCTGTTCAAAAATATGGGGATAAAATGAATTCCTGCCAAGTGGCAGGGGACAAAGTCAGTAGGGGGGAAATTAGTTCCAGCTTTCGACAAATACATCGTAAGGAAGAATTATTTGCTTAATAAAACTATAATGATTACTTTGCTTGCAATGCTGTTTGACTTTAGGCATCTATTGTGAGTATGCCAGGAATGCAGGTCTCCAAATGTATGTAGAGGAGTTTACAGGCTAAAGAAAACTGGAGCTCAACATCACAGGGAAGATACACCACTATAATCCAAGGTGTAAAGTGTCACGCAGAAACTACTATGAAATGGCTTCAGATTTAAGTTAACATATCCCTGTACCACAATGCCTCTAGTCTTATACAATAGGTACAGTTTCTTATTACATTCTGAAGGAGGTTTCTAAAAACCGTGAAAGGTTATTTCAAGTTCTGTGGAACTGTTCCTTCCAAGACCATGTGGATGCGATTACTTTCTGAGCTCCAAGGTTGCTCATTCTTACACTGACAAATCGAGCTTCGCCGCAGGTCTTTGCTCTCAAAACAAGAACTGTATGACCAGCAGGATCTCACAGGATAAGAAATTAGTTTTCACCCTTGCCAAAGTGTTTTTGTTCCTTTGACCTCAGTTTTCAATCTAATTTTCTGTTTTGGCAAAAATAAATTGTCTGGTGAGAGGGAAGCAGTAGCTGTAACCCATCTCAGGTTTATTAGGACTTTTGCGTGTGTATATTGGAAACAGGCCGGAGTAAATGAAATCATGATAAGGTGGCCACTGGAGGGGAATAGTATTTTGTGTAGTCATCACTCTGAGTATTTGTCAACTGTGATGATGTTTCAGGAGGAACCCTTTAGGAATCACAGAATATGCTGATTTGAAAGGGACCCACAAGGATCATCAAGTCCAACTCTTAAGTGAATGGCCCATACAGGGATTAAACCCACAACCTTGGTGTTACCAGCACCATATTCTGACCAACTGAGCTGACCTCATCTGCGATGCCTTAAAATATTTGCTAACAGGTTGCCAGACTTTCCATTTCTCTCTAGGAACCTCCTGTTTGAATTTAATTGAGACACAAAATTACCAATATAGAGAGAAATGAGTTAAAATTTATGGCACTGGAGCTGCAGCATATTTGTAAAACTGAAAACTAACGCAATTTGAGAAGGTTGCTCAGTACTCAAAATACTCTTGAAAAAGTAGATTAAGGAGAGAGAAAACATAGCATTCTCTAAGGATACAGGTGTAGGGAAGATAAATGGATTCTATAAACACAGAGGAAGAAAATAGATGTCCAGGCATTGTATGGCACATGGGAATCCGGGCAATATATTGAGTCACGTAGTGAAAATACATCAGCCTTCTGAGACTGTTGAAATCTGGAAGGTTGAAAATGTGGTTTCCATGAAATATAGGTGCACAGGACTCCACTTTCACCGCTGCTGGTGAGGTTGGGTGGTGTGTGGTGCTCAATTTGGAGCATTGTGCTTTAAGAGAAAAACACACAGATTGGAGAAAATGTGAAGGAAAAGATAGAAGAAACTGGGAATATTAGTAACATGAGTAATAAAAAGAAAGGCAAATGCATGTAAGAAATCCTTACAGGGGGAGTAAAGACCTCATTCTTCACAAGCATGAGGAGAGGGGGCAAGAAACAGCTCCTTATAGGAGCCAAATAAGAGGAAAAACTTAGAAACTTGATACAGTGACAACACTGGAACAGGCACCTCAGTGAGCTGAGTAATAGCTGCCCCTAGCAGCTAAAAACAGGGCAGACATGCACATCGGAGATGGTTTAAGTGTACTTAGTGTTCTTGGAGAGAGATGAGAGAGCTCATCCTACTTTATTTCTCATTCTGTATGTTCTTCATTGTAAAAGGCTGCAAAATCATGTGGGTATCTCCACCAGGCAACCCTTTCCTTCTGGCATTCCTGACCGCTGCAGCCCCACTCAAGTTTGCATGTGAGTTTTGTTCCAACTGCGTCTTTGCTATCTCAGACTCTCCAGTTCCTCCCAGCCTCCTGGGACTGGGAGGAACCGAGGTCAGTAGGGTAACTTATCCTGAGAGAAATGCCTGAGGATGTTTGCGATGTGGAAGACGTTCTTTTTTTTTTTTGGTAGGTATCACTTTTTCTGGAACTTTGTTCGTACCCAGGGCCTTGGAAAGAAAATGGCTGCGTTGTAGCCTGCTGTCCTAGCTAACTCCTTTTCCTACTCTCCTCTAAGGGCACACAGCTGTATTTGAAATCTGTCTGTCAAATTTACAAGTCTCTTCTTGAATCAGCCCACGTTGTACCCGCTGTAGAAGCCTCTGTAGAAGCCTTTGCACCATTGACTGTAGCTGCTACAACCATTAAGTTCCCACTCTCCCCAGTCCCTGTAAAAGGAGTACCTACTTGGCGTGCCTGAGGTTGATGGTATTGTGGTAAAAATGTGAAGTCTATACCCACACTGCAGTTAGTAAAATATGTAATATCTATGCAACACTGAAGAGATGCTAAGTCAGTGATGTTTTGGCGCTGTGTAAATGCTTCTTGCGCACATTTCTCTGCAGCTAAGGTTTACAAAAATGAAAATTGCTTTTTATTTTTCTCAGCTATACTGACTTTTCAGAGCTTGAACACAGTTTGGTTTATTTCTTTCCTTAGTTTCACTAAAAACATCAGAGGTGACAGCAGATCAACACAGAGGATCCTTTTTAGTTGTCAGATAAGAATCTGAAGTTTGATCGATATTTGCAAAATTTTCATTTTAATTTTGTTAGCTTGAAGAGCTCAGTATACTATTCACTTCAAAAAAAACTCATTCACAATACCATAGTGGAAGGTGTGGATGAATGGAGTCATGCCTCAAACATGGAAAATGGTTCAATCTTAAAAAGTCCATGCTGGGATCTGGACATTGGGTGTCGTCCCATGTTAGTGTGCAATGCTGGAGTAATGGAAATACAACACTGTTTTCCCTCTCTGGTTCTGAAATCGGAGACTGCATATTATTGTCAATGCCAGAAGGAATGGAGACTAGATCTTGGCTTAAATCTTATATATTTAAAGGTTTTTTGTTCCCAGATATATGTATTAATTGGGAAACAAACTGGGGAGAAAGAATCCTTTGAAATAAACCAGATTCCTAATAGAATAAGAAAACTCCCTCTAGTGCATTTTCTCCTTCTGTGTCAGCTTTTATGGTTCTGTTTCTGGCACGCATCTTTTGAGATTTCTTTAAAGATTGTTAAGAAATTTTGTCTTACATCAATAAACAACTTTCAGAACTTGATCAAAGCTTTAATAAAAGGCATCTTGCACAGAAGATTGGAGGCAAAGGGGCAAAAGAGGTTGTAGGGAGGGAAGTGCAGGGCTTTCTAATTTGCTTTTACTTTCTAAGATCAGCAAAATTAAAGTTGCTTTTCAGGCTTGTAAACAATTGAGTTTACAAGAGAAATGCTTGTATAGGGCATGTGTGTGTGTGGAGATGTGTTTTGAGAACTGTAATCAGCAACTTCATTTGTACTTGCAGGGTTGTGTTTATTACTGTTACACCGTCATTAAGTTGCTCTTTCTCAGACTGCCCCAGCCTGCTGGCTAGCACTCAGCAAATGGTGAAGAACTAAATTCCAAGGAAACTCCTAGAGGTTGAGATAGTGTTATAGGAAGCCCCTCCCAACAACATTAGAAAAGTCTGGAAAATGTACAGTAGACCAAGTGTTTTGCTGAAGTTTTAAATGCTAGCAAAAAGCTTTCCAAGTTTTTCCTGGCAATAAGGCTCCTGGACTCACCTGCTATTTTTTTTTTCGTTTCCCCTTAGGGGTGTACAGCGAACAGTAAGCAGGAATACCTCTGTATGGAGTTTAGCTGAGCTACCAGCAAAATTCCTGTCTGAGAGCATATTGCATTACGGGCTCAGCAGACCAGTAATGTGCTCACGACTCCCTTTTTTAACCACAGTGACAACACCACGGTCTTTTTCCACAATACTCTGTGGTGGGGAGACGGGGTGCATGTGTATGCGTGTGTATGTGTCTGTCTGGAAGTCCATGTCCCAAGGATGGAGGGAGCAAGTTTCACATGATGCACCTTCAGGACTGAAGGGAAAGGAAATACAGGATGCACATCTGGAACTGCTATACTAATGAGAGAATTAAGAGAGCACAAAGAAAGCACAGAGCATACACATAAAAACAGAAGGTCAGGCCTTTTTTAACTCGAGGTCTAAGTTAAAAAACACATATTAGTAATTCATTGCGCACACAGAATGTCTAAGGTATTGATTATTCACAGTGCCCAGGAGTGATGAAGGAATGCCACTTCTGATCCAAATGGAGTGGAGATTAGCCGTATTAGTTTGGTGTATTGCTCACCAGGGGAAGGGGGGGAGAATCATGGAGTATGAAAAGCTTTTTTATGCTTAAGTAGAAATGGAAACTAAGGAAAACTGTAACCCTACAGAAATTTTAAGGTGTTTTTAACTATAACTGACTAAAAATGTATGTTTTCCAAATATGCTGTGTTTTACAGAAGGTACTTATTCCCATAGGACTAAAAATTGTTTAAAGCAGATGTTAATAATTTAAACTTTTTGCTTTTGATTTTAATTCTCTTTTGTGGAATAGAAAGAAGTGTTTGTTTGGGTTTTTTTATTTATATCATTTTGGTTTCCCTTTTGTTCTGGTTTGTGTAAAACAAACAACAACCAACAACCAAAAGCCCAAAGCAAATGAAGAAGTAAAGAAAAGGAAAGGAACTGACAATATCAAATACATGTAATAGTAGAAGATGCATCCAGCACTTGGAAAAAAGTATATGTTGTTTTATATTAGAAACATTCTTGTATTAAAATCTCAAAAAAAGAGCAAAAAGTAAAGGCTCTGAGTCTGCCACATCTTCTGCACATGTTTAACTTCAGGCACTGTCACTGGTTTTGGTGATAATGTGAGGGAGGTCAAACATACGGTAAATCTTTGCAAAAATTAATCTTGGGGACTGTTGCCTAAGAGGCCTGTGGAGTCAATGCTTGTCTGCAGGAGCCTGGCTGCTGCTGGTGTTGTGGGTTTTTTCTCTCCAGCTGTAAATCTCATTTTTAAAATACCAGCATATACCAGACGCTTACCAAATAACACTCCTCGATGCAATTATTTGCAATAGCTGCCGGGGATGTATTAGGAGGTCTCAGAGGGAGCAGGGTGTCTGCAAAACCCACTCAGCATGGAGATACTGTTCTTGCTCATAAATACACAAATCCCCATGTTAGGACCACATAGCCATAGCACGGACTCAGAAGCCTTGGGGAAAATGTTCTTTCCTTTCATTTGCTGAAATAGTGAGTTTCTAAGTAAAACAAGATGCAGAGGAGGAAGAGGGAAGGACCTGGGTACTATAGGCTTTTCCTCCTCAGTGTGAGAAGATGGTTTTGATCTCTGGGCAACTCAACCAGGTGATCTTGAGCAAGCCATCGGACTTTGTTTCTTGGGTTCTTCAGCTAAATATTTCTGCTTCTTTCCCTTGCAGACACACTGTGAAAATACAGGCCTGTGGTTGCTATTGTTGTAGGTAGTGAGACCAGAGCAGGCCTGTGCTGGGCTAAGTAAAAGCTTGACGGGGAAGTTTATGTGTAACGATCAAATTCATCAAAAATGTACTTAATTAAAAAACTCTGCCTAAATCCAAGTTTGGGCATGTTTGTTGAATGTATTTCTGGCTGTATCTTGCTTAGCCCTTATTTGTGCTGTCACAGTCACAGACCTGCAGAGTCAACGTTACTTAGGGGGCTGCCTTTGTACGCTTCCCTGAAATGCCTGAACATTGATGTGGCAGCAGGAGATGTGATGGGGAGAAAAGCTTGGTGTGCTAAAAACACCGTGTGTCTGTGAAACTTGTTATTCTTCTACTGGTCACTAAACTGTGGTTACTGTATTCATTTCTGGGTGGTGCTTTCCTTCTGGATCCTTTCAGGATTTCTGTTGAGATCAGTACTGAGATGGAGGGAGTGTGCTCAGCAGCAGGATGCGTCTCTCATACACTGGTTGTATCTTGTGTAGCATACTACTAAAATATCCTCAGAGTCTCTAAATGTATTGCCCATGGCATTTGCTTGACTATAAAAGTTATATCTTAGTTGTCTTCCAGTCTTTTACTTGGTTTGCTTCGGGAAACTGGGAGCAGGAGTGGAAATTACTTGTAGGCAATGTCAGCACAAAGGGAAAACAGTTGAAATAATCTTACAGCAAAGATAACCTTTCTTAGTAGCAAAATATCTCAAATTTTGTGCCTGATTTTTGGTACTAAAATGAACTAAAGAAGGTAAAGAAGTAGCAAATTGTTTTGGGGAGGGGAGTTGAGTTGACTGCTTCCTGTGTGACAAATAGCCCAAGCAATAAGTGTGTAAATATTGTATAGCAATTCAACAAGTTTCCAGGCATGCTGTTTCTTCGTCACTTACTTTTCTGGGCTTTTCTTTTCCTAATCCAACCGAAGTTCAGTTTAGTCCACTGGAAAGGATTGTTTTCTGTGTGCATATGAAGAGCTAATCACTGGGCTCTTGGTTGAACTTCTGAGTTCCAGTTTGCATGACTGAAAAATTAACTTTCCTAATGACACAATGAAAATAAGTGTATGGATTTGTGCTTTTCCCACCGGCCCCGATCTGGTGAAGGAAGCAGCATTTGCCTTGTGAGCTCTTTTTTGGCCTCCTGCTGAATGGCTGACGGAGCTGAGAGGTGAAGGACCACAGTATTCTCTGCCACTAAGAGCTCACAGGTGTGCCAAGGTTATGGACAGTTTCTTTCTGCCAAAAAAAAAGCTTGTGACTCAAACATACTAATTTTTTGCAGTGCTTAATTAAGAGTATAAAGAATTAAAATCCTTGGATTTTAAAAAATCCTTCCACTGCTGTCTCCTCTTCAGGGCTCAGAACTGCGTCGTCTCCTTTGCTCACATGGCTTTTGAAATACATTTTCTCACTCTCACTGGTAAAAGTGACTGCTTAGCTCCCAACAAACCCCGAGGTCCACCATACTCCATTAACAAATGGGCTAGCAGGGTGCTGTGCTGTGCAGAAACCTCTGTGTCTGTCCAGTGCTCATTGAAATCGTGTGTTCTGTCTTCCAGATTCCGACCTGAGCATGCGAACGCTCAGCACACCCAGTCCAGCATTAATATTTCCACCAAATTCCCCCGGGTTCCAAAATGGCAGAGGGTCGTCAACATCTTCATCCTCAGTCACTGGGGAAACTGTCGCCATGGTCCACTCGCCACCTCCGACCCGCCTCACCCATCCTCTCATCCGGCTGGCATCCAAGCACCAGAAGGAGCAGGCCAACATAGACCGGCTGCCCGACCACTCCATGATCCAGATCTTCTCCTTCCTGCCCACCAACCAGCTGTGCCGCTGCGCCCGCGTGTGCCGCCGCTGGTACAACCTGGCCTGGGACCCGCGGCTGTGGAGGACTATTCGCCTGACCGGCGAGACAATCAACGTAGACAGGGCTCTCAAAGTGCTGACCCGGAGGCTTTGTCAGGATACTCCCAACGTCTGTCTCATGTTGGAGACGGTAATTGTTAGTGGCTGCAGGCGGCTCACAGACAGAGGACTCTACACCATTGCCCAGTGCTGTCCAGAACTGAGGAGGCTGGAGGTTTCTGGCTGTTACAACATCTCCAATGAGGCAGTCTTTGATGTCGTGTCACTGTGCCCGAACCTGGAACACCTGGATGTGTCAGGTAACAGGGAATGTTCCAATACAGATGCCTCTGATGTTTGTCAAACCCCACAACTGCACACTTACCCTTTCTGTGTTGTTTTTGGAAGTAAGAATGCCTGTCTCCTAACACAATTCCTGTGAGACAGGCACCACTAGAATCTCAGTGCCCCTAATGCCAGCAGCACCTCTGGAGTGGCCAGGCCTCTTCCAAAGGAGGTGAGCTAGCAGAGATGGCCTGTTCAAATGGCATGAGGAATTTTTACAGATTTTTGCACAAAGCACCCATAGAAGGGCCCACATTGCAGTCAGTGCTACATCGTGTAGCAAAGCCTAGTTACTTCAGCAAAATTTGTTTCATCTTTTTCACACACCTATATATATAGGTAATGAATACATCTGTAGTCTGGTGAGTGACTTGAGGAGGAGCTCAGAATAAGTGCTAGGCTTTTTTCTGGATATTAATATCAATTGTCATCCCTAGCTAAACTTCAAGGTCCCCTTGTTTCCACTGCTATTTTAACAAGACTTAGCCAGCTTAAACTTCTTTTTTTTCTTCCCTTTTTACTTATTTTAAAGCTGCCATTGCAGCTGTTTAGATCAGCAGAAATGTTGTAGACAATTTTCTTCAAGCCTGCTCTGGGGAAACAAGATGTTTTTTCCCAAGGTCAGCTGCACAGAATTTCCTCTCTGCAAATAGGTTGGCACTTAATGGAAAGGATGCGGCCAAGCAGAGCACTGAAGTAAATTTGCTGCTCAACATTTACTTTGTGATCTCATTTGTTATCAGTCTAATGCCATCATAAATCATCGGAACCAGATTTGCCATTGCAGATTTACCAGTGGCAACAAGCAGGATGAAAATAGGGGATGAAACAACAGGGGCTAGAAAGTGATGCTATCGAGCCACTGGTACCAGATAAACTGCTTTTTCCACGGCTGCCTACCTGGTGTACACTGACTTGCATTCTTTTCTCTGCCTTTTTATTTATTTAAGCTGATTTATCCAACTCTCTCACCCCATTCCTAGGATGGCAGAATGTCATGGAAGGCATCAAAACGAATACCAACAAATCAGAATTATGCATTTTTTGTGATTGCTTTCTGAAACCACAAGGTAATAAGGAGTTTATGGAACTCCACAGGAGTCTATTCACAGTGACCTTGTATATGAATTATTTGTTGTTGGTACACACTGACATTAGTTCTGGATTGCTAATCACATTCAGGTTGAAGCATCTCCAGTGCCTGGAGAAAATGTATGTGCCCGTGTGATTTAGAGCTAGAGCTTTGAAGCTCACACCCTGAGTGTGCCTGAAGGCTTGTAAGTGGTTGAAAATGCTTTGGTCCACAGCTCTTATTTATGGATTTGCTATAGACCAAAGATGACTTCTTCAAAAGCAGG
Source organism: Gymnorhina tibicen (assembly GCA_013399875.1). Lineage (NCBI taxonomy): Eukaryota > Metazoa > Chordata > Aves > Passeriformes > Artamidae > Gymnorhina > Gymnorhina tibicen. The sequence goes on from VXAZ01000672.1 coordinate 615,746, forward strand.
GAAAAGGAAAAGATGATACCAGGTATTGAAACAGGTTATTTTGGGGTCTATCTTCATTTGCAGTTTTCCCAAGCCTCTTACTTTCAGGTCCAGAAGGTAGTGTCTGTCCCTAAGAGCTCATCAGTTTGGTACAAAGTGTGTAGGGGACAAATAAAATACCTGTCTTCCTTGAATCTTGTCTCATCAATGAGATAGGAAAGTAATTTTAATTTCTTTTTTTCCTAAGTTGTTCTTTCTGTTTGGAGCATGTGAGGGAAAAATCCTGGTTTTGAACATGCTCAGAAGTCAGGGTGTTTGGGTTCAGATACAGCTTTTGCTGCATGTACTTGCATATGACTTGAGGATAATTGATCTCTAGGCTCTTGTTTTGAGTCCACTCTTTTCATTCTGATGTGGGTAATTTTGGAGGATGTTTTGGAAGGAGGATTCCATTTTCCCTTGCTTCTGTCTGTATTTATGAGGACAAGGCTTGCACCTACGTGCTCAAGCAATTCTGAGAACAGAAGTGGTTCACTGGTTTGGTTCCATACTGAGCAAGAGGAGGTGGGGGTGTGTGCTGGGGGGTGACGCTAGTTGCTAGTTAATTAAATCCCAGTTCACAGTTGTACGTCTAGGTGAATCCTTTTTCCCCTTGGATGGCTACTTGGCAGCAAAAACGTACCAAAATCTCTAATGTCAAAACCAGATGTTTGTATTAACTTTAGGAGCTTTCCACAATGTAGGTTCTGTCACTGTCAGCATCCGCTTTGTGGGCAGGTCTGAGATATTGCTAGAAGTTGGTTGAGCTTGACTGCAAGTTATTATCTAACACTCCAGCCAACGTGTTTTTCAGTCTGTTTGGACGTTTCTGCTCCCTTTTAAAATTCAGTCATACTTACTTTATGGAAAATCCTGTTACAAGAGCTTTATTTTTACATTTTGTATTATTTAAGACAGAAAAATTGTTGCAGACCCAGGAACCTGTCATTTTGCCTAAAAATCAGGCAGTTCTATATCAGCACGGACTCTTTTCTTCTGGTGAAACCATTTTGAATATCCTTCCCATGAAATGTTTTACAGTGTAGCCAAAGTAACTAGACAAGGCAATACTGAGCTTGTCAAAACAGTGATCACATACTGATGTATATGACTCCAGCCCCGCTGTGAGACTTCTGACCCATTCACTTTCTAATTACAGTCATTAAAGCTTCTTGGACTCTCAGCAGACAGAATGTTCTCCTTGGCCTCGTGGATACATCATTCTCACTAAGCCAGATTTAAAGTTGAATTCTCGTCAGATTATAAAATACCCAGACTGACTTCTTAATCCAGCAACCTCCTCAGCCAAATGCAACAGCAACAGCTACATCAGGTGCAGCAGAACTCTGCCTAGGTGCCAGCTTCTTCTGCAGAACTCCTTTCATGCATTTTGTATCACCTACTTCAAAGAATATACTAGAGGTGAATTTTTGACACCATTAGTATTGTACTGCTTCCCTTTAGAAAAATCCTTTGTGTTACTGAGTGTGTATATAGTACTTACCTGAAGGCAAAAGTATTTCCAGACATTGCTCCAGAGCACAGACAGATCTGAAACACGGTCAGAAGAGAAAATAGCATTCAGTTTTAAGATGTTTGTTGAACAGTGTTTTACTTCAAGGTCTTGCTTCTGCATGACCTGTGGGCAATTTGCCCATTTAATTGTCTGAGGCCTAAGGTAAAATTTGCATCTGTTCACCTAAATTTGAAATCCAAATTAAAGATCCAGCATGAATTTAATTGATGAATGTAGAAATCTAGTTACAGGTGGCAAACTGTTTGAAGTCCATACCCCACACTTCTTAAAACATTTGTGTGAGTCCACAGGGTTATCTCAAGTGATTTTTTTTCCTTTTTGCTTTCAAGAACTGAAGCATACCACTAAACCTCTGAATGACAACCTGTTATAGCAAGTGGTATAGCTTTGGGTCATTTAAGTTTTTGAGGCAGTCTCTGTACATCATCTTGCTCTTTACTTCCCCACTAGAGGATTTCTGCAGGATTTCTGATACATGAAGCTCTAAGGTCATCACTTTTTATGAGTCACTTCATACTGCTTGGCCAGTGTTCCAGCAGTACAGAAAAGGTCTTTTTATTTCTACCTGGGAGCACCTCTTCAGGCATAACCTGCAGAATTTCTCTGAGTAGACATTTATGGCTAAAACTGTTGGGCCTCAGTCACTAATGAGTAGATTCTCCCTTCTTTCTTGCAGCTGTTTCTAGCTATGCTAATGCAAAGTGCCCAGCTGAACTTGGCACAGCTTAAGAATTTCCCTAAGAAGCCTAAGACTGCCAGTTTGCAGTGCAGCAGAAACCGCACTTTCCAAAAAAAAGCTTTCACTCTCCACTGTGCACTGAGCGGAGGTTAAAAATGCAGGAAGTCTGTGAGTGTGTTTTTCCCTTTAATCTAGTTCTTTGTCTTTCCTTGCAAGGTCTGGTGTTTCTCCTCTAGTCTAGTTACCTCCATTCATGGCCAGACTTTCTCACTGGACACAGTCCTTTTCTTTGTCTGCTGTGTCCTCCAATGCCCTTTTGAGTCTGTTGGCTCCTACCAATTCTCCCCATTCTCCTTAGGTTATCTGAATCTCCACCCTTCTGCAAGCACACAGTTGTGCCATAGTTTTGCATCCTTCCCACATTGCAGTCTTGGGGCTGGATTCACATCTGTTCTCCAAATGCTTGGGGCAGGGAAGGGGGGGGAAGGGAGCTGGGCTGTGTTTTCCATAATGAGTTTGGATGGTGAAAGAGCCTCTGATGTTGGTTTGCAAATTCAGCCAGTCAGCACTGAGACTGACTTTGATCAAAAAGTGCATTGGTTGTCACGTAGTATCATTTTCTCTAACTGTCACTGGGTTTATATTGCACTAACAGATCATAGGCTGTCCCTAGATAGACCCAGGATCATCATTTTACATTTGGGATATGGGCAAAATCAGTCCATTGCTTTCCCAGTGCTCACAATCTCAAAGCAACTTCACTGACTCCTGCGGAGTTTATTGTTTCCTCTGGTGTGGGGACTCAGCACAGCAAATCCGGGGTAGTCAGGCAGGGTGATTTCACTCTTGCAACATGAAGATACCTCCATCACGTCCAGCACACCATTCCACACCCAGCTTTCTGGTCCTGCCGTGAGATTTGTTTTTACTGCTTGCTTAAACTCACTGTGTTTTTCCACTTAGGCTGCTCCAAAGTGACGTGCATCAGTCTGACTCGCGAAGCCTCCATCAAGCTGTCTCCCTTGCACGGGAAGCAGATCTCCATCCGCTACTTGGACATGACAGACTGCTTCGTCCTGGAGGACGAGGGACTGCACACCATTGCCGCCCACTGCACCCAGCTGACCCACCTGTACCTGCGCCGCTGCGTCCGCATCACCGACGAGGGTCTGCGCTACCTGATGATTTACTGCACATCCATTAAGGAACTGAGCGTGAGCGACTGCCGCTTCGTCAGCGACTTCGGCATGCGGGAGATCGCCAAGCTGGAGTCGCGCCTCCGATACCTGAGCATCGCTCACTGCGGCCGCATCACGGACGTGGGCATCCGATACATAGCCAAGTACTGCAGCAAGCTGCGCTACCTCAACGCGCGGGGCTGCGAGGGCATCACGGACCACGGCGTGGAGTACCTCGCCAAAAATTGCACAAAACTCAAATCGCTAGACATCGGCAAGTGCCCTCTGGTCTCAGACACCGGCCTGGAGTTTCTAGCCCTCAACTGCTTCAACCTAAAGCGCCTGAGCCTGAAATCCTGCGAGAGCATCACTGGGCAGGGCCTGCAGATTGTAGCTGCCAACTGTTTTGACCTGCAGATGTTGAACGTGCAGGACTGCGAAGTCTCTGTTGATGCTCTGCGATTTGTCAAACGACATTGCAAGCGCTGTATTATAGAGCACACCAACCCTGCTTTCTTCTGAAGGGACACCCCACACCTGTCATTGCAATGCAGTATTAAAAACACTGATGTATAAACACACGCTCCCATATTCAGTAATGCTGTCTTTTCTGTCGCTCACGGGAGTCAGCTTTTCTTGTACCTTGTGGGTGAGGGGCGTTTCTAGAGGACTATTTTGTTTGCTTTTTGTATGATCACTTTTTAAGGTGCCGTAGGTCTCTGTGGAGAGGCTGCCTTAATGCGAAAGCAATGAGTGCTCAGCATCCCCGGTGGGGTGTCATTTCCACAAGAGCCGTGATCTTGTCCCAGGCTACAGTAGCTGCCTCCAAAGGAAATAGCACATAATCCCTCCTTCGGAAATGCTACTAAGCTGTGTCAAATACATCTGAATTCTAGCTGTGCTCACGAAGCTGACTATGCAATATTGTGTCTGTGTTCCCCAACTCTTTCCAGTATGGCTGATAAAGGATCCTCTTGTCTCCAAGTAGTTTCTCTTTGGTAGTCATCCATTGTAATCCCTCAGGAAACACTGGGTAATGTTCTTAAACATACTCATTTGAGGCAGAGTAAGACCTGCTGGCCATTGCTGAGCACTTCTGTGGAGTGAATCTGGAGACTGTGCCCATGGATTCTCTTGGGAAGCCCACCTCCAGGTCACTCATGCATCATCGCTACTTGCCTTCATTTCTAAATTTGTCCTCTCCTGCATGTGTAGTACCACCCTCTGGTAGTAGATAGGGACTTCTGGCTCTGATAAGCAGTGACGTATTCACCTGAGTGAAGGAGAACAAATGAGATATTGGTGGCCTGGCAAAAGGAAAAGCCAGCAAACCAGCCTGAGAAGCTGCTGTAATTGTGCCACAAGCTGAGATAGTACTGTAGGACAGAGGGGAGGCTCTGAGGCATTGTGGAGCAGCTTGCACAGGGCAGTCCCCAATTGCTGTGCTCCACGGCTGTCACCAGACAGTCTGGCTTTGTCCCTTTGCTGTACCTTTTCAGCAGCTGTGGCACCACTGCAGTGGGTGCTCCCTGAGCAAACCAGGCACATGTGTTGAGGTAGTCAGTATGTGTCTTAATACACTTGGAAACCTGACCCTTTTCTGTGGCCTTCCAGTTCAAAGGATAGATGGCTGATCTCAAAACTTCAAAGACATTAGCGTGATGTTAGATAACACCCCTCGGGGCAGAGGGGCTTGGAGTGTTATTCACATTAGATTTTGATTTTTTGAGACTTTGGCTGTGTGTGTTCCCTTAGGCTGGAGATAGAGCTGTGTTCAACAAAGAATTAAACACCAGCGTTGTCCTGTGACACTGGGAGCTCCTGGTCTCTCTCCTACTCTCATGGTCACTCTTGCTCTTGCATGAGCAGGAGTGTTCTGGAAGTCCCCCATCTCGCTGGCTCCTTCCCCAGAGTGTGTGGTCGATTCATGGTTACTTTCTTCACAATTTTCTGGCAGCTGTTTCTCTGTATTTTCACATGTAATGCTCAGATCTGAAAGCCAGACTTGTGAGGGGTGATGATATTTTCAGGCAGGCCCCCTGTGCCTGACTGACAGGTGAATTCATACGTTCAGCTCAGACGCTGTAAGTGGCTCATAAGAAGGGAAGTGCTGTGTCTGGTTTTCATAAGCAGTAGTTCCATCATCTCCAGACAACACTAATAAAATCAGTGGTATGAAGTGAAAGTCAGTATGCTCAAGAAAAACACATAATTGCTGAGGAAATACTTATAACAATGCTCTCTCAAATTGGAAAAAAAAAAAAAGGGCAATGGTTTGGACATGTCCCTGGAGAGGGAACTTGTCTTACTGCTGCAAAAATTCCTGTAACTTATGTATGTCCCTCCAATTTTGGATTTTTAATACACAGGATGGCATCACCTCTGAATTATAAATCAAATTATACTAAAGCAAAGAGGGCCATGGAAAAGGAATTTGTCATTGCTACTGTTACTGGTCAGTGACTCATAGGAGGTGATACCATCCCTTGGACAGTTAATTTCATTTGGGTTTTCCTTTCCATATTTTTAAAATAAGAGCTTCTTCTCCAGCAAGTAATACAGTATATTTTATCCGAGCCAGCTATACTCTCTGTTTATCCTTTGTCTAAAAATGGCCTCAAGGAATTTAAATGTTGAGCCCTGAGGATGGTGGGATTTTGAGCCATTTGCACTCATGAAATATAAGGCCTCACTAGTAACATTAAATTGTTTATTAAAAAAAAAAAAAGCTACTTTTCTGGCTATGTTAAATTGAGTGAATAGTGCTACATGGTTTTTAAAGTTTCTAATGTTTAAATTGGCCTGTACTGTACAAATCTCACTATAAAGCCTTAATTTGCTACCAAGAAATAAAGCAATATATTGGTAACTGATGAGCATGCAGCGTCATTTGCACTAACTGATTAACTGCTAGTGAAAAAAGAAAAGATTAAATACTTGCAAAACTTGAAAAGTAGGTGGGTGATTGAGCATATCAGCCCATTAGGTAGGTGGATGACTATATTAAAAGAGGGAAAAAATTTATTATGGATTATGACCTCGCCTATCTCTCTCTTTAAAATTTGATTTTCCTCATGTGGTTCTTCTTGACCCTGAAACCTAATCAGAAACTGGAAGTGTAAGTTAAAAAACAACATATAAAAAGCACGTGTATAAAAATTTTGGGAGGGCCTCTGCATTGGTTTAAAGGCATATTAACGTATTTGATGGGAAAAGTAAAATGGAACGACTGAAAGGGTAGAGCCCTTACTGGAGCAATGTTGCCTTTTCAAAGCCCTAAAAATCCTACTCTGGGGGGCACTGGTGGAAAGCTAATAAAGGTAATTTTTCTAAGCCAAGTGTTTTTAAGTACATAGTCTTATATGATCTGAGCTGATACTCCGAGACTGCTACTTATTTCAAGAAAATTTGGACTTAACTTACTGATACAGCTTGCCTGATTTGACTTTTAACCTTTTTCTTATGTCTACTTCCAAAATGACAGAACCAGAAAAGAAACTGAAATAGTGCATGTGGAGCTGAGTTTGCTGGAAAGGTTGCAATGTGTGACTGATGTGTCTTCTCTTTTAAGGTTAGCAAAGACTATAAATTTCCTGAGTGAAAACATAGGTGATTCTTGAACCATAAAATTCAGGCTCAGGCACTGAGGCTTCTTCTGCTCTGCAATAGCATATGGTGATCTCATGAAAGAAAAGCAGCAATGAATCACATCAGTCAGGCTGGCATGTTGTTTATGTATTTGGAATCATTTGTGTCCTCTAGAGAGGGGTCTCTTAGAAAAGGCACATCTAAACTACCATGCACTGTGATTATAGCCAAAACTCTGCATCCAGGTATTCATCCTTCCCTTCGCTTTTGTAAAAAGTGGAACTGTATTTTTCCTGTTAGCAGCATGAAACTGATGAGGAGTGGAAAACTTTTGCCTCTTTGAGCTGTGCTCATCCGGCTTCCTGCAGAATGCAAAACAGCTTCTGTTGGATGTCTTGAACTCAGAACCGTGGTCCAGACGGAAACCTTCAGTAGTGGCTTATGTGGTCTCTCAAAACTCCTAGATTTTGAACTGAAAAATTAAAAAGCTAGTAAAATATCTAATTTTAGCACTAGACTTGAAGCAGGTCCAAACTCTTATTAAAAAGAAACACAGTGATTATTTGGACTGTAGGCTGGCTGCCCCTCAGCTGCCAGTGTTAGTTTAGAGGGGAAAAGTTCTCTGACAGAGTTGGTGCGTGGCTCTTCTTCCTCCAACATTCCCCAGGAAATTTACCTACCCTCAGTTTTTTATAATTTTGTCAGTTTAGCTATTCGTGCTGAAACTTCCCATGCTGGGCTTTGAAAATGTTAGTTGAAATGGTTCATCTGGTTCTGTAAATAAAACTGGAGGAAATGTCGTTTTGCTCATGTTAAACTCCAGGTGACCTTTCCTTTGAAAACGGTCCGTTGCTCTTCGTCTCCTTTAAGGCCTTCGGAGTGAAAGTGTGAGCCTTGCCAGGAGGTCAGCTTGGGAACAAGGATGTGTCTTCCTATCTCCCAGTAAGTTTCACCTAAATTTAGCTACATTACATGTCTTTGAACATCTCCAACTCTGTGACCAGGGAGAAAAGGGACACACTTAGATCTTTTGGAGCTTGTAGTCTGGCAAGACCGAGATTTGGCAAAGCTAAGAGGCGTTTATCACTCTGGCAGTGTGAAGGAGGAAATGACCTGAATTATATGGAAGCTGCCTGGAAAGTCAGGGCAGGCTTGAATGATGGGGTTTTGAGAACTGGGACAAGAAGGATGGAGGAGATTTCCTGGGCAAGGGGGACTGGAACTGAGATGGTAAGAGACGGAATGATTTTCAGCAAAGAAACTGGGACTGGGGTTAAGAGAGGTGGGTTTGTATGACTGGTTGAGCAGGGACAGTTGGGCCAGAGGAAGTAAATACTGACGAATGAAGTTTGGGGTAGGAACAGAAACATGAAGAAAACTAATTGAACTTCGTTTAAATACAGTACACTCCCTTGGCACAGGCTCTGAGAAAGGCTGGCAAACTGTTTCAGTGAGGATGCCTCAAGTTTGAAACCAAAAATAAGGTAGTAATTTTGCATCTAATGCATCCAATATTTACCTTTTTATATATATATAATTTTTTTTTTTTGAGGCCAGAGAATCTTCACAAGTAGAACTTCTGCCTTTACCACCAGAAGTATATACCTTTACCAGTATGTGGAGGTCTGAGAGATTGTCTGCCCCCAGTGTCTTTTTCTTGCCTTTACACCTTTGTGTGAGGTAGCCTGGTGAGAAGAATAAGGCAAGGCAGGTTTGTAAGGTCTGTTCTTCTTTGGCACTGCATTTCAGCAACACCAGCAGCTCAGCTTTGCTGAGGTGCAGACACCAGTGTGGAGCTAGACTTGTGCCAGTTTTGAGGACTGTTAAAGGGCATAATAGTCATAGGTTCAAGTTACTGCCAGGCAGTAGACATCAGAATTCAAACTTAGCCTAACAAAAATACACTTAACTGAACAGCATTACTGCATGCTGTTAAACAGACTAAATCAGTTTTCTCCATGAAATAGCTGAGGGATGTTTATTTTCATGCACCCTCCTGTACAGATTCAGAGCAGGTTTTTCCTCCATCCTTGCCTTCTGTGAAAACTGGGTAGAAACATCAGGTCATTTTCCCCTTGTCCTCTGGATGATTATAGAGGCACAACTGAGATTTAAACTAGTCAATGGAAATATTTTCCGAGTAGGCTCTGCTAATGCAAATTTTAAAAATATTATGAGTGCAACAATCCGGTTGGCCAGATATGTCAGATTAAGCCAATATAAAAGTTACTGAACAGGCACCAGAGGAAGAACCAGAGGAACCAGAAGGAGGGATCTTTTAAAACATATAACCCCCCGCCAAGCTTTTATAAATGACCCTGGTACTTTTAATGCAGAACAGAAATCTTAGCCATTCCTTCTAGCACTAAAGCTACTGTGTTCTTTGGGTTAGAATAGATTAGTTTTCCTTTGTTTTTTAAAGAAACATTGCATGCTGTAGCCTGAAGCTCACATAAACGGTAGAAATGGAAAAAGTCATACTGCAAAAAGGAGAAAGAATGCAAGGAGGGATGTGTGCCAAAAAGAATGAATGTTTTTAACAGTTTCATGTTTCATTGTCTGTCTTTGATGGCTCTTAAAATACTTTTTTTAAAACAAGTAAATGGCCATTCTTGAGATGTTTTGTTACTTCTTCAATATATTCCATTCACACAGTTGCCTCAGCAGACAGACATCAGAGCTTTAGAAAAACTGAATTTCTAGCCATGAAAAATAAGTGTAGCTAATGTATCATTTATAATTTAATTTAATTTAAGCCTTACCAAGTTTTTTCACGTCTTAGTCACTTGTCCTATAAAGGATGTATCCCAAGCCTTTATCGGGACAACTGGAAAAATATTTCTAAATATTTAGAACAAAATCTGTTTTTCTGACACCCCAATTTTGCCCTAGTTGTCTGTTCCTGGTCTATTGTATGCTGTGAAAATACTTTCAAAAACTTTCAAGAAAATACTTTTCTGCCCCACAGAGTTACATAAGTTCCTCTGACAGTCTGAGGTATTCCACCTCCATAGCAACAGATACTTCAAATGATGGATGTCTTGGTATTAATAGGATGAGTAATGCCATCTACTTGGCATGCAATCCAGGTGATTAACTGAGGGGATTGACTACAAGTTGCTCAGTGGCCAAATCTTGCTGATGTTTCTCAGTGTAGGTGGGAAGTCCATGCATGAATGTCAGTAAATATGATGCTTTCTGATGCTTTTTATTAAGGGGATATGTAGCACTACAAGGTGAATCAGCTGGGGGAAAGTGGTCTGCATAATCAAACCATTAAAATCCTCTTTGTTAAAGCAGTGTAGTAGAAAATCAGGTGTACATCTGTCATGGTGTATGTGGTCAGGTCATACCTCGGTGACACTGCTGGGGCACCACCATTGGGGTTTTTTCTCTCTGGCGTTGTATTCCTGTTCCTGAACAGCAGAGAAATTGCCCAGACTTTCTGTATCTGTGCCCCAAGTGACTGGGAACTTCAGGTGTTTTGCTTTTTAGTCTCCTACAACCTCCTGTCCTCCTTCTCTCTCTCACCAGCTGACATGCCTGGGAGCCATCTCAAGGGCCACCTCTTAGTGGGAACTGGCCAAGAGTATCATCTCTGCTGCTGCCACCTCCCCAGTTCAGCTTCTCTCGGTGCTGAAACCTGAATCCTTGCTGTTGTTCTCTCTGAAATATGGTTGCCTCTCCCTTTTCCTTTCCTTGGGATTTGCTCACCACAAATAGCTCTCCCTTCACACTGGCAGGAGAGCAGTGGTGCTGCCACGATGGGACCTGCTGCATTTTCCAGAGAACCAGAAGGAATGGAAAGTTCAAGCAAGCAAGGAAGTGCCTGGCATTTGACAGTAATGACAGAGCCATGCAGGGTCACTTGATCTCTCCAGATAGAGAAGACTATCCTGGAAATCTATCTGCCTGAAACAGCCTGGCATGCGATGGAAAACCTGGCAAATGTTTAGCAGCAGCACATTCTTGCTGCTGGCGCATTCACAGCATTTGCATGGTTGTGTATGCAGGGGGACCCGTAGTCTTAAAGCAACAACCCCACTGTCAATGTTCCACCAGTTGGAAAAAGGAAAAAGAAAATGCCATCCTTCCCTGTGGATCCATGCTGGAGAGGTACGGAAGCTCTGGCCAGTCAGGAGGGGCTCTGGAGTGCCCTGAGGCATGCCGGGCCTCATGTCAGGTGTTTGGCACAGGGGTCACTCCAGTGCCACTCGTTAAATGCTGGAAAGCATTTCTCAAAAGGAAAGTCTGCTTGGTGGGGTATCCACACTGCAGGGACTGTCAGAGCCCTGTCACAAACCCAGGACAGAAACGGGAGAAAAGGGCCAGGAGCTCTTTCTAGAAATGTGCATTTTGCAGAAGAGGCTCTCCTGGCATCCAGCCTGAACAGGTATTTCTCCAAAGAGTTTCCACAGAGCAGAGGCTGCTCAGAAGCAGCAAAGGGAGCTGTGGCAAGGCCGAGGTGACCACGTCCTGATAAGCTGAGGGGAGGTTGTTGAAGATGCGACACAGGGACATGTTAAGGGAGACTCCAGGCTCTTAAATTTACTTTTGTAAAATGAGAAGGGAAGGATGGGTTTTGTTGGTTTGGGTTCTTTTAAGTAGTGGCCTTTTAGAGTTGCTTGATACTTACCCTTTGTAGGGGAACCTCATCCAAAAGCACTGAGACTGGCTTATCTTCAGATCAGAGGGGTGTCTGATTTCTGAACATCGGTCTACTTTTCTTGTAAGGTAAATTGATGAAGGCACAAGACAGCCTTGCAGCCTGAACTTTGGAGTTCATAAGTCTCTGGCGGGTTAAATTTGAGAGCATGACAAACCAGCCTTCCCTTTTCCTGCCAAAAAATAAGAAAAAGCAAGGGATAATTGCATCAAAATTCCCAATATAGAGAGCAGAGGAATTCAGGGCTGAAAGCTGAACTGCAAGTGGTAATGTGTAATCTCTTGCTTATAAGATATTTTCTCCTGTGGGAGTCAAATATGGTACTGTGAAGCTGGAGGGTAAATTGAAATTATCATAAAGATTACTTGTAGTGAGCACATGGGTAAGTGAGACTGTAGGGAAGAACCAACACAGCTTTTCTACAAGAAATCCGAAGGGTCAATAAATACAAGGGGGACCTGTCACGCTGGAGTGCTTGGGGCACCAGAAAAGTTTTGAAAATGGCTTCTGTGTCTGGCGTCACAGTGTGGGCTAGGGTGCTTTGTCTGGAAAAGAGTTAACTGTGGTGAGATATGACACACATGACAAAGGTCATGTAATCATGGATGGCTTAATGGATGAAGGGACTGAATGTTTATCATGACTAATGGGGGGGGGGAAAAAGTTTGGGGCATCAAGTGAAACCAGTAGGTAACAAATAGCAAATTAGAGTAGTTCTTTGTTTGCCATGTGTTAAAGCCTTAGACCCCTGCCACAGGGTGCTGCGGATGCTAAATGTTCACATCATTTAAGAAGAGCCTGGACAAGTTTGTGGAGGAAAAGTGTGTATGCAACTATTAAATACAACAGGCAACATCTGGCTCAGGAAATGCCTGAGGCACCAAGTCTTGGAGCCTGGCAGGCTATGCTGGGAAAATACGCTTGCTCTATTCTTGTGCTTCTCTCTAGGCATCTGGTTTTGGCTCCAGTCAGACAGACTGTTCAGCTACATGGACCTTTTTGTCAGCAGTTGTTTTCATATTTTGGTATTTGTCTCAGCAGATCAGTGACACAGAGCACATGCTCATTTCTTGCTTGCAATGCCTTTACTCAGAGTTGCTCAAGGTTCTCCAAATCAAATATTTTCATCACCCTCCTTTTTGATATCCTTGTGCTTCAGACTGGAAAACCCAATCTAGTTAGGAGCTAACATTCTCATCTATTGATTCCCATGGGAGTAGGCACTTGAAATTTTGCTGGGAGCTTGGTACCCTGCATATTTAAGCCCTATTGCTGCAGGCTGCAACGCGAGCATGTCTGTATTCGGAAGAGAGAGCAGGGGAAGGAGAGCATTTTGTGCTCTTTCCACCTCCTGGTATTTGGGAAGCTGGTCACAGAGACACGGATTTTTCAGGTCTCTCTCACTCCTCTCATCTACAGGGAGAATTTTGGAAATCAAGAAACGTCTTGATTTCTGTAAGACTGCATCTTTGTAATCAAGACCAGAATTTGCCTGGAGCCTCGGCTCAGTCAAAGAAGTTTAAGCATCTCTGCTTCCCTTTATAAATTTTTAGCAAGGCCTGCCATGTGTCAGACACAAGCAGCTGTATAAGGGCAGTTGACCACTCAGTCAGGTCAAACTGGTTGTGATGTTTGGCATCAGAATTAAATCTCCCTTAGACGCCCAGAAGGCAGGATACAACCGGTGAGTATACATTTGACAGAAACCGTAACATCACCAAGTGCCAGTTGTTATGTGCTTCCCAGACTCATCTGGAGGAGGCAGAAATTATCTCCAGATCAGCAACACAGAGCCCCTTCTCTGCTCCTTCAAACCCTCTGCCTACTTCTGGCCCTGGGCCCACGCAAATATCCAAACACAGCGAGGAATATAAATACAGCAAGGGTCTCAGCTTTCATAATATGACTAAGTTGTTTTGATTTAAGAGTGCTTGTCTTGCCAAGATTGGAAAAAATTAGTCCATTCTCCTCATGTCTGAATGTCAAGGTACACCCAGGTTTTCAGACAAATGCCCCAAATGTGCCCACATGAATGCACAACTGGACCAAGGCCTGAGTGTTGGAGAACTTAACTCTTTCTTTTATATTTTTTTTAGGGAAACATGGAGAAAAATAGGAAACTATGGCAGTATGAGAGGATAAAATCCTTGCTTTGAACAAGGATTGAAGACACCCATGGTAAACCAAGAAAATGAAAAAAAAGTCCATACAGGATTACTGTGCTGACCTTGTGTACTAGTTTGAAAACAAACTAGTGAGAGAGTCCAAGTCAGAAATACAATTTAATAGGAAAAATAAAATAAATGCAGTAGCGCAAAAAAACAACCCACCTACAAGGTCAGAGCACAAACCTGACCCCCTGATAATCGGGGGGTTGGTAACAGTCCAATTAGATGGTGACTGCAGTCCTCCTGGAGTGATGGTTCTGTTGAAGGGTCTGGTCTTCCTCGGAAAATCCAGTGGTGTAGATCTTGTCCTCTGGGATCCCAGCAGGTAAGTCTGCCTGTGCTGTTCCAGGCCCCAGATTTTATCCTGGTGGGAATGCTTGGTTCCTTCCCCCCTGGGCGGAGCATCTCACAATGGGATGGTCAGTCATAGGGCAAGGCACTGATGGCACTCCCATTAACAGGAGATAGTCCAGGTTCGGGTTACCTCTGAGTCATAGGGCAAGGCATTGTTGGGCCCATTAACAGGAGATAGTCCAGAGGGAGGAGGCAAGGAACATTGCTACACCTGGTCTCAACAGCTCATGGTAATAGAATACACTGTAACCCAGGACACCTTGGAGTACTGAGATGTTCTTTGAAACACTCCTGGGCTTCACCTAATTTTCTCCACAGAATTTGCCGGCAGGGTGGCAATACTTCATGTGTTTAAGAGCTTTGCTTAATTTGCCTGTTTAGTCCACAGTGCATGAAGAGAAGGTGGAAATAGTACCAGTGATATTTAAATAAATTCTGATTCTTCTCTAGGGTCATCTATAGCTACTTCTTTTTGTGTAATCTCCGCCTGCCTTTCTTTTTTTAATAAGGTGTTCTGCCAGTAATACCCTTACAGATTAAGGTAAATGTAGACTCATATTGGGGAAAATCCTATCAGTGTAGAGCAGCTGTTTGCAGGGAGACTTGTCACTGTGAAGCAATCTACACTTTGTAGATGTGGATGTGTGGATCCCTGACACATTTGCAGGCTTACATTCATTCCTTGTTTACATTCATTAAGGCCAGAGTTTTGGGAAAAGTGTTACACCAAAGGCTCAATTTAGTTGGCAAAACAGAGGTGTTGGATGCCGTTAGACGTGCAGAAGGGTGTCTGAGACATCCACAGAAGGCTGGTTGGGGTGACAGTCCCTGAGGAAGACTTGTGCCCTTTTGCACTGGCAGAGGGAGGCCAGGCAGATGCCATCAGGCATCTCAAATGCCTGTAGTTGCCCTTCCTTGGGCAAAAATGCGTCCGAAACTTATCGGGAAAATGTCCGTGGTTAAGGTCAGACAGGCTGGGCCACAAACACACAAAAGATAAACCACAAATGATTGACTATGCAGGCAAGCGTAGAAATTACTGTCATGTGAGGATACGGTCATTTTGTAATGCTGCCTGCCACAATTTTTGTGCAAATATTTATTCTTGAAGAAAAGACAGTTTGGGCTTCCTTTTCAAAACCAAAATGTTTCTGATGTTTAAAAAGAAAAAAGAGAAAGAAAGTATTTGAGACATCTTAGCTCTTATTGCCCGGGCTTTGCTGAAGGTCTCTGGGATTGGAAAGGTGAAGTCATCTCAAGCTGTGGCACTGGTTTCATCCCCAGCTGAAGGAGCAGGGATGTAGAGTCACAGTCTGTGAATCACTGACAACATCCTAATACCCGAAATAATTCTGAGGATATACCCTACTCTGCTTTTGGTTCTGCCCTTTAGCTGACGAAGAAGCAGCCCCTCCTGCTGGGCCCCAGGGCCGCGGGAAGCGGCACGGAACCAGCAGCGCTTTGCAGGCACAGCCGGGCTCCCCCCAGCCCCGCGCAGGGCTCGGTGCGCAGCTCGGTGCGCCCCGCCACGGGTGCTGCGGGACTGCGGAGTCCGGCAACACCTGCACGGCTCGTCCCAGAGCCTGGTGTGGCACAGCCCCGACTCCATCCCAGAGCTGGGGGACCTCCACGTGGCGAGCTGCGGAAGGTCTTTGTGTCCTCTCCTTCCTCCCTTTCCTCCTCTGCGCTTCCCAGGTGTGAGCGGCAATCAGAGGGAGGGAGGGAGGGAAGACCTGAAGCCCAGCTGAGTTCTTGAAGTAGGGACTGCAGCGCAGGTTCCAGCAGCTGCATAACATCTGTTTGGAGCACACTCAGACATAAGCATACCTTTAAGGGGTTGCGAGAGTTATCCTGGGTTTCTTTTCCTGCATGATGTTCTACGAGGTAATGGCAATTTACACTGCTGCCTGTTTTTCAGTACTAAATAATGTGCTGTTAAGTAGTCTCTTTGTTCTGTCTGTTGTTTGTTCCCTAGGTATTTTTGCTTTGTTGGTTTTTTCCCTACCTCATTTTCCCAGATTCTGTGGTGGCTTTTACACCCTACTTGTTTAATTTTGATTTAAAATCAAAGTATTTTTACTCCACCTAGGAGATGTTCTGAAGGTCTCTCAGAAATCCTTCTTTTTTTTTTTTTTTTTGGGCTCAAAAGGCCCAACTAGGAATATTTTACTGTAAAGCATTAACTGCATGTATAAAAGAAGAGCTAGAACCTTGCTTTCCATGATTTCAGACTATTAAATGCTGAAAGCTATCCCCCAAATGATATCCCCCACATGATTTTTTTTTCTGGTAGCTAAAACAGTTGATAGATCCTTTGCAAGTAAAGGCTGGTTTGTGTGGAAAAATCTGGCAGCTGATGACAGATTTACTTTAATTTACTTTTGTGCATGAATGTTTTACTGCAGAAGAGTCATCCTGGATCATTACCCAAGTTGAACGATTCATGTGAAAATGATAAATGTTTCTGCTGACTTGCAGTGTTTGGGTACTCATTGAAGGCAGTATCAGCTCTCGTTGCTAACCAACACTGCCTATTCAATAAGAGGTAGGAATGCCTTTTCTATCTTCATACCATACCAAAAGATTGTCCTGGTTTATTTTGTAAGAAGAAGGTGTTAATGGGTTTATTCTGAAGAGAAGATTTCCCATCTCTCCTTTTTCATCCTTTCTAATAAGATTAAATTCTCTTAACGAACAAAGTGATTAAATTTGTACTTCACTTAAGTAGTAGATATTACCCTAAATAAAGCCACATATTGTCACAACGGTGTTAGGTTAAAAGCTGTGGTATATATACAAGTCCATTCTCATACTGGGAAGCTTAAGTCACTAGGAAAAGTAATATCAGCTATGAAAGGATACTTTATATTTAAAATACTGAATTATACAAGTGCCAAATAGCAAATATAATGGATATAAGATGTATTCTGGTTGCACGGCTCCTAAGTGTTTATGGCAATTTTGGCAATTAGAGTCTACTCTTCATATTTCTTTTATCTTGCAAAATTGATCGGAGCACCTTCTGCTGCCTGTGTCTTGCTGAGAAAGGCAGTGTCTCTGAGGGCAAGGAAGACTTCTTCCAAAGACCTGCTGACTGGAGACAGTGGTCCTTCAGCAGATCCTTGCAGTCTGAACAACCTTTCCTTTGCCACAGATGGCATACAGTGGTTCACTGGAATTCTTTGGCTTTTCAAGGAAAGGACTACCTGGATTTTGTCAGATTCACTCAAGACAAGGTTTGGGTGAGAACCTGGGAGGCTCAGTTCCAAACTGATGAAGTTTATAGCTCTGCAACATAAATAACTAAACATTTTTGAAGGATCACATAAAGTTTTACAGTTGTGGGGACTTGGACTTCACTGCTCACCCAGTGTAAAAGCAGTGCACTCAGTACATGCATTTATCTTCATCATGTTTTCTGAGTAGGGACATTACCTAGTGTCACCACTCTGGATTTTCCTGGAATGTTCTTGTGTTCCCTCATAGCCTGACGAGAGTCAGAATACCGAGGACTCTCTCGTACTGAGACATGTAGTTACTTCTTGGCCTACTATTATTGATAACATCTGTCTCAGTACTGTAATCTAGTTCTCTGCTGTACTGGCAGCCAAGAAATGTGGTGTTTTGGGATCAAAAATATTGCTGGGTTTGTTCTTGAAAAAGATTTTTTTTCAGATGAAACTATTTAATTCCTCATGAATTGTGAAATTAGGTCAGTTTCACTGACACAGAACCAAAATATTTTCAAAATTATTTTAAAACTTTTTTTAAATGCTGAAGTTTTCATTTTGGCTTGGATAAAACCTGTGTTATGTTCCCTTCCTTCCAAGTCTGACCTGTCTCCTGACCAGCCTGACCAGCTTCCCTCCAAAAATGACTCCATTCACTCTTGAAACAAAACCACTTAAAAACAATTCAGTGAAAATATATCAGCTTCCAAATAAAACATTTGGAGATCATCAGCATGTATCACCTTACCGGGTTTGGTGTGATTTATTTGGATGTATAGCTCTACTCTGTGAGCATTTTTAAAAATTGTTTTTTCCTAATTGAGGCTAAAACAAAATTTGAAACCTAGAGTGTTTTAGCAGAAAATTTCATTTGCAGATTTGTGCTGGCTTTTTCCAGGAATCACGTCTTGCTGGGCTCAGCCACTTGGTTTTCCCTCTTGCATGAATGGCATAAACACCCCCCTCCTCTCACCTGGGCAAGCACAGTTATCCATAAATGAGCCTTGCAGGATGGTCAGGGGCTAATTACAGGTAACGATAGGAAAGGGGATCAAACCGCCGTCACATTTTACAGGTTCCTGCAGAATGGGATTTTTTTTCCTGGAAAAAAAACCCCAACAAACGGACAAACAAAAAACCCCCAACAAACAGAGTTACTTGACAACTCTGCTTTCATACTTCTTTTCAATTCCCTCTGTGATCCTGACCCCCTGTTAGGCTAGTACTGGGCTATCCTCTCTATAATTGCACACCATCCTGGCTTCTCCTGGAACTGGCTAATAAAACCAGCTCATTTAATGCAAATGTCCCGGAGTGAAAATAAAATCCCAGTCTGATAAAGCCGAGAGAAGGAGCAGCTGAAACCCGCTTGTGCCGCAGCCCGGAATTCCCCGGGCCGGGGCTCAGCCAAGGAGCAGCTGGTCGCTGGGGCAAGGGCTCCATCTGCGGGAAAGGACCCGCATCCATCCCTGCCCAGGGGATCTTACCTTCTTGTACAAAGAGGAAGGCCCTCGGGGTTTCCTCTTCTCCAAATGCACTGTGAATTACTACTGGGTTAACACGCATTGCCTACAAAGCCCACACGGGAAAACTTAACTCCGAGTGCGTGTTCCAGCAGTGAGCAGGGCAAGCCTGACTGCAGCAGTGACGCCGGTGGGCTAAGGATTTTCTTTTCTGTGATGTTAAGTCACTACATCTTTAGGGCTTGCCTGGAACCAGTACCTATACAGGTTATCTGAGCGTTTCATGTGTGAGAGCAAACTAGGAATGCTTCTGTTCTTGTTCTTTCTTTCCATCTGCATTCCAGCTCTTCTTTTCTGTTTTTCTAAAGTTTGCTGTTGCCATATATGCAAAGCATGGGCACTTGGTGTTGTGCCTGTGAGAAGGAGCATGCTTTCTGTATATGACCCCTGCCATGGCTGAATCTGTTCCAACACCATTTAGCAAGGGTGCCAGCTGTCAGTCCTAGATAGTTTTACAATGGGAGACCGGTTGAATGTCAATGCTCCTGGAAATGCCTAGCAGGATTAACATTTTCTCACAGCAATTCTTCATAACAATCCAGCAGGCAGTTCCCTGTTACTTTTTTTTTTTTCACTACCTCATGCAATTTTTCTGTGAGCTGTCATCTTCTGAGTTAACATATGGCTAAGTGCAAACCCTCTGTTCAGAAAAGGAGAAATGTAGCTCGCTGGTAGCTGGGGTATCTTCTGCCATTACAAAAACAATGTTGTTTTGTTTCTGGGAACAGAGATTTCCATTCCATAGCTGTTGTCTGTTGTTTCTCTCATCAGCTAGTGAGGAGTCCCATCCATTACCATTATTGTTGGATGGTCCCAAAGGGATTTATTTTTTTCTGTAGATGATCCAAGCTCAGTTCCTTGTTGATAAAAGAGAGAACATTTTGTTCAAGGTCCCCACACATATCCTGCATTTTGCAGTCTAGGCTTTACAGGATACCCAGCTGGCTTGTGAAAAGGATTCCTTTGGGCCTTAGAGGCTATGAATCCAGTGATCTATTCCCGTGGAAATCCTCCTGTAGCTTGGCAAATGGTTTAGTAGGATCTCAAGGTCCGTTGACTCTGGGTGAAACATGAAACAGTAATTTGCTCTGTCTCAGTCTGTGTAACCTTTTTGTCAGAAAAACAACAAACCTATTAGGTCAGTGTCCATACAGCCACAGGCAGCAAAATCCAGAGCTAGCACAACTGAATACACACAGAGTGTCCAGTTTCCAAACCACATCCTCTCCTAGCCAGTGCTGTGCCAGCTGAGTGGAGCCAGCCCTCGACACCCAGGCAGACTCCCTGCCCCTGCCCCTCTTCTAGGAGCCTATGCCTCTCCTCCTCTTCCTCATCCAGTTCGTGGGGCAGGGTTCCACATGTACATGAAGGGACCAAGCCAGGGTTTGCTCTGGGGGGTGTGCGAAGGGCTGCAGCACATCTTGAGTTTCCATCCAGATATTCCTCTCAGCGCATTTGGTGACTTATTCAAGAGATGAATACTGAAGAGAGGATTTCTGGGCCTTTGTTTCAACAGGATTTTTATTCCTTAAAGTAGATAATGTATTTCTACAAAAAATTAAAATGAAATCTTGGTAAGCAGCCATCGTTGATGTAAAAAAGTGGTAGCTTTGTATCTGAAGTATTAGCAGGAATCTCTTGTGCCTTAACAGCAATCCTTTTAACTCCATGGATTATTTCATCTGACCAAAAGATGTCTCCTAATCATTAACCACATGCAATTCACTCTGACTGTAATAGGAGAAGGTCTTTCCTTGCTAGAGCAGGTCAGTTTCTGAATTATACTGTGTATTCTTTTCTGGTTTAAGTTTTCTTACAAGACCCATCACAGAGAAGGTAGGAAATCCTTTTGCTGGTGTCTCTCTGTACAGATAACTGCTGGCTTCCCTTGTAAAACGTCAAGGCTATCACCATCAGCAGCGTCACTGCACCATTTCCCCCTCAGTGTTACTGAAGTAAACATTTCCATAATAGGTATCACGAAAGATCTCTAGGGAAGAAAAGTGTGTATTATAACGTGGGAAGGTTTCCTCTGCTTGCTTTCAGCACTGTTAACGGGCATGTCCTTGCTGTGCTCTGATTAATTGCCCAGCTTTTATCATGATTAGCACATTTAGCATTAGGCTGGCCAGCTGTCAAGCTGAGCTCAGTCACAGCAGACAAGCACTCACTGTGATTTGTGATTTTCCATCTCTAACTGATCATCCCAAGAAGATATAAGGCCCAAGTCCCCGTGCTTAATTAACCTAATGTAAGGAGGGCATTGCACAACAGAATTGAATAACTTCTTGTTTTTTAAAGAAAAAACTGTATGCAATTTAGATTGTGGGCTTGCTTATGCATCCAATATTCAATTACGTCTGACTCTAGAGGAGGAAACGCCTATCGGACAAATTGGATATCACTTTGCCTACTTCTGAAATGCAGCAGAAATTGGGAATGCAGGGGAGAGGGAAAGGTCT
Organism: Gymnorhina tibicen; assembly: GCA_013399875.1. Lineage (NCBI taxonomy): Eukaryota > Metazoa > Chordata > Aves > Passeriformes > Artamidae > Gymnorhina > Gymnorhina tibicen. Next base: position 637,149 of record VXAZ01000672.1, read on the forward strand.
TTGCATCATTATTTATTACTTCACTCTCCCAATGGAGAGAGCAGACACTGCTGCCATCCAGAAGCATCATTTGGAAGAAAAGTAAAACTTATTCTTCCCTCTTCTTGATGACGGGGAATGAATTCTGTGTCTTAGCTGAGATAATCCTGCTGTGATTTGGGAAAGTCTAAATCCACATTCAATTCCAGCCCCTCTATTATGCAGCAGCTTGGCACACGTATGCTTTCCTTTACTTTATGAACCACCTCACCTGGTGCTGCTTCTCTGTGTTGGTTTTATGGGTTCTGCCAGTGCCAATAATGATAGAATTCTTCTTTTCAGGCAAAATGACTGTGGTAAGATATTATGGTTTATCGAGGTTAGATCCTTTTTCAGATTTCAGGGATAAACAAATGTGGGCATGTACACTGGGAATCCAGTCCAGATTTCATGAGGAACCCCTTAATCATCAGGTAACTTGACCTACTTGCAGACTGCAAAGCTTGAGCTTCAGAAATAATATAACTGAATGGAGCTCCTTTATGCTCCTGTCATTCTCCAGTCATCTGTAGCAAAACTCCGATCTGCACTACCTAGAGTTCACAAGTCTGGTTGAAACAGTTGGTTTATGGCAACAGAGAAGGAAGACCACAGCCCATCTCTTACCACATCATCATCCATTGCTGCCTACTAGTTTGTCTCTTCCTCTACTGAAATGTGAGCTCTCTTGGGATATATCAGTCTCTGACCACTTTGCAAGAAAAAAGAATAGACTTCCAGTACCAGAACAGCCATTACAGTCTATGCCTAATAATTTTGACTAGAGATTTGATGTAGGTAAGTTCAAACAGCCTAAAAAGCATAGCATAATTGATGTAGCACAAGTATTTCACTTGTCCCAAAATAGCTGGTACATGGGTGGTTGGATTTTTTGCAGTCGTTGCTTGGTTAAGATCCAAGTTCATTGCAACAAGGTCACCTGATGGTCTCTCTGACATTTACATGGTTTTTACTAAGTAAGCCTCATGGGAGCATTTTCTGGGTTCAATAAGCCAGAGTTGTGCCCTGTTTGTCACCACTGAAATTCACTTTTTCCTTTTTTGGTACATGCCACCATTTAGGTTTTTCAATCTTTTAGCTTCCTTTAAAACAATAGCCAGCTGATGGATCTGCAGTGTGCACATAGGGAAATTTTCAAGAGATGCTTTTGTTCTTTTTTCATAATCAGGGTCTGGCTCTGAGCTCAGGGTCCTAGAGGTGGGTTTCTGTATTTCCTTTTCCAGGTACTATCAAGGTTGATTTATCTAACTTGCAGACGAGACCAAGGAAAGGTTAGACTGTAAGTGTCAATGGATTTCCCAGAAAAACCATGGATGCCGCATCCCTGGGAGTGTTCAAGGCCACGTTGGACTGGGCTCTGAACAACCTAGTGAAAGGTGTCCCTGTCCATGGCAGTGAGATTGGAACTAGATGACCTTTAAGGTCCCTTCCAGCTCAAGCTAGTCTATATTTTGGGGTTTTTTTATATGAGTGGAAAAAAATATGTAATCATGGCATGCTTTTGCTGTGTGTGCTGTAGCATTCTCAGTGTTCTGATTAAATGGCATTATTGATTGCTTTTGTGTAACAGTACCATCTCCAGCTTTAATTTTGCAGAGGAAACTTCTCCATCACTGCTGATGCAGAGATAGTAGGTACAACATAAGTCCAAGACTAATACCCCAGAGCAAGTGTGACTTCAGAGAAACCAAAGTGGAGGAGGAAAGGTTGCACAGAGGAGCCGAAATGCTAATGTTTCTATGATTAATAATCACCTACTGCCTGTTCCACTCTACCAAATGCTACTGAAAATAATGATGTACCTTCAGCATAGTGAATTTCCCGCAGCTCGTCTGAAAATCTCTTCATCTGGGTAACTTGGCTGACTTCCACTTTGGCTGAGTAAAACTCTTCCGTCATTGTGAAACCACTTGAGAATTTGAGTTGAACAGGACGAAAGGAAAAAACAAAAATCAGAAAGAGCAAATGGCAGCTCAGTTTGAAGGAGACTTCATGTAAGCAGAGAGGCCATAGCTAGCCAAAGCTAAAATGCTATAGGGTCTAAAGTTTCTCTGTAAGATCTGGATGATCATTTTTTTCAGGAATATGTCTTTCTTTTATAAAGAAAGGTTCTATAAAAGTGTTCGTGGTTTTGTCCTTACCAAATCAATCCCCAAAATCTTAATCACTGGCTTTATATTTCCTTTTAAAATTCCCTCTCAGTCGAAATGATGGCAGTTGAATGTGCACATCCGAACCAGAGCTTCAATGCACCCATGTGTTACTGTAAATGTTTTCCTCAAAACAGTAAATCTGTTTTACTGAAATCCTGTGTTACTGAATCTGCATATATTTTTCTACACTGTATCTTTATTTATCAAATTAATTGTATTCAAGCCAGCACAAAATTCTGGCTTTGTATTTAGTACAAGTTTAGTGTTATCCCGAAGGTTTTGAGTGAGGATGCCGCTATATTACATTACATTGTGTTACTTTTAGGTAGGTTTTAAAAGGCCCTGCTGAAGAGCAGAGGCTCCTTGTGATATGCTATGTATGCAGAGAGAGGAAGCTGTATATGAAAATAAAAAGATCTAGGAATCTAAACTCTAATCTAAGTACATAAAGGGTGAGGGGAATCCAGGCACAGAGGAGCAAAGTGAGTGAAAAGTCCTCACTAAAGCCAGAGTGAAAGCCCAGGTTCCTGTTTGCCTCTGTCCCTTTTCATCAATAACTGTTTTTTCTGTGCTGCCTTGGCCGCTTACCAACTCAGCTGAAGAGACTTCGGCCTTTATCTGAGATTTCTTCAAACGGTTGATTCACACTGTCAGCCTGATGGCCTGTGCATGGAGGCAGTGAGAGAATATTTGGGCATCCTTAGGCTTGAAGTCACTGATGGTGTAAGACAGCAGTCTGCCCACTGCCAAGGAGCTCAGTATGTCCTTCCTTGCAGAGCATGCCTCTGTCTCACTGGTGGCAATGTTGCCTTTCCCCAGGCTTAGAATTAAAAGCCAAACACGGTTAGAGGGGAAAAAAGGGTTTTACCTTGGTATTTATTTAAGGATCCTCAGGTGCACCACATCCAGGTAGAATGCACCAAAACGCACCCCAGAATGCACACCGAAAATGCACACACCCCGATGATTCACATATACAGTTACAGACCTTGCACATTAGCAGATCTATCAAAGATTCCCCAATGAGAGGCTCAAGAGAAGCCCCCATCCTGAGGAACCTTCCCCCTGGAGGGGCCTATCTTGGTTTACAGAATGTGTTCTGGAGAGGACCTTGGTGTCTGGGGCTTTCTGACCCAACTGCGAGGTTCCCAAGATGTTTGGTCTCTTGGCTTAATGGAACTTTGGGTCTAAGCTAGGTATCAGACTTAGGGAATTACAAGTATGTGGGCTAAAAGCACTAAGGATACATAAAAGCTGTATAAAAGGGTATATAAGAGGGTATATAAGAGGGGTATATAAAATGCAAAAAATCATCATGGCATCAGCAGTGGCCCAGTCAGATCCAGCAACACCCTGAGGACTGGGCTTTGCATGCAGTCCCACTTCTGAGGAGCATCATCGTCACAGGCTGGTTTTGGGTTCACAAAGTGCAGCAGTGAAAGGATGCAGCACTGCAGCCATCACAGCTCCTCACTGCTGCTGCTGCTGCTGAAGGGCAGTACAACAATGGGCCTGGGCAAGGGAGAGTACAACTTCTATCTCAAAGAAACCTGGTTACAAGTAACTTTTCTTTATCCTTCTAGTGGGGCCATTACATTTGTCCTTGCCTGGGGCAAGATGAACAAGGTGTGCTGATGAGAAGGTAAATGCAGAACAGAGAGATATAGCAAAAGAATGAAGCCTGTTCAGCTGAGTTGTGCAGTGTGTGGTTGTGTTTCAGTGCACATGAGGGGACAGCTAGTGGCCTCTGGTGGTTTTTGTAGAGCACGATGTGTCTCAGCTCTTGAGGTTGCAGTGTCATTAGCTGAGTCCATGTCAGCTGGGAAAGCGGGCAAATGTTGACACACAGCTCCCTAACTACAGCATTTAGCTCATCTGGGGGTGCTTGGGAAGCGACTGACCCCTACAACTCCCACTGACAGGGTGACAGAGCAGAGCTGAATGCCGGTTTGACACAAAAGGTGAGTTTAGGGCTGTCCTGGCATGTGAAGAATACACCTTTCAGTATGTGAGCCCTGAGGTGTCTGGGACTTTGCTTGAGTGATAGGTAAGAAACTGTCACAGAAGGCATGAGAATTTGGGAAGCAGACAGGAAAACTAATTTATCCTTATGAATTACTGGAAATGGTGGATAGGTCATTAGGGGCTGTTACTTACAGAGACGGTGTTTGCATTTTTTAAAAAGTGTTTTAATTGATAAACAAAATGAAGCACACTTTTCTCCACTGGAGTAAATGGGGCATTTATTAAATATGTAACACCCAAATTAATATCCTACAAAGGTGATAAACACTTGATGTGAGGATAAATATTGAACAGGCCTCTCAGATACTCTTGTTTCATGGACAAATGCCAAGTTGTCATCAGTGGCAAAGCGGGATGTGGATAAATTACCTTAACGTCTGGGAGTGAGTGATAACCCAGATGTGTTTAGTGGGAAAAAATGTCCCACCCCAGTGTGCACTCAATGTAGCTTGAAATGTGTTGCTAACATCAGCCTATGTACAGAAGACCTTCCATTTCAAAGTGTAAAAACTCATTCTGAAGTTCATGAATACAAGCTGAATCTGCCTGAGACGAGATAGCAAAGTCTAACAAGTAACACTACCCAGATGGAGCCAGTCTGAGCCTCTATGATAGATGTCTTTGTCCAGTAGATCAGGGACATATTGCACAAAACATATTACACTAAAGTTATTTGTGCCTTTTCTGGATTTAATTGCTTTCTTTGTAAGAGACATGAAAGAGTTTTATTCAGGGACACTTCCAGATAGGAGAAATGCAGCTGAGACTGAATTTCTGTGCCTGCGCCAGACTCAAGCTACTCTTTCTTTTGACCAATTGAATTAGAAAAAACCAAATCCAAGTGTGTCTGTGCACCTAAACAGAGGAGTTTGTATGTTTGTGCCGGATGGTAAAACTGTCTGTCTTACTCAGGTTCCTGTGTGGTGGCTGGGCTGGGCTGGGCAGGAGGGAGAATGGCTGCCTGTTTGTCAAGCCCTGACCACAGCTCTCCGCTGAGCTGCCCCTGGGGGAAGGAAGGGACACCTTCCTCAGCAGGAACTCTGCTGACAGGGATGTCTGAAGTGGAGGAGAAATGTAAAAAGGGGCTGAGGCCTCAAGGACTTACCAGAGGGCTCTGCCTGCAGCAGAGAGCAGAGCCAAAGCCAGCCCCAGGAATGACAGTGGCTGCTGAGGCTTTCGAGGCTTCCACAGACTGGGTCTGTTCCCAGGCAGCTGAGAGGCAGTGCTGCTCCAGGTGAGGCCTCACTGCAGGCCAGTGGCAAGGTGGGAGCATCACCCACATTCAGTTCATCTCCTGCCGTGGAGGTCAGCTCTCTACTCTTTACAGACTGAGCTGTTCCAGTTCAGCGTCTAGAATCCTAGCGCAATCTGGGTGAGGTGCATGTGGTGACTGATGTGCTCCCTTGAAACGAGGTTCCCTGGTCTGGGCTGCATTTTTTCCCCTCATTTTTTTCAAATGGGGGAAATCAATTAACTCTAATGGAACTAATTAATTTGAAATGTTTTCAAAACTGGCAGGACAAAAGTTGAAAATAAGGGAGGGGATGTGAAAGACTGCAATATTAATAACCCATTAAACCCTATGTTTTGCGGGCTTCCCCCATCCCTGATGGGTCAAGACTGTGACCATCACTTTGACTGATGGACACTGAAATTGCAACAATCAAGTCTTGTCACTGGATCCACAGGACCTGATATTGTTCTACTCTTATCCTTTATTTCTCTTTCTGTCTTTTCCGTATATATTTTCTTAAGTGTTATTTTTATGCTTTTATATGCTATATTACCATAGATAATAACAACCAAAAGGACTACGTACCTGCTTTCCATTGCAACCAAATTGTTCTAAAATAAACATATATATGTATATATATACATATAAAACATATATATATAAACACTGACCACTCAGTGTCATGTCACACAAATCTGTCCCAAGGGATCTATTAACAAGAACCTGAGTTACTCTCGCCTTCTGATCATAACCGGGGAGAAGTACTCTTTCCTCAAGAACTAGTGCTGATCAGGCCTAAAAGATAGGACCTTTGGGTAAATTATTAAACATAATTTTTGCTTTCAGAAGTTTGGCTGTTCCTTTTCCAGCTTCATGTATAAGACAAAGCAAGGTTTCAGGCTTGGAAGGAGCAGTGGACACTGAAGAAAGTTTTTTGGGTCATTATGCCGTAATTGTCTGAGTCCCTTTCATTCACCTTAAGCTCTTCCTCCTGTGGTTACCTTGGTGCCATTTCTGGTCTCTGCCCATGACTGATCCCAAATTCTGGCATTCGGATGGACTTGCCAGCAGGGATCTGGTTCAGTATGGTTTGCTTGGTCTGGTGTTAAAACAAGTTCTGTGTTGGCTCCAGCCAGCTGCTTCCTGCTGAAAATGTCATCTTATGAGGCTTTTACGAATTTTTGGCCAGCTCAGATGTCTTCTGTTGTTCAGAGGACAGCCCCTCAAGCCCACTGCTTCTAAAGTAAGGGAGAAAATAGTGACAACTCAGGGTCAAATTCAGCTGGGGTTTGTATGTGAGGAGGCTCCAGGGGAAAGGATAGCTTTGGTCTGCCAGGAGAGAACTCATTAAGTAGGAACTCATTAAGTTCATGGGCTTGTACAAGCCTGCAGGATAGCTGACTGGCCACAGCAGGAGGAAGTTATGCTAATGGTTGCTTTTTTCCTGTTATCTGCAGGTGATCTTTGAAAGACGTTGTGCTTCTCAGAGGCCTGTTTCCTAGTGTTTCCTTTTTATTTTTTTGCCATGTGACTGGTTTTAATGTATGCATCACCTTTGATACAGATTGTGGTTGCACTCTACAGTGCATTATATGAATCTCTTCTTAAATCCAGGAGGAATGTCAGTATCCACCTGACAAATTTCTGAATGTGCAAAGAACCAAAATCTCTTTTCTAATTTTAATACATAAAATACAAATATTACTGGTTTTTAAATTTAGTTTTGGTGTCCTCTTTAAGGCTGTCAATTTGGTCCTGAACACTACTTTATCTCTTCTTATACAAGAGGTATTTCTAGGAACTGATAACTCAATAGGGTTTTTTAAAAGTGTTGTGAGGCTTATAAAAATGAATTTTTTAACTTAAGGCAAGCGAGAAAGATTAAATGTTTGAAAGACCATATTCATTTCTTTTCAGAAAACCGCCTAACAGTTCGTATTTTTCAATCATTAGAAAATGTTCATATTCCTTAGTACATAATTAACAGGCTTACACATCTGACAGATAATAAATTATTTTCAAATTCAACCGACTAGAAATCTTCAGTTCTTTTTAAAACACCAGTAAAGTTTTCAGAGGGAGAACTATGCTTTTCAGTGTAGTAGCACACACTTGTATTGTCCTGCACTCAGCTGTACATAGACTGGAGTTAGATTTCAGTGCTGGTAATCATTCCATGGATACATCATTTACAGATTAGAGATGCAATAAACTAAGACATTCTGTAGTTAAAAAGCACCCAAATATTGTGAAGCAACTCATATGAAAAGTCAACAACAAAATCAAATATACTGTTTCCTCAATGCTTCTGTTGCAGTGGAGTCCGAGTTGCAAACTGATTCCTGAGGAGCCAACAGCAGTTTGCTTTGCATTGATGGTGGGTTCCATGGTACCTTATGAATGGAGTAAAAAAATTCCTGTCAAACCACTGTGGCTTTGTCCGGAGTGTCATCAGACTGGCAGAGCTCAGCAAATGTGCCGCCTGTTTCTTTGCAGCGCTGTTTGAATTACTGAATTTGATTTAACCACCAGAGCAGGTTAATACTGATGGTACCCAGCTGCAAGAGGAGTGGAAAGTTTTACTTTAAATATTACATGATTTTTTAAAAGAATAAGTTGAATTTCAATATAATTCCAAAGGAAATAAATGAGAATCCAGGGGGCTGCTTTGCAGACCTCCCATCATATTAGCTTTCCGTGGTCAAGAAACTCTTTATGAAGCATATTTTTTTGGTTTCTATTGGTTTTCTTATTGATATTTAGAAGAATTATTGAGTCTGTCCAATCTAGGGACTTGTGCTCAGTTTGACTCCCTACACTATATGCCTCTAATAGTAATCTATTTGTTATGGGCTGGGTTGTTTGGGTTTTTTTACTTTAAATGTTTTAAAACCTTATATATACAGTAGTGAGTAGAAATAACCTTTCCTTGAGAGCCTTGTTGTGTTTCATCACTTACAGTTTTGGGATAGTGATCTTCAGCTTAAGAGCCAACATTGCTCTTCTTGAATGAGCAGAATCTGATTCTTCCTTGCTTTCAAAGTCATAGGAATGTGAGGGCTGTTTCCTGCACGATTCTTGCTGTTTCTACTGTGTCCCGAAAGAGAAACTCAAAAGTTGCCCTTATGCTGCCTGTGGTTCTGTTGTTTTACTGTCAGTGGTGATTAATGCAAGGAAAATGGAAAAAATGTGACTGAAAAAAAGGTGGTGGTGCAAATCTTCAGCTTGTGCAACACCTTGATTATCTCTTGCTTGTGGTTTTAATACCCAAACAGGATGGTGACTGAAGTGCAGGTTTGACATGAGGTCTGATTTCCAGTGTTTTTCCTCTGTCTGGAACTTCAGGCAAGGCCTCACTCCATATTGCAATCTGGTCCTGGGGTTGAGGAAATGGTGATTTTTCTAGTGTCCATTAAATACATGCTTCTCACCTAACTAGATTAATTAGTAAAAAGCTTAGTTGTTTGGAGGAGACATGAAATTCTTCAGAAGAGGAGATGTACGCATTTTGTGCCCATAGAAATGAGCACAGAGAGGGAAGGTGTCGTGGATTAGGAATGGTTCTCCCCAGTTCACTGCCCCCCACTGGGACTGTCCAAACCATGCACTGCTCTGCAGAGGAGAATTGGAGGCACAATAGGTAAAGAACATGGGTTGAGATCACAACAATTTACTAGAAACAGCAATGAGATAAGAAACGAACAGTAACAGCTACAATACTAAAGACAGAGGGTACAAGGAAAGAAATTATTCACACAGAACCCCCCTCCTGCAAATAGACAATTCCAGACATCTCCCTCCACCACACTTACTTGACCAGGAGGAATCAATCCTCCCCAGAAGAGAGAGGAAGCTGAGGTGGTTCAGAATAACCTCCAGGTCCTGGCCATGCCTCTCCAACTATGCAAAAATTAGCCCCATCCTGGTCGGAACCAGGACAGAAGGATATTAATTGCAGTCTTCTGCCAGCACTAGTAATGACATGTCAATTACTTCCATAAAGTCATCAAAACCCCTCTGAATCAGGCTGGATTTTTTTTCACTGTTTTTCTTGGGAGGTTCTCCCAGTAATTCACTGTGGCACACTCGGGAAAGACAAGCAGGAAAGTTAAGCAGGGAGGAAGAGGACGAGGGACGCCCAAGGCTTAAAGGAGAAGGTGGGATGTGTGGAGTTCTTCTGTGGGACAGGTAAGGGTCTGGTTAGAGCATGAGTCAGAACCGAGCGAAGAGAAAGAAGGGCAGCAGCATGGGGGGACCACGTTACCATGTTACCATGAGGTCAGACTGAAGGAGGGGGCCTACTTAAAACCTTCGAGGGAGTCTGGGGATGGCAGAGCCTGCTGTTCCTTGGGGTCATGAACCTCCCTGTCACTGCTGGAGGGGCAATATGTCAAGACACATGCAGGAATATGTTTCTGGATGGTGCCCGGGACAACTTCTTTCTTGATATAGGGCCTGGTTGGGCCATCCCATGGGATCACACTGATGGATCTGCTGTCTCTTTGAAGGAGACGCCAGCAGGGGAGGTGGTGACCCGTGGCAGCCTTAGCTGTGGTGAGTGTGAAAGAGAGGAGATGAAGATCCTGAGGGGAGGAAGGGAGGAACATTGCAGAGCCCAAACATGCGGCACCAGGTGAGAAGCTGGCGTCTTGTCTAGGGCATAGGCAGCTGAGATCGCAGAGGAGCAGCTCTGAAGGCTGAAAGAGATGAGGGGAACTGCCATGACTACATGGACCAGATAAGAATGGTTCATCCTGGTATCTGGGAAAACAAGTGGGTGTATTAGCAGCCCCGCTCGGTTAAGCCAAGAACTCATGACAGAACTCCTCTGGAAAATGACCCCATAAAGGAGGAAGAAATAGGACCAGGCTACAGAGGAGGGCTTTAGAAATATTTTCCAGGCTTTCAAGGGTGGAGTTAGGAAAGCCAAGCTCAACTGGAACTGTCAAGGGCAAAACAAAGAACTTCATCCTCTGCATGAGCAGTAGAAGGCCGAACAAGGAGCTGTGTGCTCACTGCTCAGTAGGGAGAGCGATTTCGTGGCAGTGGACACAGAGAAGACCAACGTCCCTAACGCCTTCTTTGCTTTTGTCTTCACCACCAAGTTCTTTTATCTTTTAGTGCTTTGCAGAGCCCTGGGCAACCCAGTACAGCAAAGACATGAAGCAACTGAACAAATTCAACAGAAGAACTTGCCCTGTGTGGGGAGGCTGAGGAATCAGGTCTTGTTCAGCCTTGGAGAAGGGATGGCTTCAGGGGAGGCCCAGCAGCAGCCTGTGAGGGGTTGATAACCCAGTGAGGGGTTATCAAGAAGGCAGAGCCACCCACTTTCCAGTGGGGCTTTATGGAGGATGAGAGAGAGTGGGGTAAGATATAACAGAAGAAAAGGTGGGATAGAAGGAAATGCTACTCTGGGAACAGTCAAGAGCTGGAGCTGGTTGCCCATAGAGGTTGTGCAATTTCTATCCTTGAAGATTTTTAAGACCTGATGGCTTAAAGCCCTGAGTAACCTGGTCTGACCTCAGAGCTGACTCTGCAGCTTGGATTAGATGTCCTCCCGTGGGTCCTTCCAACTTGAATTGTTGTCTGTGATTCATTCCATGAATATTTTAAACCTACCTTGAACTTCTAGCTAAATTTATTTCTGATCTATTTGTGTCCTTGAGTTCTTCTGCTGTCTTAGGCTTGTCCTTTGCCTAAAATAAATTTTATTCTGCAATGTATTAACTGAGAACAATAACATTCCCTCTCGACTTTTGTTTAGCAGAACAAGCCATGCTCTTCTAATTCCGCGCACACCCCTCCTCCCCTCCCCGTAGTGACTGGAACAGAGTCCATGCTCCTTTCTCATCCTAATATCCTCTCTATGCACCTGTTCTCATTTTAATTCATCTTCTGGCATGGAGGTGATTACAGCACTGCAAGTACTGCACAAATCCAAATACAAGGTCAATGGAAAAATGTTCATATCCTGCACTAGGCACTCTTACTACTGAAAATATTTTGCAGGACAACACAATTTCATTATTTTTTAACAACTGCATCCTGCCTATACTAATCCTGTTGCTGTTTATAATTTCCTGATCTTGTTTTCTACATACGGAAGTACATAAATGCAGTCATATGCAAAATTATTGTGCCATAGAAATTAATGTTGAGTTATCCTACCACTAAAAAGGCTTTTGTTTATTTGCCATAACATTTTTTTGGATATTTGCCATAAACATTTCTCTTATTAGCAATTTTCATTTCTCTTAGTTGGACCACTTTTTTCACTCAGAAGTTGTTAAGTGTTCTAGACCTAGATGTCTTTCAAATATTTGTACACGGAAATTTTGTCCTCTCTTTAATTACATTATTGGTTTTTTTTATTGTGAGTATTTTTCCCCCCAGCTCCTTACTTATTGGGATGAGAATGAAAAAGATTTCTTTACAATAAAATGTTTTCATATAGTTCTTAATTTAATTTTTAGGATCCTGTAAAAGACAATTTAAATATTCTTTAAATCCCAGAGATCACAAGTACCTAAAAGTATATTGATCAGAGCATACTTTGTTATGCTGGTTTCTGAGATACTAACTGTGATCTCAGTTTGGTCAAGTGGAGCTGTGGTCCTTCTGGGAAAGAAGCCTTCATTTATGTAGTAATTAAGAACAAGTATTTCCCAGTGATACAGCATGTTTCCCAAGTCAGTTTAATCTCCCCAAATTTCTCCCCAAATTCCTCCTTTGGGAAATTGTTTAAAGATAACCTAGAAGTGATTTCTCATAGTTTGTCAAGGAAATTGCCTGTGGTATGCTGGTAATTTGCCATGCAGGAGATAAACTGGCTTTTTTGAGACAGCATTTCGGCTTATGTACTGCTTTTCACATGAACTGGTTAAAGAGCAGTAAGGCATCTGTAGATTTAGTAAGTGTAACTTTGAGCTTGTGAGACTATAGCACAGAGTGCTGGGCCCTGTGTAGAGTTCATTGGATAAATGTTTATGAATATAGAAGGAGCTTTTAAGCACCAGTGCTTAAATTATTTCTATCTCCCTTCCAAGTGTAGTTACAGAGGCCTCCTGTGTCTGGTCTTGGCACGTAAGCCTCTTATAAAAGGAAGGCATGCACTGATTGCAGCACCATCCTGTTGATTCGTGAGGGCGAATTTTCCAGCCTCAGCACTCCATCTCCTGCACAAATAAAATTTTTCAGCCACTGGATAAACTTATTTTGAAACAGAAAAATGATGATCTGTGTACTGGGTACAGGTGCCCAGGGGGGCAGGTGAGGATGGGAGCTGCAGAGGTGACCTCTGTGAGGAGAGGCTGGGACGTCCCCATGCCAAACAGAGTCAGTCCCAAGCAGAGATTGCCCTGTGACTCTGGAGATATCCTAGTGGTGCAGGTATTTCCCTGCAGACCCTGGAGAGACCATGGTGGAGCAGACACCCACACTGCAGCCCCTGGCAGACATGTCCTGAAGGAACTGTAGCCCATGGAGAGCCCATGCTGGAGCAGGTTTATACTGAAAGACTCATGGAGAGGCCCAAGGCTGGAGCAGAGAAGTGTGAGGAGAAGAAAGGAGTAGAAGACAGGGGCTGTTATAGACCGACTGCAGACCCCCATTCCTCATCTCCCTGCACTGCCCAGTGGGCAGAAGGCAGAAGAGTTGGGAGCGAAGGGTTGAAGGTGAGCGGAAGGAAGGTGGTTTATATTTTATCTTTGTTTTGCAACACTCAACTTGATTTTAATTGGGAATAAATTAAAATAATTTTGCCTGTGCTGTCTCTTCTTTTGCTTGAGCCAGTAGCTGGTAAGAGATGCCCTTGTCTTTGTCTTGACCCATAAGGTTTCTCATCCTATTTTCCCCCTCTCTTCTGTTGAGGAGGGGGAGAGAGAAGCTGGGTGGGGATCTGACAGCCACACAACATCAACCCAACACACCATCCTGACCCAGTTCTCTTCAACATCTTCATTCATGACTTGGGCACAGGACTCAAAGGAACACTAAATGTATTTGCTGACACTAAATTGGGCGGAGCTGTTGACCCCCTCGAGGGCAGAGAGTCCCTGCAGAGAGACCTCGACAAATTAGAGAGAGGGACAATCATCAACCATATGACATTCAAGATCAAGTGCTGGATTCTGCACTTTAGACAGGGCAACCCGGGATGTGTGTATAGAAGGGAGAATGAGATGCTGAAGATCAGCACTGTGGAAAGGGCCCTGGGGGTCCTGGCTGATGGCAAGGTGAATCTGAGTCAGCAGTGCCCTGGCAGCCAGGAGGGCCAGCCCTGTCCTGCAGGGCATCAGGCACAGCAGCGTCAGCTGGGCAAGGGAGGGGATTGGCCTGCTCTGCTCTGCACTGGGGGGGGGCCTCACCTTGAGTCCTGGGGGCAGTTTTGGGTGCCACAATATAAGAAAGACATTAGGCTATTAGAGAGCATCTAAAGGAAGGCCACAAGGATGGTGAAGGGTCTAGAGGGGAAGCTGTATGAGGAGCAACTGAGCTCATTTGGTCTGTTCAGCCTGGAGAAGAGACTGAGGGGAGACCTCACTGTTGTCTTCAACATCCTCATGAGGGGAAGCAGAGGGGCAGGGTGCTGGTTAAGGTGGTGGTAACTGCGACTGAATAGTGGAGCACCTGGCATTATGTAAATGCTATGGCATAAGGGGTGGAATGTGTGGGGTTTGGCTGAAGTAGAATTAACTGTCTTCACAGTGGCTGATATTGGCTGTGTTTTGGATTTGGGCTGAACACAGGGTTGATAATATAGAGATGTTTTTGTTATTGCTGAGCAGGGCTTACACAGAGCCAAGGCCTTTCCTGCTTTCCAATACTGCCCTGCTGGTGAGGAAGCTGAGAGTGCTCAGGAGTTTGAGAGGGGACTCAGCCAGGGCAGGTGACCCAATCTGACCAAAGGGATATTCCAGACCATGTGACATCATGCACAGTATATAAAGTGGGGGGAAGAAGGATGAAAGGGAAGGATGTTTGGAGTGATGGTGTTTATCTTTCCAATTAACCACTATGTATGATGAGGCCCAGCTCTCCTGGAAGTAGCAGAACTTCTGTCTGCCCATGGGAAGTGGTGAATGAATTCCCTGTTTTAATTGGCTTGTGTGTATGGCTTTTGCTTTCCCTCATAAACGGGCTTTATCTCAACCCGTGAGTTTTCTGGATTTTACCCTTCTGATTCTCTCCCATGTCCCACAGGTGGGGGACAGAGTGAGTGTCTGCCTGGGGCTTGGCTGCTGGCTGGAGTTAAACCATAACAAGCAGGTACTGACCTCTTCACTCTCATGACCAGTGACAGGACTCGAGGAAATGGCCTGAAGGGGAGTCAGGGGAGGTTTAGACTGTGTATCGGGAAAAGATTTTTCACCAGAGCTGAATTGAACACTGGAACATCCTTGCCACGGAAGCGGTCACAGCACCAAGCCTGACGGAGTTCAAGAAGTGTTTGGACAATGCTCTCAGGCACATGGTGTGACTCTTGGGGTGTTCTGCATAGGGCCAGGAGTTGGACTTGATGCTCCTGATGGGTCCCTTCCAAATCAGCATATTCTATGATTCTACAAAATAGTTTTGAGTAAGCTAGTGCTCTCAGAGTCATTTCAGCCTTACTTTTCTATCTCAATCTTTAACAGGCTTATTATTAACTTGAAAATTATTTCCATTTCCATTTCCATTTGATTAAATTCTATTAGGATTTTTGCCATGAAACAGAAACAAGAGAAGCAAACTTCACAGCATTGATTATCTATCATGATATTGGCTCATTTTTAATATGATGATTTGTTCCCTGGCAAAACTAAGGTTCTGCATTATTTATACTTCAGTTTCTATCAGGATTTATTATTATTCCAGAAGTGGTAATGCACATTTCTTCTTTTTTTTTTTTAAACAAAAAAGGGGACATCAGTGACCTATAATTAGAATGGTACTAAAAATTCACAGGTTGCTAATTCCAGCAGCACTGCTCAGAAGGTAACGTCACTTCTGTGCACAGGCACAGCACCAGCACTCTTCCCTTGTCTGTGTCATACTTGTGTCTGGTATCTTGCATGGACATCTGGGAGAGCTAAAAGAAAAGACTTCCCATCTTCCTTTTGGTTTTGTAGAACACCTGCTGGACTTCCTGCTTAAAGGCAAAGGACAATATATCCATTACTTGCTTTCACATACCTGAACTGAGCTACAAACGACAGCAAAATAAAGACAGAAAAGGAAGAGTATTTGACTTGTGTCAACATTCTTATTCTTTTTGGAAGAATGTTGTCCAGTTTAATCCTCATGAAAGTGGAAAAAAATAACAGTAGTGGATTAAAGCCAGAGTTTAAGAAAATACATTTAAATACATCTTTTTACTTAAAAATGAGTTTCCTCATCATTCAAAGACCTAAGAGTTAAGCTGTGTTACATACACCTCAGGTACAAATTGAGAAAAGATTCAATAAATCAGACTATATAAAAAGCAAGAGACTTTTTTTCCCCCAGAAAAATGTATTTGTGTTTTATCTGATCATATAAAAAACATTAAATTTAAAAAAAAAGTGTATATATTTTTTCAAGTGTTAATGGTTTCACCATTCATCATAACTACATTCCGAAGTCCTGTAACACCAGGGCACATTATCCTTATCTGTGTAGCACAGTGAGCACAATCTTTACACTGAGGTCACTCTCATCACTACTTCCCCAGAGCAGTTATCCTCTGATGAATCTTCCTGAGGTCTCATGCGGTTGAACAGGTGTAACAACACATAGCCACACTGAAATCTTGGTGAGGTTAACTGTGTTGGATGAACTAAACTTCTGTTTCTAAATGCAGTCAGTGGCAGCCACAATGTCCTCCCTGCTGAGGATTCTCCTCGATTGCTCTCTTCTATGTCCGTGGCTTTATCATAATTTAGCACATCCCAGTGTAGATTCACAGCCCTCCAGCGCTTAAACACTCGATAAACAGATGCACCTTCATGTACTATCAGTCCTGAAAGTAAGAGGAAAAACAAAGCATTTATACAAAATATTTTGAGAGCAAATAGAGATTTAACACATTGTAATGACTCTGGCAATTTCCAGATGCAATTAAATTACTCGTAACATTAATAATTCAAACAAACTGTATATATGCAATGTAACTGCTTATTCATGTGTTTGGGAGGCAGGAGCATGCAGAGGAAATAAAGTTGTTCTGAATGAAAGCTCAACATAACCAGTACTGGAATAATCTGTGCATGCCTAACTAAATAAAGTATTTAGATTTAAGTAAACCAATGCAAAACTGGCAGATTTGGATATTGACTGTTTATGCTAGTGCTGCCCTTGCTCATGGTAATTAATATTTATTTACTGAGATTTGTACTGGTTTAAGTAGACCTTTAAGTAGGTTAGACCTTCTGTAATGAACAGGATAGTCCTAAATTTGTTTAAGAGTGTTTTGTAGAATTTGGTACAGATACAGAAAAATTTAACTGCTTTCAGATTCCTAGTTCAACTTAGGAGCACAGAAGATTTATTGAAACCTGAAACAGCTGTAAGTATAATGACTATTCTGTCTTGCTTCTTCAGGAGAAGAAGAAATTAAATGTTATTATTAAGTACAATGAGCATGGTAAGGATGATAGACTTTCTTCTTTCTCTTCATTGTTCAGTAGGAAAAAGGTGCAAATCATCTTTTTGTTGAAACCCAGGAAATCTTCTAAAAGGTCCTTCAAGGAAAATACGAAATTTCTGGAGTCCTCAACAGACCAATCTGCTTATGAATTTCCATGTAGCTAATATTTATGCCTATTGTATGCATTCAAGAAACTTACTTAAAGAAATGAAGCTCCTAACTTTTTGTATGTATGTATGTGTTTATACTCACACTCTTTATGTGTGAGTATTTCAAATATGGATTTACTGGGGAGACACATGGGGCTTCTGCCTTCTTACTAGCTTTTTCCTCAGCCAGCCTGGTTGAGGACACTTACATCGTTCTGAGCAACACCACCTGTTTTCTCTGGCTCCCTGCTTTGGGAGTAGAGCAATCTGCCTAGCCAAAAACATTGGCTAAATCTTTTGTCCAGTGTGCTTCTTGCCTAATATCCTCCTATACATGGCCACATCTATAATGCGATCTGTGGTGTCCTTTAGCTGAAGAGATTGTGTATCACCTGTTTCTACACAATGAAATTGTGATTTAAGTGTCTGAGGTCCTTTAGCATGATTAACTGATACCAGAAAGGAGATGCTCACAGAAAGATGACACAAGGAGAAAGGATGATAAAAATATTTACATGAACAGCAAACCTCAGATTCAAGTGCAATGATATGCAGATAGCAACGCCTACTCTAACACATTTTTTAAGATCAGTACACTGAAAGATGGAGAAACACAAAGATTTCTTTCAGAAGGACATGATAGTGAATGCAGCATCTCTATAAAGCTTTCAAGTTGCCTACAATTCATTGAAGCATCCAATACAGCAAAAGTAACACAAAATAAACTTAATTAAATACTAAATATTCTAAATGTATTTTGTAACAGCAAAGCATTTTAGTGGAAGTTTTTGTTGTTTGCAAGATTTCTATCTTCATCTTCTCAGATATAGAGAAAGCAACCTGTGTTTAAAATTTAGCATAATAATAATAATCAACAATACTAGTCAATACATAAATGTACCTTCAAGACTGGCTTGATTTTATTAAAAAGAATAAATGCGTTTGATCATATAGAGAATCTACAAACCAAATTAGCCATGATTTTACTGCTGTGACAAAGATCCATCCTTTTGTATTCTGTTGGATTTCCTATAAAGTGATAAAGGAGATGAGAATAATTTTCCTCAACCTCTCCCTGGAACACAACATTATTTGGTCCAACTTCTCTCAAGGCTGTAATGAAGCAAAGTTAAAAGAAACTATTTGCTCCAAAGTAAAGATACTTTGTCTGCACTCCATTAGAACCTGAACAACATATTTCAGAATAAAGAAGGAAGTATTTGAGAAAAGATCATTGAGGTACATGAAGTACATTTAAACGGTAAAAATATCTTCCCAAAATTACAAAATAAGTTGTTGTAGGACGACTTCTTTCAGGGAACTCTTTTTTACTGTCTCGGGGCTTTCAGGGTTTATTGAAATTATGTTTTCAAAGTTTTTAAACATTGGAAAGGATGAGAAATTTTCTTTATAGTGGAAGCTGTCAGTCACATATACTTTAAAAGAGCTACAAAACAAAGGATCAAATATTGCAAGCCTTTGAATAAAGTTGTCAGATTTGGCAGTGCTGAAGGAGAAAAGGAGCATTTTCATAATTCCTCTCATAAAAAGTTTTAGCTTCCTTCTTGATAGAGAAAAAGACCTTCTTGATTGAAAAAGACCTGTGTAGAAGAGGCAAGAGACCTGTGTGGGGGGAGAGTTCTTGGCACCAACAGTTCCAAGACCACAAACAAAAGGAACGCTGGGTAGGATTTAAATGCTGGAGATTTTCAAGGTCCAGAGGAGTTCTGATGCTCAAAAGATAAGTAGCTAGTCTCTGAAGTGGAGCTGCAAGAAAACGGCAAAAATCTCCTTTCTCTTAAGGGTTCCACAGCAATGAATGTAGCTATGAGAGAGAAAACAAGAATAAATCCCTGAAGAATACTGATTTGTTCCAAACACCATGATTTCAGCAGCACAGAGGACACAGCTGAATGCTTGTAGGGGAAAAAGAATTATTTGTTTGACTCAGATGATCCCAAGAAGTATTAGAATTCACTACTGTTAGCTGTTCAGATGTTCTATGCAACTAATATCTAAAAGGAACAGAGTTTTAGGATGATGGAACCATCTAAATGTCCTATGGGTCTAAGAAGATTTTACTTTTAGGTTTTGTCTCTAAGATGGAGGGGTTGCTGTGGGATCCAGCCAACAGGATTATGGAGAATCTTAATTTTCTTTTCTTATCTTATATTTCTGCCAATACTATTATATTCTTTCACCGTATTCAAAAGTTTTCTTACCCTGACTCACAAGATACTTGAAATTTTTACTACTGAATGTCTTTAGAAGCACTCAACTTGTCATATAATTAAGGTTTGGTGGTATCAGGCTACAACTTTATCTTATTTATCACACTAATCTTATATATAATCATTTAGGAATGGTCCTCCCAGAAACATCACAAGATTTTATCCAGGAGTAAAAGATTATTTTCAGAAACAGACAACCTCTGGAAAATGTCATGTCTTAAAACTATTCTAGGGCCCACAGACATAAAAAAAAAGGCAATCAATTGCTCACAGCATTAAAGTGAAACATGTCTATGCTAAAAATAGTAATATAATTCCTTATAAACTATTTAGAATCAGATCTAGTGTGGGAGGAAAAAAAGGCTTTCTGAGTAAAGACATATAAAATGCAGCTGGATGTGTTCATTGTAAGTAACTTCAGCCTGTTCTTTTTTACAACCAAGGAGTTACAGGAATGTTGCAAGGCATCAAGTTCCTCAGCAGGGAAGAAAGAGGCTTCTACAGGGCAATTCACGCCTCGCACTGGCTCCCATCTCTTACTCCCTTGCCACGGTACTACTGGCACCAATCATGTTTCTAGTGCAATGGGACAACTGCTTTTCACTGTTGGAAACGGAGCAGCACTGTTGTTCTGGGATTACAAGTCAGCTGTTATTTGTGAGAGGTTTTGTTCATGTTAGAACCATTTATGACCAGTAGTTATAACTATTTTCCAGTGAAAAATATGTATAATTCTATGACTTTTCTGTTATGCAAAATAATTGCTAGGTCTAGAAAGTAGAATGGCAAAAGCTTGATATACTATCCTTCAGTGGCTAGATAAGGGATTTATATATTCATTCCTTTCATGAACTCACTCTCTTTGGTAATCCCTACATGGATGGTCTGATCCCAGCACTATCACTGGAATAGCTCTGGCTTTCACAGGCTGTAGTTCTACTTGATCAGTGTTCAAGACTTGCTTTAGGAGAACTTCTACCAATAGCAAATTTCAAAGAGAAATCAGCTTTACACTCAGCTTTGATGCAGAAAAGTACAAGGCAATGACTTGTAGGGTTAAAACCAACACGGATAAGTAAAAACAATCCTGTTTGTCAGGAAGAATTCTGGAAAAATTTAGACTAGAAGAAAGAGAACAGTGGATACCAATAAAACATGTACACTGGAATGAACTAAACATATTATACTGGTGATCTATAATCTCTGGGATTTTTCTTTTGTTGAAATGTAAAACAAAACAAAGAAGTAAAATACAAGTTACATGTAATTTACTTAATAAGAAAATGACTGGTGTGCTACATATGATATATAAGTCAATTATCAGGTAAACGAATTGTTATGTGCCCATTTTCAAAGAGGTCATAAAAATACATCAGAAACTTTAGGCAAACTGCTTTAAAAAATTATAGCAAAACATTTCAAAAAGTGCTTCACACTTTTTGTCTGAAGATATTTACACTTCACAAATGATCAAAAATATTTGTATTGTTTCTGCAAAGGTGTAGGGAGGCATAAATGAAGGCAGATGGAATGAATCTTGGTCATACCACCAGTATCTCAAGCATTATCTTGAAATACGAGGTGCACAGGAAAACCTGTATGTCTGCACAGATTTTTCATTGAAATAAAGAGAAATTACAGTGGGAGTAGAGGTATTCACTCACTGTAAATCCTATTGAAAACTAAGAGAAAGCCACGGATGACTAAATACAAATGGAAGGAGAGGAGCTACTAAGTGAGAACTGTAGCTGGTTGTAAGCATTACGAGCTTTATGATATAAGAGATTATAAATAATAATGGTAAAATCATAACTTAATGCCTTGGGAAGTCACCAGCATAATGGAAATTGCTTGGGGTTTTTGAAATCATTTGTAAGTAATAATTACATACATCTATTAGAGAATTTTATTTGAAAGTTTTAAATTAAAACTGTCAATCTAAACCCCCTCCCTTTATCATGAAAGAAAAAGATAAAATTGAATAAAGTTTACTATATTAATGAATATTTTTAGGAGTTACAAAAAGTCCTGATCTTACAAGCTAACAGAATGCAAATTACTTGAAGTTATATGCAAAATAAGTGGGTCTGAATGAATCTGGATTATCAAAATTCCTCAATCACCAAATCTCCTTTATACAGCTTTCCGAATTTCCAGATACAGTACAGTAAACTGTTAAGTCAGATCTGCAATGAACTTTGTAACTACAAAACAGTGTCCAAATATGTTTAACTGTAGTCAGTTTTACAGTTAAATTTCCATGTATTATTTATGATAGGACTATAAAGTGTGCATTTATTAAATGACAGGAAAGTCAGTTTATCTTGTGGGGGAAGATAGCCGTGTGTTTGCTTTGCTCCTGGAGGGTGTAGCTGAGCCAGAAGCTCCATGTGAGGTACACGATAGTTCAGTAGCTTCCACTTCAGTGGTGGCTTGAGCCTGGCTGGCTTGAAAGGCAGCTACAAAACTGCATGTACCAATCTATGGAAGGTCACCTTCCAAATGTTTACTTCTCTGGATAAATACAGTAATCTTTCTGATCACCCACAGACATTCTTGACTAATTTGGAGTTTAATGTGGTTTAGGTGTTTTAACAGTAAAACAAATGGGAAAAATGAAAATAATTCTAAGTAACTGGGTATTTCAATGAGCTGATGCTTACCAAAGTATTTTTTTTAACTGAGAAAAAAACCACAAACAAGCCAGAATTCCACATAAATGAAATGTATGGAATGCCCAAAGCACATTTTATCTTCATTTAGTGTATTTTTAAACAAAAGCAATGCCCTCAATATAGAGCGTTAAGCTAGAAGAAGTGATATTCAGAAATCAGCATCTAAAAGGAAGTGTAGCTGAGCCCTTTTATTCATTTAAAAGATGAGCACTTGTCCAAAGTATGAGATTTGGGTTCACAGAAGAAAGCCTGTGTTACAAAACATTCCAGAGCAGGCTTCTCTAACAAAAATTACAAAATGAACAGAATTGCTGATGTAGCCAAAATAGAAATACTTTTACAGTAATGGGATGGTTTCAATAAAAGATGATGTGGCATTACAGTTGAAGCAAAACCCTTGATATTAGGAATTACCCTGTTTCTTTGTTCCTTACGGAGCAGAATTCAGCACTGTCCCTCTAATTCCCATATATAAGATTCAGATAACATCTCTCAGAAATGTCAATGCAAACATCAGATGGCATTTCACTTCTGGATTTTCTTGCAATTGAAATTCCATGAATGTGGTTTAATGTAAATTAATATTACTAATTATGTAAATTTAATTCTCTAAATTATATAATTATGTAATATTGAATATAAATTTTCTCTTCAAATAATTGTAACTATTCTAACAATCAAATCATGGTTGTTTTACCAAATACTAAAGAAATTTCTATTTAAATACTCCCGAGTCCAGTGTACTTTCAGAAATTTCAGAAGTGGTCAATACAATGTTGCAGTGAAATGTATTTTCTCTTACAAGATTTCAGCTAAACGACTTGGGACTTTTTAATAGTAAAGCAAGTTACTATAGTTAGTACTCTGTAAGTGTTTCATAACTGTTTATGATGTGCAAAGAACTCATGCCTGACTTCTCTGTTCTCCATTTCTAGCACAGTGACCTATATAAATCTGTGCAACCTAATTTTGGGTGTGCAGTGTGATGACATCTTCAAGGGCTTCTTCTGTGCTTCATGACGATACAATCTAATTCAAACTGGCATCAGAAGACAGCAGTGCATAATTTCACTAATTATTTTAATAATGCCTTTCATATTTTCATCTGTTGAACTTCCTGAACTTTGCTAGTTGTCAGTTTTATCAAGAAATTTAAACTGATCCTGTTCCCACCACTAAGATTTTGGGAAGACACTGATGAATCTGAGAGTAAAGTTTCTCTGATTCTTTTCTCTCTGCAGTATTTGCAACACTGTAAAAAGCAGCACTTGCCAAAGGTATCAGCTGAGAATAAATCTGCAAAGAACTGGAGTGATAAATTAGAGTGACCAATTAGAAAAATAGAAATAGTCACAGTCTTAAACCACAGTCTGTGCTGTTTAAAGATTTTGAGCTTACCTATGCATACTAGATCCATAAAACCATACATTCCATAGCAGATTTGAAAAAGGATGTCCTTTCTTTGCCATACTGCATAAGGGCTGAAGGCTGACCATAGAAGCCAAGTCACACTTGCTACTAAGAACAGAGATCCTAGGATTACAGCAACCATCTGCACTTTCTCAACCAGTGTTATAGTAATGCTTTGCCACTAAAAGAGAAACAAAGTTGTATAAGATAAAAATGTTATTGTCCATGGTTGCACATTCAACTCCACCTTTTTTCCTGAAATCAGAAATTATTTTAATATTTACACATATCTTCATAGATATTTACTAATGTCCTTGATACTGACATTTTATATCTCTTTTTTCCTATTTCACTTTAAAGTGAAGCTAGTAGTTGCTTCCCCATTTCCTCCAGTGTCACTATCAATACCATCTAGGTGTGAACTTCTGAAGAGTTAACAATTTTATTTCTGTTTTGAATATGTAAGCGAAAAAAATATTAAGTCTTAGGAATGGAACTCAGTCTTTCTTCTTTGGAGGGCAATGAACAGAATAAAAAAGGAAGAAGACTTTTTCAAGTATGTCTTATGCTAGTGTGACAGGTTTCCTTTCCATCCCTCCCTCCTGAAGTGTGAAGCCATTTTCCACTTTCAGGTTTCTCATCACAGAAGTTCCAGACATACCAACGGAGTTGTCTTTCTCTGCATAAACCAGTGTTAACAGCACAAAAAGACACCTGCAACCTAGTGTGGAAGCAACATCAAAACTCAGGAGGAGCCCTGAATATAGATAGCACAAGCATTTCTTTTCAGTGCACCCCAATTATGTCCATCTTTCCAGGGAAGGCTGTATCTTCCATATGTGAGGTGACTCTGGTTTATGGTGTGACAAGATTTAAACATAATTGAATATGTGTACTGCCTTCTGTCAAGATAAGAAGAGAAATACAATTCTGTTATAAGAGTCACAAAAACAAAACACAGCATAAGGAACAAATTGTTCTAGATTACCCTTAACATATATCGTTTTTCTTGGCCATAATTATCTAAATTACCTTGGTAGACACCCACTCCAGCCCCATCACTCATTCCAGGGCTGGTGTGAAGACTTTGTAGACAGCCATCTTTCCTGTTCCTAATTTTGGATGTACTTGCCTCCTTCTATAGTTGCAGAAGGGAACAAGTGGAGAAAGCTATCGCAATAAGGGTTTTCTCATCTCTTTTCCCATCTGACAATAGTTTTTCCTTTTTCCTATTACTTTACTAAAGCCTTCTCTTTTTTACAGCTGTTGGGTAACCAGTACCACATAATCATAGGATAAAATAATAATTCAGGTTGCAAGAGGCTGTGGGAGCCCTCCAGTTCAACTTCCTGCTCAAAACACGATCAGCGATGAGATCAGACCAGGTTGCTCAGGGGTTTATTCAGTAACACCTTGAAAACTTCCAAGTATGGAGGCTGTTCAGCCTGTCTGTGCAATCTGCTCCATTTCTTGACTGTACTCAGGTTGAAAAAAGTTTTTCTTCAAAAATATTTTTTCTTATATTCAGTCTGATCCTCTTTTGTCCCACTTACGCTCTCTTCCTCCCATCAAATACCACTGTGAAAGAGCCTGGCTGAGCAATGGGTCCTCTGTCCCTTTCTTCTCTTTCAGCTTTTTCCATTAACTTTTCTACTATAGCCTAATTTGCACATGTGGTGCTGCATTCCTTCTCTTCTTGCAACGTTCTGAATATAATAGTTCGAAATAATAGATGTATAACAGTTTGTAAATCGTCTATCTTGAAATACTACTCTTTTATAATGAACTCATGAAACGCAGACTAGCTTTTTCAAGGAACTTGAGGGTTTGGAATGGGGCTATTCATACTAAATACTACTTTTTTATGGTAGAACAACTATGGATACTCATTTCCTTTGTTAAGTCTTTTTATAAGGTCAAAGAAGGTCATTAACAAGTGATGCATGAGAGAATGGTGTGAGCTTTTCATGACTCAGATATTACTTGTATACAGGATTGGAAGTTCAGGACTGAAATTCATTGAACTCTCTTTAGACTCCATAGGGTAATGTTAAACAAAATTATTTTTCATTTCTCAGCTGAAGCTACATAGTGTGACTTGGCAGAAAACTGTCAAAAATGCTGTTGGTTATGTATGTCTATCTTCTTTCTTTATCAGTGTGAGACAGGCCTGTATTAAATTGCTTTGGAATGCCTGAAATCAAAGTCCATTTACATGAAGTAAAGCTTTAACTGTCACAAAATATTACACTGTCAAATTCATAGAAGCTGGCAATAAATTGAAAAGACTATTAACTGAAATAAACAGCACATCTGTCACAGTGCAATTTCAGCAATGCAGAAGTTCCTAAACTCACTTCAGTGTATTTTGATTTTATTTTCTTCCTTTTTTTTAACTTCGATTGCTCATAGTTATTCTGCAAAGACAGTAATGAACAAAAGGAAGAGCAATCCAAACATTTGGGATAAGTAATGTAGCATGCAGTCTAGATACAAAGTTTATCCCCTGTTCTGGTGTTGTCTGAAAACTAATACCTCTTCCTCAGAGTCAACCACTCCAACCAACTTTTTCCATTTCATGAGGGCTTTTTGTTGTGTTTTCTCAATTCTTTATTTCTAGAAAAACTTGACCTTGAAAAGTTCTAAGAAACATAGATATGATCCTCACCTCTTCCTCTTCTAAAGAATGTATTGTTGTTATTTTGCTCTTCTCCTGATCAGCTAATTGTCTGTCAAGAATGCAATCAATTGAATCTCTCAATCTCAATAAAGTCAGTAATTCCAAAGATTCAGCATATTAGCAAGCTATCATATTACTACAATTACTGAGAAATTGTACAAGCATTGCAGAGGTTGTAGTTCCTAACTCTTCTGCCTTTAAAAAATCAAACAACAGTTCCAAAAACGGACACAAACCAACAAACCAAAAACCCCATCTAAATAAAAAAAAAACAAACAAGAACCCCAAAATAGGATTGGATATTTTCCTAAAGTACCCAACTACTTTAATCTTTGTGGTGTTCACTGTCTTTGTTCTACAAAAGAAATTTTAGTCCTCCACCTTCTTCAGTATGAAGGTCAGCAATAACAAAGAAATTCAAAAATTTTAGGAAATTTTCCTCCCTGTTACTTAAAATCTGTAAGTTAAACTAACTGATGATATTCCATAGTAGATGGATGAGGAAGGACTGTTTTAGAGAGAAGACATTTTAGTGGCCTAGAAAGTTTTATGTGAAACTGCTAACTTGCCTTCTTGTGGTCGGCAGCCTGCGTAAGAATCCAGCACCCTAGGAGTGACAGGGTGAGATGGATTGGTGTTCAGCTCTAACATGTGATGGGCTTGGGGACCTCATCTTCTGTCTATGTCGGTCCTTAGTGCTAATGGCAAGAAAACTGTGGATGTTCCTGATGGTTAACCTACCCGAACTGAAATTTCCTCCTCCTTACCCCTCTCCAATCTGTTTTGATTTGTAACAGTGTGAGACTGCCTGTTGGGAAATGAGTGCCTTGATTATTTTTCCCATAAATTTGACTGAGTTTGGATACAAATTATAAAAAAAGCAAGTAGGTGTTACTGAGACAGGTATATGTTTCACATAATTTAGGTGGTATTCTGTAGTTACAATGTTATCCACATGTGGATAGGTTTGGAATGTTCAGTCCCTTTCTTAGGCCAGCGCTCGCCATTAGACAATGAAATGAACCGCACAGGACTGACTGTATTGTGTGGTTGCTTTGCATTTCATAACAAGGCTTGTGAAGAGGAACTGGAGTTGTGGTCACACCGTTTGCTTCTGCCTGAAGTCTCAATCACAGCATGGCTAACGTGTGAGAATACACTCAGGAAAGGCACTCAGCAGCAGAAGATTCTTTCTAAGAGTAAGAATCTTTTTATAGCACCAAAAGTTACTTAAACTTTCTTTGATTTCTCACAATCATTTTCCTTATTGTATTCACTGTTATGTTGTTATAATCACTTTACCTTTTAATGTCAAATTAATGGCTTACAATAGAGGTCACAAAAATAATACAGTAAAAATAATTCAGTGATAGTTAATGTTCAGAAATTGCATTTAGAATATAACAGACTGAATTATTTAACATTGTAAACTGAATGATCACATTATTATGTGTGTCATGATTTAAATCCATTATTTCAACTAGTGTTTTTCTCATTTTCTTCATATAACTTGCCTCAAAATTTTTAATTGCTCATGATTATAAATAATATTATGACTTTCTAACTTGTTTTTGCTATTTGCTGACTATAAATTCCATAATCAGTAACAGTTATTTTAGCTAAGTATTTTGCCAAGTTAGAAAAGATCTAGACAGGATTTTAGTGTCAGCTTCTGTAAAGTACACGACCCTAAAAAGTAAATATTATGAGAAAGACTGCCATTTTTGCTCAATAACTAGAAATGGAAAGGAAATGTGAAATATTTTGTATCTAGATAACTATAATAATACTGTAGGTTTCAGATATAATCATTTAAAGAACCTCATTTAAATTTCTATGAAATAAGATCCCATTTTATATTCCTTCCCGTCATATCTGTAGTGTTATGATGTACCGTGCCATCTCAGTTACCCATGAAAAAAATGCATTTTATTTTAATATACAATGATGGCAAAAACTTCCTTTGAAAACGGTGTTTTAAACAAAATATAATTAATGCTTCTGATTTTAATGTAATAGTGTCTGCCCTTGAAAACTTTCTAGACTTTTACTTCTACTGACACTTCATTATGTTTGGTTCTTTTAAACTTTTATTTACCACTGGTCTTCCTCTGATAAATCATTTGGGAGTATAGTACATTAATGGTATTCTAGAGTTCAAATTCTGACCCCAGAAACACTGCTTCTCTTTTCTTCTAAGGTTTCTATCAAACAAAAATACAAATATAAGGAAATAATTTCTTATTTTTGAGGTTGAGACTTTCAGAAGTTGAAGGAAACATACTGCTTTGATGGATTAATTGTTAAAGAATAAAGTTAATACAGTAATGTGCATGTCCTTACTAACATAAAGACGGAAAATTTTTCAAAGGTCTGTCATCTCTGAGATAAATCAATATTAACTTGGCTTTCTTTTTATAATGCCTTGTAAAAGCCCATTGATTATTGTATAATACATGGCAGAAAAGGGATCTAAGAATACCGAGACTGTGCTTGTACTTAAAATACATTGCATTAAAAATGTCTGCAAAGAAACTATAGGTTTTCCTACATCCTCAATAAAGAGCATATGAAATTTCCTTATGGCTACCCAAATGCATAACAGCTCCAACTGTACCAATTATAATCCACCAAAATTCCTTAAACCAAAGAGCTGTCATGGGATTACCCCACTCTGTTCTCTCAGAAACACATCTTATTATGGGCACTGCTGACTGAAACCTCTCATTTCCTTCACTCATTCTGGAATGAATATTTTACATAACAGAGGCAATAATGCCTGGCTGTGACCTATTGTAACATAACGTGATTGACCTGAAGACATATGAAATATATGACCTCAAAAACCTTTTGTTAAGATTGCTCTAATTGCTAGAATCAACTTGCACAAGAAAAAGTTCTTTCCTACTGTCATTCATTATGTATTACAGGATTTGTAATCTGTGTACATATGAATAAAACTCATACAGAAGCAAAAGAACACACTGATTTAAGTCCAACAAATTATTTTTGAAATGGCTGTTCCTTAATTTATCTTGTTGATAGTCTATATGTTTAGATAATTAGGGTTTCTAAAATGTTTTGCAGTAAGCACATGTTGACTACATGATTCAGTATGCAATGATAGTTAACTTACTGACCAGGCTGGATGTAGTTTTGTGTTCAAACACACACACACACACACACACACACACAAACATTTGAAATGTCATTTTTAGCTATAGGTTTCTATTTTTATGACTTTTTCTTAAAAGAATCTATGCCACAGAAACTGCAGCCCACCATTAATGGTTGCCTATTTTGATACATTATTAACACATAGAATGCCTGGAGTCATGATGCCCATTATCTTTTCATCAGGCAGAGAGCTCATCAATACAGATAGTTTGGGCTGTATGTAATTTCCATAATTTCAGTCAGCTTGGAAGGCAGCACCAGTATTTTACTTGGGACATTCTGAAAACATAACATTTACTATGCAGATCCTGTCTATCTATGCACCACAAAAGCAATTTAGTTGACAGTTCCTGGAAGTGTTGGCTTATTGCATGTACACAACTGATTGAACATCTACACCTACAGTGGGTACATCTTGGATTTCTGGCTGTCCAGAAGCCTGGAAATCCTAGTCAATGTACAAAATCTTCACATTCTATTACATTCACCTTTCAAAATCTTACTACTCACTAAGCAGAACAGTTTAACCTTTAATCTTTTATGGTTTTTTAAATGAAGTTAGAATCAGGATCTGAGACTACAAGCTGAGCTGTGATGCCAACTACCTTAGTCTTACATTATTCTTTCTCTGAGAAATTACCAGTATCTATTTTTTGCTGATGGCCAAAAAACGAAAGGAATTAGGCAAGACTGCAGGACTGTGCGACCAGCTGAGGCAGCTGCCCAGGCAGGACTCCAGTGGGAATATGCTGACACCCTGGTGCCAGGCTGCAGAGTGTACCCTGCTCTTGTGCCAGTAGGGGCCAGCAACAGTGAGCATCCCTGTGGGAGGTGTGCCCGGGAACAGGAGCTATTCCACTTAGTGCCAGAGCTCCAGGAGCAGACAAGTAGGTTGAGGAATATCAGAGTCCAGAGAGAGCTAAACTACCTTCCCTGGGACAGGCCCAAAAGGGCAGAAGGAATGCATGATATGGAGGATTCCCTATCCTCTCTCCGTCCAACAGATTGCAGTGACCTAAATGACAGGGGACAACGGTGTTAAGTTCCTGCCCAGCACAGCAGGCAAATCTCCTCTGCAACCCCCTCCCTGCAGATTTTTGGTCTTTTTAATCATGGATAAATTTACATGATATGGAGCGTGCTGGTGACAGACAGGGTGCACCTGTCGCAAAGCAGGTAAAGGATCGTTGCACAGGAGTTTTCAGGGCTCACTGAAAGAGCTTTAAATTAAACTTGAAGGGAAAAAGGATAAAGCCATACTCACTAGAGATCAGCCTGGAGGAAGCACACCAGTGTTGGAGGGACAGAGTGCTACAAAGGTCCTTTGGTCTGCCATCTCAGTGGAGGCAGGAATAAAGATCCATGTGGCAGCAAAGGCACAAGAGTTATTGATACATTAGAAAGCACAGAAACACCTGAGAATGGTCATATAGGAATTAGGCCTTCTCCCCCCAAAAAGACGGTGGGATCAATAGCCCAACTGAGGTGCATCTACACCAATGCACGTGGAATGGGCAACAAACAGGAGGAGCTGGAAGCCATTGGGCAGCAGGAAAACTGTGACATCATGGAAACATGGTGGGATGATTTGCACAACTGGGGTGCCTCAATGGATGGCTGCAAAAACTTTTGGAAGGGATAGGCAAGGAAGGAGAGTTGGCAAGGTAGCCCTGAATGTTAGCAGTGTTATGGTTGTCTAGAGCTTAATGACAGTGCGAATAGAGTTGAATGTTTATGGGTAAAGATTCAGTGGGAAGGGCAACAAGGCAGACATCCTGGTGGGAGTTTGTTACAGGCCACCCAAGTAGGATGAAGATACAGATGAAGCATTCTGTAGGAAGCTGGGAGAAGCCTCATGCTTGCTAGCCCTGGCTCTCATGGGGGACTTCAGCAAACAAGAACAGATGTCTGCTGATACACAACACAGCAGAGAGCAGACAGTCCAGGAGGGTTCCTGGAGGAACTGAGAAATATGTAAGGTTAAGTGAATTATTCTCAAGTTAACTTTGAACTCCTATGAGACTCAAACTAGCTAAGTTTAGCTTAGTGGCTTAGCTCATCAGTATTTTGCACATTCCATGGATGTGTATATTTGGTGAAAATGAAATTACCATTCTATGTGAATAAATACTATTCTTACTGTAAAGTAGGAAGTGTTCAATTTCTGTTGCAGCTTTATTGGAAACACTGAATTTCATTGCAACCTACAGTACTTTTGATAGCATTATCTGAAAATTAAATATTAATGACTGGAGGAAATTAAAGCCTGCCATGGTTGTTGCATTCTCTGCAACTTAAACATGATCTGCAAAACTAAACTGAAAGCTTAGCTCAAACATAGGCTGTCCTGTTACGGTCAGGTCCACATTCCTGGAAGAACACTGAGGAAAAAAACCAAAATTCTAATTGCACTGAGGAAGTTAACCTCAGCAAGATCATAAACGAGCGATATGAGGGAGGTGTTAGGAATTTTCATGCCATGTAGTCACTTAGGAGGGTTAACCACATTTTGCCTATGCAACTCTGTATTTTGCTTTTTGAACACAGTATCAGAAAGGGTTCTGGAGTTGCTTTTTCCTTCTCTCCTGGGGAAAGAACTGTTTGTAAAGTCTAGCCAAAACAGTTGGCAACTTTTAAATTTAAAAAAAATGCTGAGCATGATGCTAAGATTGCGCAGTTCATGATGATATTGATGTACTCACCAAATGTATGTAAAAAATTGCTCAGCATGGAGGGCCAGAGCATGCATCTTCTATGAAAATACCCTGGACACTAGTCACTGTGCAGAGGAATCATCTATTCTTGATTGTTTCTGTTGATGCCTTCTTGTCTATCATGTTGAAAGTATTCAAGTATTAATTCTGGTTACTTTACTGAAACTCCCATTTCATCTGCTAGCTTGACTTTCCGAAACTGCTGGCTGCTCTTTCTCTGTCTTTTTGACTCCATGAATAATTAAATAGTTTTTACAACCCCTGCAAAAGGGAACACAGAGAGTTTACATGAGAATATCCTACACCTTAATGGTCGGTCCATTCCCTTGTGAGAACCTTGCCTCAAACCCATTGTTCACCTGAGTTAAAGCAAGACTTTAAACTTTCACCTCTAAGGATACTATTTTAATAACTGAGATTTCTGTGTTATTCAGGATATTCAATAGTAGAACTTCTTCCAAGTAATTTATTGGAACACTTCCCATACAATACATAGATGTTCAATGTACCAAAGGGAAAGCAAATGAAATTGATTATTCTGTTCACATCATCTCCATAGGGATAAGTAGGGAAATTATTTTAGTATGGTACGAAGAAAGCATCAGGAACTATTTCTGACACTGGCATATTTCAGTGGGCTCTGGATGCAGAAAAAGAAGCCATGGAAAGGCTTTAATGGAAAAGAACCATAGAAATTACGTGAAAGTGAAAGAAATGCCATGTAATAGGAATTTTAGAGTTCAAAGTTTCCAGTTCACTGAAAGAAGACTGAAAGAGGACCCTAAGAATGTAGATACACTAACATATTCAATTGGATAAGCACAGTTTAGTTGTAAATCATTGTTTCATTTAAAGAACATCATAATCACAGCTTTCCACTATCTGCATCTAGACACTCTATGAATCCAAAGATATGCAATCAAGTAACATCACCATGTATTGTCACTGGATTTCCCTGCATCCTGCAGCAACATTATTCACAATAGTTGAACAATAGTTCTGGAACAAAGCAACTCCCCACCTTTAGTTAGGGAGCTGCACCTTCCCTGTTCAGACTTCTTCCTGTTGCTACATGGCAATGATGTGTTTCAGCAGTGGAGGGTACAATCTCACCAGAAATCAGCTGAGAACAAATACTGGCCTCTGCTCCTTTTGGAGCTGAACAAAAACTAATTGACAGACTGCAATTAGAATTTTCATACGAAAATCTGGAAGATGCTCATGAGGGAAGAAGCAATCCTGATTTCATGTGGTTTTTTTTAAGATGTGAAACAAAGAGTACTTCAGATTTTAAGGGCAACAAGAAGACTCAAGAAATTTGTCCTAAGTTCAGGTTGTTGCCTTGTCTAATCCCTAAGTAAGATAACGTGTATCTTGGATGAAGGTTAGAAGACAGGATGGTAAGAATACCAAGCTATTACATGCTAGCGTGTAATCATGAAGAAGACAATCCTGGGTTCTGGGTTGTACAAAACCTGCAAGAGTCTGCTTTAAAAGTCAATTTGAATGTAATTTATTAGATTAGTAAATCAATTAGATTGATTCTATAGTCAAATTAGCAATAAATCTTCACTTAAAGAGAAGTTAGTCATAATGATAAAATTTTAGACAGTACAAATGAATATGGTAAATAATACACTGCTTGAAAATTTGGCCTAGTGGAAGAATTAAGTTATTTATTAATTATAATTGTTTTACATATGACATATGTATAATAACTAGAAGGCTTTAAAAATATGCATAATACATTTATAAGAATTTGTATAATGTATTAATGTTAAAATTATTATTAATAAATATTTTATTATTAAGTTGTTATTTAAGTATATATTAAACAGCAAGATTTTAAAAGTCAATTGCATTTGTTTTTTCAGGTACTGCTAAATAATCACAACTACACACTAATAGGTGCTGTTGTTTGATTCAGTACTAAATTTTTTCTAATAGTTTGGGTAGCCACGGTTTAGATCACTCACTTACTTATAAGATTCCATTTTTATAAAAACATGTAAGCTGTAGTGCTTAATTACAGAGACTGGCAATTTAGATACTACATATAATCTAATATGGATCTATCTGTAAAAAAAGAGAATAGCTGCCTTTATAGTATACACTATACCAGAAACACTTTATTTCTCTCTAACTATATAATGAATATGTCTGAAATCCCTTGGTGTAATTAAATTAAATTGCACAATATGCTTTTGAACACTGAAAATTCCCAGCTGTCTGACTTGTTACATTGTGCATCAGCAATCACAGTGCTGCAAGAAGCAATGGTTGCAATACCAAAGAATTTAATATCCATTCATATCACTGTGTTTGAAAATTCCTAAACTATAAACTATTCTTGGCTTAATGGTATGTATATGACTTACACATAACCTATCTAGCTTCTCTTGCAGTACAAATACAGACATGAAATAAAAATACCATGTTTCTCTCAAATAACAAAAGCACAGAAAAAGAATGAAAGGTAAGTACATGCTGTCCATATGGAAAACACACTTATGAAAGAACAACTTACTGTTCTGCAACTGTCATTTTTCAAATTTATGACTATAAACACTGTCATGTTTTGTTGTTTCTAGACAATAGTCCCCTCTTTACATTCACTGGTTACATATGATGGAGCTACTGGTCTTCTTTTCAGAACAGAAGCTCATAAGATTGTTCTACCCTACAGTCATCACTGTCTCTGGATTCCTTACTAATACTAACAATAACACTTGAGCTCTGATGAAACTAGTTTAGGACACTCTTAGTAAAACACCTTAGTGGTCCTGTAGGATTTAAGCCCTGAAATAACTTGCTACCCACTTGAAAAAAATAGGAAGAAACTCTTTACTCAGAGGGTGGTAAAGCACTGCAACAGGTTGCCCAGAGGGGTTGTGGATGTCCCATCCCTGGAAGTGTTGAAGGCCAGGTTAGATGGGACCCTAAACAACCTCATCTACCAAGTGGCATCCCTGCCCATGGCAGGGGGCATTGGAACTACAGGGTCTTTAAGGTCCCTTCCAACCCAGATCATTCTATGATCCTATGATTCTTTTTCACCTCTCTGAATGGATAGAAACAGGGAAATAGATCTTCAAAAGGCCCTGGTTCTGCCACTCTAGTCAGACAAAAATTTCTTGATATCCACAGTTTGTGGGCAACTCATCCTTACACGGATGATGTCTACTGAAAAAGCAGGGAAGGTTTCTCCATCTCAGATGGAATTCTAATTTACTCATTAGACTCTGGGAAACATCAAGCCTGCAAGCTGAGAAAGGGCAGAGCATCTAAGACTGGTGACTGCAGACAGTTAATGGAACATGTCTCAGGACTGTGAAATAGGTAGTGTAAGATCTCATGGCTCAAAGCACTCAAAGAGGTAAGTGGCTCAGACACCTGGTAAAGAGATGACCTAATACTCTTCTTCAGGTAGGTTTGCCCAGTGAGTCCTGGCTGACTTAGTAACTTATCCAGCATCCAACTCTGAATTACAGAAGACTGACTGTGAATCACTATCATAAAAAAAACTATATGAAAAAAAATCATTAAAATGGCCAGTATACTGATACCAGACAGTTTTTTGCTATGCTGTACTGAAAAGAACCATTTCTGCTGTATGGGCCTTAACTCATAGAGGATTCTAAGGGAGAAGAGAGATTGAAGGAATGCATAATTTCTCCAGTCAGGGAACTTGGAATGAGGTGTTAAAGGGGAAAGGTTGGCATTTTCTTGTGATTGTGAAAACAAGCTTCAGCAACTTTCCAGTAGAACAGCTTTTAAAATGGCTCTTTGTGAATGTCTGCTCATGGTCTACCAAAGTGAAGCAGCCCAGACTCTCAGCCAACACGATAACCAAGTCCAGTGGTGGAATCCTCCAGCAGGAAGTTAAGCAGCTGCAACTTTGGACCGACAACATCCTTCACAGATACTGAGTGCCACAGACAGTCTGAACAGTTGGATTGCTGTCTTCCAGCACATACAGAAGTTTTCTGAAAGTGCTTTTTCTTTAGTAATGAAAATAAACATGAGATGTACAAATTACCCGCCCCTTTGGAGGCATGCATGAATTTGAGTTTATAAATAAAAGTTAACTTTCTAAAGTAATTTTCTTTTTCTTATCATAACACATATTCTACAAAACTCTCTTGCCCTACAGGAGGGACAACAGGAAAGACATGGAGGGAGCCTTTATCAGGGAGTGTAGTGATAGGATGAGGTTTAGCAACTTTAAACTAAAAGAGAGTAGGTTAGATTAGATATTAGGAAAAAATTCTTTGCAGTGAGGGTGGTGAGACACTGGAACAGATTGCCTAGAGAAGTGGTGATGAAAACAGAGAGAGTGACACTGGGACAAAGACATGGCTTCTTATCCACATTTCAGATGTACTAACACAGGATTGTAGGACATAGCACTGAAGAAATTCTAGATGATTTTTAAGTAAACAGGTTGGAAGCCTGTATCTCTGAACCCAAACAAGGAAGAATTTTGAAGGTTATCATGAGGACCTGATGCATGAGAGTTGTACAATGAAGACAAAGGTTCACTTGTGTCACATGGTGAACACCAAGACATCTGGGAGTATTTAAACTACTGAAACGGCTTTCTATTCTGAAACAGTCTAGACTAGAAGACTGAAGTCCTTAGGTCTTGTAGGTTTAATTGCTGGGGCTAGGTTCACAGCAATTGTATCAGTGAGATCTACAAAAGCCGGAGGGAAAGGCCGAGGGGAAGGATAAGCTTTTAAAATTCCAACAGCCATAAACTCTTCCCACTGAATGCACAACAGATTTTCCACATGTTTCTGAACACACTCAAATACATGACATCAATTCTCAGTGGAGAAACTCTGAAGTAGGCACATTTCCCTAGAATAACCAGCAATTTCACATATTTTCTAGATTTTTAACCAAAGCTATAGGAAGTAAAGTACAGGCTGAAGTAGAGGATTTTGAAATCCCAGAGATTATAGGATCATAGAATCTTAAAGTTGCAAAAGATGTCTAAGATCATCAAGTCCAACTATATTCCCAAGCACCACTGAATTCAGCACTAAGCCATATTCCCAAGTGCCACATCCACATGCCTTTTGAACATTTCCACAGGTGGTGATTTCACCACTTCTCTGGGCAGCCTGTTTCCATGCCTGACCAGCCTTTCAATGAGGCAATTTTTGCTAATCTCCAATCAAAACATCCCCGGGCACAACTTGAGGCCATTTTCTCTTGTTCCTCACTTGGGAGAAGAGACCAAACTCACCTCACTACAAGCTCCTTTCAAGTAGTCGTAGAGAGGGATGATGCACCCATGAATGCATTTCTACAAGACGTATTTGAAGGTCCCTCTGCTTATACTGGGATATAAGTGGAGGATATGAAGATCTTTCCTTAAGTTTGACAGATACCAGAAAAGCACCAGTTATTAATCAAATTTCTATTTGGTGCAAGCATCCAGAAGGCAATGAGATGATATGCAATACTCTGTAAATGGTGGGTGAGGAGGAAGTGACCCTCAGGAGGATTTTAATTCAGCTTGTACATTCGAATACCGGCAAAGTGTCCTTTTTGGAAGGTGACATCAAATGATTCGAGCTTACAATGATTCTTGTGGTCACTAAAGACAGTGGCTATGTGGATGAACAGTTCTGCAGGTGCAGGAAAAGGCTGAAAGTGTAGGTCTCCCATATTCTATTTGTGTTACTCTGATGTGACTCAGTGAGCTCACATCAGCTGTTACGCCCATTACTTCAAGTAAAATTTGTCACATTGCTCTCCTCCTATGAAAGAGCAGCCCTGAAATGGATGCAGAATTTAGTCATTCAAAGAGGAACATAAAGTGCTGTGAGTAACCACAAGCTCTAGTAGATTGTAAACTGCAGATTGCTCAGATAAAGCAATGAGAGATACATAAAGTGTTCCATTATGATGTAGACTTTCTGTCTGTCTGTTCTTGCCCAGGGACCAGAGGGAGTCTCCTTCGCATGAAAGAAAAGAAGGCATACTGAAGTTTCCTCTCATTTTCTTCAGAAACAGTTTCCTGGCTGCCAGTTTTATGGAATTTGCCTTTTCCAAAATCCTTGTAGTACTTGGAATAATATGCTTGCAGTGTTAGGAGAGTAGTTAAATACAAGTAAAGCTAGCTATTATTTCATCTTGATGGTAAGGTTCATGACTTTGTGAAACTACTAAAGAATTATCTTATTATATCTGTTCTTTGGCCATAAAAGATGAGAAAAATGAGCCTTCGCTTAGGAAATAGCCTCCATCCACTCATATGGTTTGTGTGGGTAACAGTACAGTGCATTCCAGTACTGGGAATATGCTCGTCACAAAACTGGAGAAGTTTAATGCTGCCCCGGAGGGAAGACACTGTCAGAAAAATATGCAAAAATGGGACACATACCCACAAAGAGAGTAGGGGGTAAGGAAACAGCATGTGGCCAAGAATGAGAATACTCATTTTCCATGAGCTTCACTGAAATGTAAACAAAAGGAGGAGAAAAAAAAAAAAGAAATGAAGAAATAAAATAAAAAGGAAAGTTGAAATAAATTAAAACAAGAAGCAAAGAACCCCACGGGAAAAGAGTCATGCAGGCAAAATGCACAACGAGGGTGCTCTGACTCAGACAAGTACTTCAAAGGAACTGAGGTCAAAGTGTTCCTTCACTGTTCCAGTGTAGGCACGAAAGCAGGCAGGGGCTATTCTCTGGACACTGCTGAAGCAACAAGAAAGAATCTTCAGAATGAATAGCAAACATCCATTTTGAATCTATGTATGGGACAAAAAATTTTAAAAATCCAAGTGCAACAGGTGCAAAAGCTGTTTTCCCAGTATAGCAAATTAAGAAAGAAGTAAGTTGGTATGACTGCCAGTCATTGGGATGAAGCACTGAAGACTTCAGTGAGAATGGACCAACATTCAAAACCAAAAAATATTAAAAGGAAGTCTCAAAATTAGTTTAATAAAACCTTCTTTGACAAATTTCAGTTGTGGATAAACCTACAGGGACACCTCAGAGTTAACATAAACTGGTAGAGAAGTCAGGATGTTATGACAGTATTTGGTGCTCAAAGCAGGCTACGTGCATTGCCAAACTGGCATAAGCTAAGGAATCATAGACATGCAGTATGAAAGCAGTACCCCGTCGTGTATTAACAATTTTTCATGTTAAGAAATAGAAGAAGCCTGCTGGAACAACCACCTCTTGGTTTCAGTATTTTTCCTAATCTCTGTTGATAGGAATTAAAGACTTGAATAATCGGGATTTTTGACATATGACAAAGACAAACATTTGTAGTATGAAAACTCAGAAATCTTTGATCACTAAACAAATTTCTAGCAGATCAGGCTATTGGGAAAACGCCCAAGCAAACAGAAAACGACAAAAAGCCAGTAACACAAAGGTTCCTGAATGCAGGTCTGACATAGTATTTTAAGTCTTGCACTGTTAGATATTCTTAGCATTTCAAATGGCAGCACCTATGTATATGTAGCAATCCTGATTCCCATTCACACTCTCTTTTACTTTTGGATTTTTTTTATAATGAAGTCTGTTGCAAATATTTAATTTATGGTTATGTTTCCAGGAATAACTGTTATTCGACATATTTCCTCTGAAAAACAACCTGGCACTGTATCTCATGCCAGTCATTCTTCCCCATGACAATCTTAGGCTGAAAGAATCCACCTTTTTTTCCTTGAAGTAGTTAACCCACTATTTAATACATCAAGATAATGCCACTCTTTAAATCTATATTGTATGTCTTACCACTAGATCAGGATGACACTTGTAATTAAAAAATTATTTCCAAGTACCATTCACAGTTTACATTGCACTGTTTTTTCACACTATTCTAGCAGTCAAACTGCCTCGAGCACAATCTACACATCTCACAAAATAAAAACAGAAAGCAATTGCTTTTAAAATAAGCTACAAAAAATAAAAGAGTAATATATGAGGGGCACACACCCACAGACTTTTAATACTATTATTTTTTTTAAGTATGCTCTGCTTTTTTTAGTTTTGTATTCTACTTGATTACCTTAGTATATACTTAGATGCCTGACAGAACTGCTAAACTGTTGGACTTTCTCTGTAAGCCCCCATATTCCTTCCTGATGGCTTCAGTTCCCATTTGCTGTCAGCTCTGACCTCTTAAGATGAATTTAATTTCTCCTCATCACTTACAAATATGCTTCAGTACTTGTAGTCAATATCTAGTCTTTTGTTATTAGTTCTTCTCTATGCCCTCCCCAACTCTCACTGTGATGACAGAATCAGTTCTTTTGTTCACCTATTGTTCTTCATTATTTCATGACTTTCTGATCATTGGTACTTATAATATTCTTCCATTCCCTGTTCTCTCTCACTTTTCATTAGTTAACAAGTCTATCAATTTTTCTAAAGTTTCTAAAGCTTTGTTCCTCCTTTCCACTGTAATGTCCACCTTGCATTCCTTCAGCTCTGTATGCTAACAAATATTCAGCTCCTAGTGTTCTAGCACCAGTGGCCTGCTCACTTGCTCTGTGAAAAATACGCTCTCTCATCTGAATGGCCAACCAAATGTTTTTCTCAAGCTAAACTGACTTTTGTCTCCACACCTTTTTGCCACCTTTATTTGCCAGTTCTCTACTCCTTTTATTTCCAAGTCTCTCTATGCGTTAATTACAAGAAAACAAAGAAAACACAACATGAAATTCATCATCCCATCAGTTTTCTCTTTGATGCCTTCTATTTTTTGCATTTCTGTTTTTAAGTCAGTGGTGACATTTTTACTGTCCTCTCTCCTATACCCTCTGTACTCTGCACCACTGACACTTGCTTACCCAATTCTCTTTTTCAGTCTCTCATTTACCTTCAGATCTCTCACAGAAAGTAAACAGAAAATGTATTTTGCCTTTCCCACCACAGAAAAAACCCTCAAATGCCCTCTCCAACAGCTCTGCTAACCTCTTGTTTCTAAACTCATTAAGCACGCTACTTAGAACTGATTATAATCACCATCTACCCAGTGCAGTCACTGAGATGACTCCGAGTGTATCAGACTAAAAGGTCTATCTAGTCTAGTAAATTCTCCCTAGAGGTGGCCAAAAGCAGATGCTTACAAAAAAATGAGTGTGAGAATTACAGCTACTATATCTACGCTAGTGACTGACATCTAGTTTTCTGTTTCAGATTTCTCTCTCCTGTCAAAATTAAAGCATTAGTCTGTTTCTACCCCTTTTTGTACAGATCTTACCATACTATTATGTTCATTAAAATCTCTAGGATTTTCATGTCCCAGCCTTCCTCAAGCAGTATAGATTTGTCCCTCCAATACATGAATTTGTTCTGTAACCCAGGAATTACCTTAAATTTAAATATATCTTTCGATTCTCCTCAATATTTCTAAAACTTGCATGTGCTTTCTATGTAGCATATCTAAGACTATTCATACATAAGAAATTAATTTCTCATCATCACTTTTATCTTAAGTCTCAATTACTGTAACACATCTTTTAAGCTCATGATGAAAGTAATTTTCTCAGCAAGTACAAAACTGCTTCAAATACAATTCCTTTTAGTCCACTACTTTGACCATGTTACTGGCCTTCTTTCTCCACTATAATGGACTCTCTTCTACATCACATGAAATTAAAAAGACTTGATTTGATTTTTTAAGTCCTTCCAGGCATTTATTGACATATTAATTACCTTCTAATGACTACTCAGGCATTGCATCTCATTTCCATTCACTTCATGATATCTATCTCAGCCAAGTATTTTATTTTCTAACAACCCTTACATAGTGCCTTCACATTCAAAGGGTTCCTGCAAAGCTTCATTGTTTTCTTTTCAAGAGGCCTCTTAAAATACATCCCATCTGAGATGCCAAAAACTCAATTATAGTTAGAAATGGCTAGTGTACCAGGAGTCTCGGTACCAAGGCTAGTGTACCATAGATTTGTCCCTTATCTCTTCAACCTTCTTTGTAAATTGTCCAACATTGGAACAATCCTCTTTGTTCTTTTTTGTCCACTGACATATGGGATAGCCCAGTGTATCCTTCTGGATCTCCAGTACAGGGAGTGACATTAATTGTTCTTAGTGCATTGGGCAGTTTAGAATGTGTAATCGGAGATTTCAGCCCTGTCCCTTTTCCCTTCTTAGTTATGCCTAGAAGAACTCAATGCTGTCATCCAGCTGAACATAGTCATTAGCAAAAACATTTACTAAACATTTTTTTCTGGACACTGGCCTCCATACTGAAGCATCTGAAGAAATTGACTTTCGCACTTTTTAATGTAACAGGCATTCACATACCTGCAGTCTGTGCTACAGAGTTTTGCTCGTGCTTATCTAGTTGATGCCAGTGAGCTTACTCAAATGAGTGAGGAATACGCACATAAACAAAACTTGGAAAAGTGAAACCTTACTTTTTGAAAAGTACCAGCTTAATTTTTTTCTATTTCAAGAAATCAGGCCTAACAAGTAAGCATTTACTTTTTAAAATAAGTTTTGTGATTTTTCTGATGTCAGAAAAGGTGTTGAATTGCCACACAATTAGGTTTTAAATTAGCACATCCATCTACTGTATCACTTTTGGAATAGGTCCATTTCACCAAAGTACCGAAAGATAATGTTTTAACAAACAGGATTTGTTAAACATCTAATGTAACACGATTTTATGATAGACTACAGTAACAGTCCAGAAAAGGCTACTCCCTAAATATCTTTACTACTCACTTACAGAAATGACAGGTTTTAGCACCAAAGTATATATTCTCAAACTTCGCATGATTCTGTTCCACTTTTAAACATTATTTCTGAATCTTA
Source organism: Gymnorhina tibicen (assembly GCA_013399875.1). Classification (NCBI taxonomy): domain Eukaryota; kingdom Metazoa; phylum Chordata; class Aves; order Passeriformes; family Artamidae; genus Gymnorhina; species Gymnorhina tibicen. The sequence goes on from VXAZ01000672.1 coordinate 680,052, forward strand.
AAAGAGCACTGACATTCTTCAATACACATTCATCTTTAAGTGCAAGTCTAGTGAACTAATCTCCTAACAGCTTAAAAATTAGATAGCACCAATAAAAATAAAACGTGTTTATATTTCTTTTAGGAATGTATTTCCTCTAGGAATGAAATCTGTACAAATTATAAGCTTAACAAACTAATAAAAAATATTTCTTTTTGAGCTTTCTTTCTCTTTGTTAATCTAAAATTTAATTCTAAGGGGGTTTAAATTCCAAGTCATACATTTAAAGTTTCTCTCTCCTTTTTAAGTCTTTTCAAAAAACCCTTCCAAAACTTCCCGCCCAGAGCAGTATTTGTCCCAGCTCCCCTCATTACAGTTTGAGGGGAGGGAGGGAAGTTTCCAGTTATTAACATAGCCCTGCCTATTATTGGATTAAATTCCACCCTGCCAAAAGGAGCAAGTCCAGCAGCATGAACATGTGCTTTCATTAATGGACTAGTGCAAGGTTAAATACGTCTTTCTGATATGATCCTAAGAAAGATACTAAAAAATTCCAAATCTGCATTTCTCTGTTATACATCACATCAAACATCACCAACTTGTTTTTGTGCTCATTTTCCACTGTTAGTCAATGGGTTAATTTGGGGTTTTTTCAATGTTTTAAAGTTTATTCCTATAATAAAATCTATGTGTTTGCAGGATTGGATTCTTAAAAGTAAATTATGTAGTGGCTGCTGAAACTGGAACTGGAGCAGTGACACTGGAAAAAATTCTATTGGAATAAAAATATTTTGTTTCTTGAATGTACTGCCCAAAAAGAGACACCCCTTGGGGATTACTTTGCTTTCCATGAAGCAAAAGAAACCATAGAACATGTTAGATATTAAATGGAATATCCACATCTATTCCAATGTTCTGAACAAAAAAAATAGAAAAATCTCTTACTTCTTAAGTCCCTACACATTGTTACATTTCTTATATATATATGAGGTGAAAGCAAACTTGAAAAGCTGGTATAAATATGCATAGACCTGAGTGTAAGTAGACCAAGTTTGAGTAGACCTGGTATAAATCTGCATTCACCTGAGAAAAAGCTATTTTTGTTAATAGCACCAGTTTTCTCTCCTTTGACACTGCCTACAAAGTTCTAATAAGCAAAAGACTGGTAGAGACAATTCTGGGAAGATGGACTGAGGCAGACTACTGGTTGTTGAGAGAGTAAATCTTGTCCAAATATTGTATCTAATGTAATGCAAGAAGTCCTCCTTTTTTGGGAACTTTTAAGTACATTCACTACTTCAGCTGAAAATGTTTTAAATTCCTTCTGTATTGAAATGGTCTCACCCTTAGCTTTTTGCCAAAACTAACCAGAAAGTTACCTTAAAATGAGCTTTTGTGTAGTGTAGAAAACGACTCAGAACCTGTCCAAAAGTTTAAGCCAAGACAGATGTTAAAAACGGCCAACACTATTACAGTCAAGAATACAGGGGAGGAGGGAGCACATTTTAAGACTGATTCCCCTTATAAAACTACACAGACGACTGCAGTTTTGAGACTTCCTTTTAGATTCTGTAACTACAAGAGGAATATTCTGTGTATGAGACTGAGAAAGGTACTACTGTGTTCCTTCAAAGAGATGGGTCATCTTTTGGGTGTCAGGAATTTGACCTCAGGATTGTATGTCTAACTTATTATTTGAGTTGCAACTCCATGAAATCTTTTTGTATGCTATTTTGTCAAGAATAAGAAAGGACAGACTTAAATTACTTACCTAAAAAATGAAAGACAGGGTTTAGAATAAATCAAGTATTAAGCTATTGAGCGAGAAACATGAATCTGGTTTCTTTCCCTCCTCCCCCCCAGAAAAAAGAAAAAAGATGACAACTCAGGCAGTGAATGGCACTTAACTTTAGTCTCTTCAGTTTCTTTCTACTTCCCTTGTAAGCTTGGCCAAACTTTGTTGCCTACCGTGTCATCTACTGACTCTTTTCTGCTTCTCTTTTCCACAGAAACTGAACAGTTGTTCTTCAGAATTGGGCTTGATTCTGCTGTCCACAGATAGATATCTAATGACATTTCAGATGTCCTTTAATATCCACTTGGCCTCCAGCTGCAGTTCCAGAGTCCCTCATAAGTTTTATCATATCTGCTATTCTGTGTACATATTTTGGCTACCTTAGGACATCTCAATTAGTACTAGATGCCTCTTTGCAGGCAACTGTGTCATGTCTTTGCTGCCTAACAACTACTTTCAGATACTATAACTGCAAACTATATATATCGCTATCATAATCTTCACTGGGAAAAGGATGAGATTGCTGTGGATACGCAAGAAATAAAGATTTTTAAAAGGTTAAAAAAAGCCAAAAGGATCAAACCCCATGCCAAACCATGTCTGTGTAGAAACAGAATCTACCAACTTCATTTCCTGGAGTGTTCTACAAATCTTTTATTTTTTTATATCATAAAGATTCTATCCAGGAAAGTTTACCAAAAACTTTTCTTTGAGGATTTATAAAGGAAAAAAATTGAAGTCCACTGGCTCTGAAAGTACTTGCCCCTAATCTGAACAGCCATAAGCAAATACTCCAGATATCCTGTATCCAAGGAATGCTTATCACGTTCACACAACGGCCATTACCATCCAACCATGTCTTTTCTATAAAACTCCAATCAAACGCAGGCACAGAAAAATGACCCAAGTGCTCTGGCCTTTGAGAGCTCCACCATCTCTGAGCTTTTAGGATCAAAACTAAAAAAAGATACAATTATCTTACTAAATGTGTTCCTCAGATGTTATAAAATACAATTTCCAGGATGGAATTTAAAGCCTCTAAAGAGTTCTGATATGCAAAGTGGTATTAAGGCTTCCCTAAGAGATCTGCTGGAGCTTTGAGTTTCTCCCCCGCCTCTCCCTGAACATGCTACCACTACAATGCTCTAACTCTCAGCTGCATGTTCTGATGCTGCTGAAATGGAGCTGTGGAAAATGTTACTGCACATGTCAGCTTCTGAAACAGCTACTGGTGGAGAGAACTTTAAGAGTGTTCTACTACTCTGAATTGTGCCACGACTGAAAAGTCACCTCCTTTTACTTTTTTACAGTAGATGAAAACACAGACAACAGAAGCTTTCTTTGCCTCTCCCCTCTGGATCCCAAGCTTGAAGAATGAACAAAATCAACCTTTGAGTGAGTCTTTAACAAACAGTAAAGACACGTTTAAAGTTTAGAAAGTGAATCTGGGAGATCCAAGTTTTCTGTCACATCTCAGCATGAGATCATCACTACTTACGGAATTTACCAACGTCTAAAGACCATTTCTACAGCAAGCCAAAAGCTAGGAGAACATAAACAAACCAAATTACTACACATTTTAATATGTAACTGGCCTTAAAAACCAACTTCAAGTGGCTGCAAATGCTAGCTGGTGAGGCATATAGGATCTTCTGCTGTATTTTCCAAAAACCTTGGATGTAAAAGTAAGAATCATTTTGTTTTAAAAAATTACTGAAAACACATACTCTTTTTTAAAAGAACAAATTACCTGGCAAGGCCTTTTCATTTTAATGGCTATAACATGGTATCTGTAACAGCAGAGTTCACAGGTCCATGACCCTCTTTCACTTATCCACTTTAACAGGCAAAGCTGATGCGTGTATCGTACTGAGCCATCGCAGCGGCAAGGATTTAATAATTCACCCTGGAAAGGCAATACAGAAACATCAACTTTAAAGGCACCTTTCACGTACATGTACACTCAATACTGAAATATTTAGGGGTCTGTAACAATGACCTGGTCTCAATTTCAATATGTGAAAAAGCATATCTCTTTGGCTATGAAATACTCAAAAACGTAGTTGTCTTAAAAATATCTAGCTGCTTCTACTGAGAAAAGCCAGAAACCTGTCTACACATGTGCATGTACCTATGCGAAACAACTGAAATATTACCATGCTTTAAACAACAGTACCATTAGCCCTTTCAAATACCTTAAAAGGTATCAAAAGTGGTTGGATACATTTCTCCAACAGCTTTTTGCAGTCATCACTTGGAAAGAAATGTGTGATGTCACGATTCCAAGAGAATCTTGCTCTTGGAGAATGGCTCTGTGCTGTCCAGCTAGCCAGCTGTCAGGCAGGACCTTAAATAATGTAACTAAGCACTTCCCCCAGTAGTTTCTGTATTACATATATCAGCTATTATTTTCTTTCCAACTCCAAGACAAGCTATAAAATGCTAGTTACAGATCCATTGCTGATATTGTGCCCAGTAATGTCACGACAGAGATGATACTTGGAGGTCTTCTCAGCATTACGTGTAAGCTAACACTCTCATTTTGAAGTGTAACAGAAACCTGAGAAATTCGTATTGTATAGAGTCCCTCAGAGGTGAACCAGGGAGCGCGAGGGCCAGAGGACACCCAGCGTGCAAGCCAGACACGGCAAAATCCCTGAATTCTCCCAAAGCGCTGCGCCGGCTCAGGTTTGCCCCAGGCGTTTGCCACATCCACCTGGCACAGCGGCAGCCGGGGCTCGCACAGTCGCCGCCGCCGTTGGGGGCGATTCCTGTCGGGGAGCGACAGGAATCTCGGCGCCGAGATCAGCACCAGGGACAGGGCTCGGCCCCGAGAGCCGGGGGGTGCGGAAGGTGTACGAGCGCCGGCCCGCCCGCCCCCGGCCCCTCTCCTCACCTGCTCGGGGCCCTGGAAGCAGATCTTGCAGATGGGGCCGGCCCCGCCGGCGTGGCCGCCGCTGCCGCTCTCGCTGCTGCTGCACACCGAGCGCGTCTCGGGCTTGTCGCCGCCGGCGGCCCCGCTCTCCGAGCCGCCCCTCCGGCCCTCGCCCTCCTCGGGGCCGTCCCCGCTCGCCTTCCCCGCCCCGGCCGGCAG